>JARHVA010007321.1:270000-682500 GCA_037957365.1 Torreya grandis | reverse complement strand
GTTAAAGGTACTGTACCAAGGGGAAAATGACATAAAAAAATTTGCCATAAGACACCATTCCATTATTGGGTGTGCTCAATTATACACTTTGCATCATCCCAATCTACTAAGGGAACTACAAGATCTATCTCCCAAGTTAAGTGCAATGTTATATCAGTACTAGTGGGTAAAACCTTATCATTTGTCGTACAACTGGCTCATATTGTACATTTCCATGGGTAGGGATATGAAGGGAATATTTTATGAATATAGAATTGATGTAACATAAGATCATATTAAAAACACTCATAAACTCTAGGTAACTAATCCACCAACCACATAATAACCTACACTTACTACAACTCCTACCCATCCTCAATTCAAGAACCAAATATCTTGTATGGGTGCCACACTATCTAATTAGATGTGAATTAATCAATTATTATGTGATAATCCATGGTCATGTGATCCTTATGTTTGTTTAAGTTTTTAAATCTATAAATGTATACATATGGGACCACCCTGCAAGTACTCTACCAACTAGTCACACAACTAATATGTGCTCATAGTCCCATAAATATAGAAATGTGCCCACTCCCAAGCCTCCACCATGAGTATTTAAACAAAATATAAGTGGGACACCATAGTGCACCCCTAAGCATACCATGCACCTCTCTCCTTAATAATATGAATAATGTGTGACATGTGATATGATATCACAATCCCACCACCATATAATGTAATGAACAATCCAAGTAAGCAATAAAAAAACTTCAAAAATCATATATAATTTTATCTAATAATATCCTCCAAATTCATTTTCACATAGGGCTCTTCCCTAGCATGTCCATGTCTAGTGAATATATTTGAGACCTCTTAATGTATCTAGCACTAGTGTCTCTTAACACCTAGGCTCTCTCTCTTATAATCAAAAACTGAAAATTTTGATACACTTCCTCTAATGTAATGATCATATCCCATATTGAAAGATACAAATTAAAATTATATGCATTCCACCTATTATCTATCATTATAACTAGGGATATATCATAGTGGATCTGACCTAATCAGCCAATTAGACCAAACCTTTCCTAATCTAAGATGGCCTAGTTAGTGGCATATAAACCTAACTCAATCAAATTATATAGGTGCCTACCATGTCTAAACTTGCATATATATACATTATTTTGAAAAAATAGAGGGAAAAAAGCAATGTGAGTCATTAATAATATCAAAAATGAAACATTTATCAATATTTAGCATAATACTAACATCGGATGCTACTATAGAGTTTGGATGGTAGTGTAGGATACTACCATATGAAAATGGACACTAATATTGAATATTTAATGGTAATTTCCATTTCCTTGATGGATAAAAATATTTTTTTCAAAATCAATAAAATCTAAAAAATCTAAATTTTTCACTTAGCAAATCATCAAAATCATGTCCTGTCAGGACATTCTGAAATATCTCAAATTATATGGGATAGATAGAGGAAGTCTTCCTCAAAGAATATTTTCAATAATCCATATCAAAAATGAAAATTAAATAAAATAAATTTTCAATCTATTATGTATTGCAGTTGACTTTTAACTTTTTCATGTCAACCTATAAATTTCAAATTGTCATATCTCAATATTCATTATCTAAATTATAAAAAACAAGTTGTGTTGGATCTCACACAAATATATCTTCCAAGCTAATCAATTTTCATAAACATTATATAAAATTTCAAAAATATCATATTTGGTGAGAGATTTGTTGGAGAAAAAGAAAGGTCAAAGCTCTAAAAATGGGGTGACGAAGAATCATCCTCCATTAATGATGCTTCAAATTTTATCTCTTGCCTCCTTGTTTATCTTGGCCACCTTATTACTGGATTTTCCCATTTCTAATTTTCAAATTTTTTTATGGTGTTCAGGGTTTTCCTAGGTGTGTGGTGTCTTAGGCTTGGTTTTATTTGTTTGAATTTATTTATTCATGTCACCTTTTTCTCTTGTGTTTGTTTGGTTGCCCTTGTTTTTCTTCCATAATGGCATTTGGTTTTAGGGAGATTTTTTAACATGTTTTCAAGGTTGTTTATGCATAATACTATAAATGGTTCCACCAATCATGTCAATTTTGAAGTGGATAGTAGTATTTATAAGGTCCATCATGAGAAGGATAGTGGTGAGTATTACCCTAACAAGATTATTATTTTAGATTTGACAATTAAGGAAGAAGGGAAGGGAAGTTAGAGTAAGAATCTCTTCAGTGAAATTATGTGGAAAGAGGAGGTATATAATCACTTATAGGTGTGAGGTTTGTTATTAGTGGTCATGGCATAGAAAGGGTTAGCAACATTGAGCAGAGATCAAAACAAATGGTAAGTCATTTAGCCTTAAAAAACCCTAACCTTGTGTTTAAATGATTCCATTAAGAATGACTTGAAAGTGGAAAAAGTGCATTTGAAAAATATTGGGGTTTTTGGTATAATTAAATAGGAATTCATTTCCATATATAAATTTCTTTGAAAATTGGCTAAACTCTATGTGAGGAAAAAAGATGGGTATCTATATCGATTTTTGTATAATGTTTCAAAAATGGATTTTCATGTTTCTATTAAAAAATTCAAATATGAAAATAAGATTTATTATTAAAAATCTATGGAATGTTGGTCAATATGTGTTTAATTTTATTCCATGGAACCCTAACATTGACTATAGTGATATTGTGTTCAAAACTTCTCCTATATGGGTTGATATTGAAAATGTTCCAATTCAACTATGTAACTTTATTTTGTAGGCCCTTAAACCATTAGGATAAGTTTTAAAGATTGAAGATGCTAGAATATCCTTAGATCACATGAATTTCAAGGTCTTTATTTCCTTAAAACCTTTAGAAACATTCCCATAAATCCTAATCATTAAGGTTAAATGAGAATCCTTATCTTTCTCTATTAATAGTTGGGAGGTCTCGAAGCTTATCTTTTCTATAAAAAATATGGCCACCTCAAAAAAAAATCCCCCTCTTGAATATAAGTAGGAACTTTGTTATTAAATAATAGAATAGTTGTCTTCAATACAATGGTGTTAAAATTGATGTTTCCCTTAACAAGTTTGTTGTTGATGTGGCTATGAAATATAACCCATGCTTTGATCTAGACACAAATAGAGACATAACACCACTTGTTGTACAATTTTGAGAGAGAGTATTTAAACATTTTGGTAAATAAGCTAATACTTCTTTCCCATCTAGTGATTTTCCCTTACCTTCAAGTCTGTAATCACCTAAAAGTGGTATTTTATTTATCACATCCCAATTTCTCTCTAAGTTGAATAACTTGTTTGATATGTGGATTATTATGGTTGATTAGTTGAGTAACTAATGTTTGATTAAGATTTATGTCATTTAATAATTATGGAAGAGTTATGTGCTACTTAATTTACATTATTTGTTTGTTATGATTTAGTTTTACTATTTATTATGTACATTATGATCATGTTTGTTAATTATTGACAATTTTGACCTCATAGGACAAAATGTCACCCCTATCATCCGAAACTTTGCATGCCATGCTATTTTGTCTTGTTATATGGTATATTATTATTTAAAATTACTTAAAGTGATCATTTTAAACCTTTGATTAATAGGTATTAAGGTTGATTAGGTGAGTTAAGGTTTTATCCTTCATTTGTCTTGTACTTGTCTAGTCATTATTTGGCCTTTTTGAGCCATTTTTAGTGGTGAGAAGAGTATAAAGTTTATTTATGAGTTTAATATAATTTTTTCAAGGTCATTTTATGCCTAACATATTAACAATCAGGTTGATCACATTCTGAACTAACTTCATGACTAATTTCCATGTAATTTTGACCATTTTGTGTCCTTTAGGGAAGGTTTTATAAGCTTGTGATAGTATCTAATCAAGAATAATATCAATTTCATCTTGATTCACCTTATAATACATTTTAAATACTTAAAAACAGATTTTATAGCATTTTAATAAGATTTCCTTAGTGAATTTAACCTTTTTAGTGTAAAAACAAGCCTTTTTGAGGCATTCATATAGGTTTTTAGAGGTTTTTTGTGATAAAAGAGTCCCAGAGGATTATTTGGGTCCCCACATGGTCATATCATTTTTTTTATGAATTTTTAAGTGAAAATTAAAAAAACTTATTTTGATCCTATATCGACCTCAATAGTAGCTCCAAAAGGGCAATTTTCAAATACTTAGTACAGAAAGAAGAGAGAGAGTTAAAAGATAAAACTTTGGCCATTATTATGTTTATAATTAATATTTTAATTATTTTAATTTTTTGGTGTATTGGTGGCCTCATATTAATGAATAATTTCTAATAGTGGCAGCAAGTCACTATGGCCTATGCATCTGAGAGGGGTTTATTATTTCACCCATTTATCAAGCTCAAAAATCAATGGAGAGAAATAAATTTGAAGGATTATTTTTTAGGGAATAAATATCCTTTTCATATTTTTTCCATCTGATAAATCCTTTTAGGGAGGCATTTATAGCATAAAACCTATTTTCTTCACTATCTTTGTTAATGGTCTTTTGGGTCAGTTTTGGAAAATAAACTAAGTTATCAAGATAATTTATTCATATTAATAGGTTATAAATTAAATATATAATTAATTTCACACCTAATTAATCCAATAAAAGTTTCATGAGTCTCAATTATAATTATATCTCCTTTGAAAGAGTTTAAGCTGAGTTGGTCTCTTCAACAAGGTACAAATCTATTTAATGAGCTAGATTTCAATGTTCAATAAAATATGATGTGATGTGGGATAACATGTATTATATCCAAGAAATATCTAAGAGAAAAAGGTGACTAAATTCACTCTATCTGGGTAAATGTTTCAATTTAGAGCCTCAAATGATTGAAATAATACTAAAGGACTGTGTGTTATTGAGTTGCTAACTTAAGAGACCTTCCAAGGAACTTCATACCCTTTTTAATATGAAATTATGTACCAAATCAAAGATCAAGGTGAATAATATCCTATAAATTGATATGAGAGATTAAAATAATCACAAATTTCATCAATATCAAGAAGTAAACTAGCCTAAAACTCAATTTAGTAGAGTTTAAGGTAAGTTAGCACTATTTAAGGTAATAACTTGTTCTTTGTTTCCCTACTATTCTGACCCCATCATGGCAAGTTGATTAATTAACAATTAATACTAAATAATTTGGAGACTTTAGAGGCATATGGAGTGATAAGGTGACTATTGACCTTGGCGCATGCACAATAATCACCTATAACCATGAATAATGTCACAATCAATCGGGTTTCAAGGTGTGACCTTGTTTTGAGAATATTAAGATTAGTCATAAGTCCTTATTGGTTTGAATAAAGTGTAAGGGTGTTATAATTTTATCTATTAAATATCAATAAGATATAGACACACCAAACATTGAAAAGTCAACTACTATTTGTGCAAAGTATAATGTATCTATAGTTATCTTAATGTTGGCTTAAATAATGAAGTTAAGGAGAAGCTATAACTTAAAGAGATAGTATGAGTTGATGAGGTATTAATAAATGAAAACAAGGAATAGAAAGAATTAAATAAGCCAAGAACATCTATATAAAGTGTCTATCTCACCTCTCTCTTAGTTCAACCATAACTATATGAAGAAAAATGGACACCTATAGTCAGTTTAAAGGCTAAGTAGGAATTTTAAGCTCAAGTATCCAGGTTCATAGACTTGAGGGTGTAGTTTATAGTTTTGTTTGAATAATAGTTAGTTTAAAATGGAATTATGATAAATTTATGAAAGACTTTTCAAGTGGATAGAGACTTTACTAAGAACCTATAGTCAAGCTACCTACAAGTGTGAAAGCTTGTTTTTAAGGTTTATACAATCAAGTACAAATAATTTGTATTGGTGAGTGAGAAAAAATGACTAAATTCAATTCGAATTAAATCAATGCTAATAAAGGAGACAAATATTGATTTTCAATATGTATAATGAAGAATCTCCACCTACAGGTTACTCTAAGAGCTAAATGATTTCATGATCTGGAAGAGTGATCAATGTAGAGTGAGTCAATTTCAAGTTTAAATTTGGATACATCCAATTTTATGGACCATTTTAAGGGTCATAATGTTAAAATTATGGTCCAAAACTCAGATAACATAGTTAGTTATAGTGTGGTGATAAGCTACATACTCATTAGAGGGATTATATTATTCTCTAAAACTGAGCAAGAGGGAGACAATTTGTTGAGGATACTTTGGGTTTCTAAGACTCAATTGAGTTAAATAAAATTGGAATGTCACAAATGAAAATGTTGAACTAAGATTATAAATCTCATTTCTGAATCAAATACCCTAGCACCTATATCCAATTTATACTTAAAGGTCAAAAATCAAGGTTAGGTCTTGGTTTGGGTGCAATATGAAAGAGCTTCAAGGTTTTATATGATTTTGAAGAAAATTGAAGATTATAAGAGGTATATCCTATATTATATAGTGATAATGAGTAATGGTTTCATGTTTAAAATTCTAAATAATGACACATAGGTTAGTGTACGAAGGAAAAAGAGAACAAAGGTTAAAAGAGGTTAATGGAAGGCATAGATACATGTTAAGGTGATAGATGTGGAATAGGTTTTAATGAAATGTTTCCAATATATTTTAAGATTATATAAGATACTAATACAATCATTTATGCATATACCTCATATTCTAAATGATTCTATAATTTGGAAATAAGAGCACCTACAACCATCATAGTGATGTGGAGTGGTATGTGAAAAGGCTAGAGCCCTAAGTTAGTAGTGAAGTGAAGTTATGAAGATAAAATAAGGAAATAATAAACATTAGGGTTTAATGACCCTACTAATACTTACAAATTATAGTGATAACCTCCTAAATAAGCACTTACAATAGTACTATTAGTGAATAAAATAATCAAGCTTGTAAGATTAGATAGGTGATTAAATGTAAGGCAGGGTCTTATGATTTTATTTAAGGTCCATGTAAATGGTTTAATATTTTAGGAGGTAATTATCTATGTCCAGAAGGTTTTTAATGACCTTTAAAGGTCTCACTTGTTCAAACTGATGCAAAGACCCTCTAGATATATGCCTATAGCTAGGTCACTTTTGACTGAGAAATGGTGTTAGATTTGAAGACTTGTGCATGAGAAAAAATAAGGGTTTTATGATAGGTGAAGATTAAATAATAACTTAAATTATAGTTAAATGAATCCAATTATTCATTAATTAAATCTTTTATCATGATAATAACACCAATAACCAGTGTTGGCAAGGTACAAGTTAGTGAGCAATGAGAAGAGATAATATGGTGATGGTGTGTATGTGTCTTGTGAAAGACTAATGGAGGCCAAGAAAAATATGAGAAGATTCCTATGAAATTACCAATAAATTTTAAAAATAATTATGCCATTATGATAATATTAAATAAGATAAACTCATACATGATCCCAAGAAGCACAAAAAACTAGGCAAGCAACTAGTTAGTTCTTGAAAAAATGATTTTTAAGGAATCTAGAGGTATAATCAGGTTTTAAAATTTTGGTATAATTTTTGGTTATGATTGGATTTATATTTTAATGGTATTATTTATTTCATATCATTATTTTACATATCCATTTTTTTGTCTTGGACCTAGGCCACTCCAATTATAGGGTCTATTCAAGAGACCTAGAGATTCACCTGAGGTCAAGAGCACAAAACAAACCTTCTAGATTTCATATATAGTTTAAAAGGTAGATTAAATAATTTAAATTACCTAAATACACCCTTAGGTGAAAAAACACTTCATTTTCTAGTCGAAGATCCCTTGAGGGCTTACAAGGGTAAGGCAGTCTTAAACCTCAAGTACTTTGATCAGTCCATCATGAGCATGTAGAGGGGTAACTAGTACTTAAAAAGAATTTATAATAATTTTGGGGGTGATATAAATGTGTATTAACTATTCACAAGAATGATAATAACTTATAAGATATGAAATTCAAACTTGACATCTCTTTAGCCTCAAGAGTGTTAAACAAACCACTCTGGGAGCAACTTCAAATGCTCATGTCTTCTCTTACACTTTACATGGGACCGAATGATGTTTATAAGTGTTATATGGGTCCCCTAAAAATAATATTATGGAATTAAGAGGTCAATTTCATGTTTTTTCTTTATGAACAATTTTTAGGACCTTGTATAGGTCTTAAACCCTCCTAAAACCCTAATTTGGACCAATTTGCCAATATGGACTTGGAAACCCCCTCAAATTCTATAGTTTGATCTTGAAAACTACTATAGGTTGCATTATACTTGTTGGAAATTTTTGACCCACATACCAAACATGTTCCTAGTTGTTAAAAGTCTTGATGCAGGGAAGGAAGCAAAGTTCTTAGTTGATCAAAATAGTCTAAACTAGCTCTAGATAGAATGAGTGGAACAAAAAAATCATGAAACTCACAAGATTTTGAGGCACTTTAGGTTCAATTAAAGTTTAATTTTTAAAATTATAAATACTATTTCAAAGTTTTAGAGACCCTATGGAATTCCCTAGATAAGCATAGAGCACATGGAATTCATCTAGTCCACTGATTCCATCCAGAGCTTGTCTAAACATTTGTTTCCAATAGTAGAAAATATAAGTAGGAATTTTTGTAGCACCAGATCTTTGTTGGATGGATATAGTGGCTATAATAATGTCTTTATTGAGGAGTAACAATTCAATATAGCCTTCACTATAAATTGGGGGACCTTTGCATATAGAAATATGCCTTTTGGTTTATCTAATGCTAGAGAAACCTTTTAGAGGGCCATGGATATGGAATTTAAAGGTCTTATTAATGGTATTTTACTTATCTATTTGGATGACATAACTATGTTTTTAAAGATTACAAGTGAGCACATGGTCTACCTCAAACAAGTGTTTGAACAAAAAGGCATTGCAAAGCTTCTTAGGAAAAATAAATTTTATAAAAAGATAGATTTTTAAAAATTCCACTTTAGCTAAGCTACTTACATCCATGCTAAAGAAGAATGAAAATTTTATCTATTCCAATTAAGGAATAAATAGTTTTTAAAAGATAAAAAAATACATATCTAGTGTTCCTACACTCATAAATCCATATTTCATAAAATACTTCACCTTGTACACCTATGCTAACATGGACACCATTTTGGTTAATTTTATGCAATGAATCATGAGGGCTTGGAGAAACCAATATCCTTCTTCATTCAAGGCTTGGAATAGTATGAAATAATGTATTATTTTATTTAAAATCATTTCCTTTCAGTAGTCAGGTCTCTCAATAAGTTTAGATACTTGCTATCTAATAATAGGATACACCTAATGGTTGTCCATCCAAATATCAAGGAGCTCCTCTTGAACAAGGATATAAATAAGAAGATATATAGTTGGATAAAAAAATTAATGGATTATGATGTGTAAATAAAATTCACAAAGTTTATTAAAGGTAAATTACTTTGTGGTCATCTATCCTAAGACTTGCAAAAGGCTAATGAAGTAGTTTTAGTGTCAAATGATGAAGAAGTTGCATTTGATCATACCTCACCTTCCAGCTGGTTTCATGACTTGTAAAGATATATTAAATATGGTTATTATCCTTCTCATTAAGTTCTTCAAAAAATATATTTAATAATTCAATCCATTTTATTTATTCTTGTTAATGGTGTTCTTTTCAATAAAGACATCAATGGTATGTTACTAAGGTGTATAGAGCCAAGCCAAACACAAAGGTTGATTGAAAAGTTCCATGATGGAAATGGTAGAGGACATTTATTATCAAGGAATATATCCCTTAATATCAATATAGGTTGGAATTATTGACCAAGAATATTTGGTGATTGTCATGCATGGATTAGGAAATGCAAGCAGTGTGTTATGTTTGTAGGAAAAGTGAAACTTATAGCCTTACCTCTCCAACCAATTATGGTGGACCAACCCTTTATCCAATGGGAATTGGAATTTATTAGCCTCATCAATCCTCCTTCAATATTAGGTCATAAATTTATCCTTACTTCTATGGATTACTTCACAAGATGGATAGAGGAAGTAGAATTGAAAGAAGCAAATGAATCCATTGTATTAGATTTTTATGAATGTTTGCTTACTAGATTTGGGGTTCCTTCAACCATCATTTGAGACAAATCCATGGATTTTGTGAGATTTAAGATTAGTCAATGGGCTATTCAACATGGTTTTTACCTTATCACTTCATCAAACTACTATCCATAAGGTAATGACCTTATGGAATCCATAAATAAGAACCTGCTAAAGATCATAAGGACTATTGAATATAATCAGAGGCATTAAAAGTTAAAGATATTCTTATGGGTTGATATAATTATTGTCATAAAATTATCCACCTTGGGATACTCTATTTAATCTCCTACAATTTGATGTAACATTGAATCATCTCTCAAGTTTTTGGGAACTTGTAAGAGAGATAAATCTCTAGTATTATAAGGGATAGCTCCCTGGATATGACTTGATGTGATTATGATAATAAAACTACATATTATGTGTGAAAAGGGAAAGAAAAATACATAAATAAAACCTTAAATATGAGGTGTTATACCAATATTTGCTTCCATTCATACACTTAAAATTTGCATAATGAACTAAGATAACCAAAATAGCCTCAAGACCATTAATGGAGCTCCCTAGCATTAGTGTTTCTCATGAAAGAAAATAACAACTCAAAAAATGAAGGTAATTGAATGGAAGGTTTGATATGACACTACCAAACTCATACACACTTCAAGATTCTATTGCAACAGCATACACTTCATGAAACCTATTAGGAAAGAAGTCATTTATAGCAACACATTCAAGGATTACATGAAAACAAGATGAACTCAATATATACTTGACATTCAAAATGGATCACTTCAACATGTATTGTAAATGTACTAGAGTATAACCAACTTGCTTCTCATTATTTTAAGTATAAAGTAAGGTACAATTTTTTTATGGATTCCCATGCTAAGAGTTAGAATCCTTTATAAGGCCAAAATGGCTTGTATTATAGAATGTGAGAAGAGAGAGAGAAAAGAGAAGTCCAAAGGACACAAGGACAAGTTTCAAAGTTCTCCCATTAGTTAAAAACCAAGATAATTAGGTGTAATAAAGGTCAATAAATTTATGTGGACATGTGTCCATCTCAAACTAAGCAACTCCCTCATATGTGGCATAGGAACTCTTCCACTTTCCCTTGAAAACTACCTTCATCATTGGCCCCTCTTGAGTACTCCAACAAAGATTAGGGATAAGCGTAACATGTGTAATGAGAATAGGGGGTTATAAGTAGGCCTTTACATGCATTGGAAGTTTTTTTAATCATTTATATTCTCTTACATAAGCACAATCATTATTTGTTACCATGATCACCCTTCATTAGGCTTGTTTTGACAATTGACACTAGAAATCTCTTCATATTTCTAAAATTATCCATAAAATAGGTGTTATGACACCTGTATAGGCACCTCATATGCTCATCTCCATCCAAAACACCTTAAAATACCTTCAAATTTGAGTTACCATTATTTCCACTATGTGATCACTCTTCTCATTTTGGATTGGCTAAAATGAGAAGTCTAATAGAGATACTTAGGAAAATTTATAGGTTTTGAAAATGAAATGAGGATTTGATTTAGGTCTCAATATTTCTATCAAAGTGATTTTTATTACTTAACTCCTTTAATAACCCATGGGAAACACCAATTTTGTGTTAAAAATACCTTTATACCCTATTTATATAGATTACATACAATAAAATCACATTTTTAGAAACATAATAATGTCTTATACAACTTATCTTTTATACCTCTAGCCTCAATATTTCATTTGGAGGCACTTTTAGCTTAATTTCTACCATTGGGTCACAAAACATGGTTTGAGACAGTTCTAGAGTGACTAGCCCTCTTAGCATTTATTTATGAATATGGCACATTATAATTACCTAAAAATGACATTAAGGGCTCCTAAAGTAAATTTTATACATTCTATAAATGAATTAAGCTCTCATGTAGATGGTAATGGAAGTTATGATCTTTTCATCTTGACCTTCAAGTCCTTGTGTATTCTATGAGGGTTTGGGAGCTTTCAATCCAGAATTAGCTTCTTGATGAGTTACCTTGAAAAAAATGGTTTAAAATCCTATATAAGTAACCCATAAACATGTTCCCATAATTTTAATATCTATTCAAGAGCTAAGGATTAAACCTTACCCCTATTTGACATTATACCTAGACCTTGCCAATAGGTCTGCCTACCATTTGAGACTCCACCTGACCCTCCAATGGCTTCATTTTCCTATTGATGGATTCAACACCTTAAATTTACCTATTCAAACGTGTGTTAGTCAGACCTTTTTTGATTCCAAGGATTATCAAAAGTTTTTTAAGCTTTATTTATGTCCCTTATATCTTATCCAACCTTAATCTGGTCCTTTATTTCCCTCTAGTCATCAATTTCATCATTTTTCTAAAAATTGCCATCTCCATGCAAGCTAAAATTGCCCCTGCTCTAAGACAAAACAAAGAGGGTTTGCACTATTAGTATTGGAAAATTGATGATTGGATCACCTTATTCAACCCAAAACCTATACTTATTTACCATTATTTTCCTAATTTGAGGAATAATCTTTCTAAGGCCTACTATAGGTTAGTGTTATTATGCCTATATGGACCCCTAAGGGAGGGTTCTTAGGAGGTCCAAACATCAAAATACACTTCCTCTCTATAATATTAGCCCATGAATGCCATTTGGATCATTTTTAATTATTCCCCTTGATATAATGTTTTATTTATTTCTATGTGAAGTGCAAAATCAATTTTTTCATCAACTCCTATAGAGTTCATTGTCATAATTCAGTGATTTTTGGTCATTTTTAAGGGTCTCAATGACCATCTTCCACTTACCTCTTGGCCCTCAAAATTGGCATAGTCTTTATATGCATACAGGGATACAAGGTAAAATAATAAATTATTTTATATTATCCTTCTATCATGACATATGTTATCTCACAAAACCTCAAGGATCTCTGTTTGGTCCATTTGGGGACTGAGAACCCAATTTGATCTTATCATCCTTTAAAGTGAAAACCTTGCCTTGGCATAGAATTTTAGTTTCATGGAATGAAATTCATGACTCCTTGGATATTATATATCTTAAAACATTAACTCCATCGTGTCTTTCACTCTTTCACAACTCTGTACAACTTCATAAAGCTCTTGTAGAAGCTGATTGTAAGTGGCACGACAGTGAACCAGAGAATAAATGGGCAACTTGGCTTTAAAATTGTGGTTAATACAAAATATCATAAGGTAATTAAATTAAATAAATATTCAATCATGAACCTAATCATATTAAGCATCTTCAATATCCTCCTCCACATTCAAAAAACATAGGTTATGCACCCATGACTGCCAATTTTGAGAAACAACATAATTAGAAATATTCCTTAAAGGCGTCAAGAGAGCAAGTGTTAGATGACTAAAACACCATTATATATGGAATATTACCACCTAAAATGACTTCATAAAACTCACATAGCTCCATGGATTATTGAAAACAAGAAATAGATACAAACTTATACCCCTCTTAGATGCAATTTCATAAAAAGTTACATAGAGTGTAATTGATTGTTCATGAAGGAGAAGACACTAATCTGAGACTTATTTTTATGGATGTTAATTTCACTTAGTGTACTATCCACCTATATAATAATTCTCCCTGAATGCACTTGTATGGCCCATAACAAGTGCTTGAACCTACCCTTCCTTAGCTTACCAAGTGAAAATGAAGGAAAATGAGTTAGGAATGAAAATTTTTATGAAATATTTTCAATCCAAATATTAAAATTACCTATGTTAATTTTAAGATTCACATCACCACATTTTTAGTTGTAAGTTCACTTGATAAGTCCATACAAGTGTTATAACTAGGCCTTTTTTTAAGGTAAATAATCATTTCCTACATATATCTAACTTTTAACTACCAAATGACATGATCTAACATGATTTTACCTTCTCCACATTCTCATCCGCCTTGGTGACAAATATTTTAATTGAAAAGTCCCTAAAAGTCATTTAATTAATCTAAAAAGGTGGCCAAATAACCCTTTTAGCGCATGAGACCTAACAAGAGGCCAATTTATGACTTGTAAAGATAGTGAAACCTATAAAATATTGTTTTATGACATTTAAAAAATAAATATAATATTTTACTAAGCTTTACCATGGTTGACCAAAGTTGACTTTTGTTAACTAGGTCAATACAAGGAGGATGGACTTCAATAGGGACTACGGGAAGGGAAAGTCAGATATATAGGACAATAAGAGACCCCATAAGACATAAAAATTTATTAAAAAGTTAAAAATAGTAGGGGTTAACCCAAATTTTACTTGGGGTCAAATTTGGTCAACATTTTTAGTTATTCCCAAGGGTGGCATGCTAGTTATGCCTAAGACCAGTTGTGTAATCCTTCTATTGGGCATGGAGTCACACATATGGGCACTCAAATTGACTTAAACAGACCTTTGACTAAAGTTAAATAATATATTTAACACTCACACATAAATCAAAGACATACACACAATAAGAAAGCAAACAAACAACTTGTGCTTCAAGAGCACTTAGGGAACACAACGACAAACTAAATTAAACACACACTATCCTAAAATAATCTCTCCCTTTTGGATCAAACAGAAAGTCTAAAACTATTATTGCCTCAAATAATTAAAGGATACATGTGAAATGTTTCCATTTGAACATTGGCATGGAATCCTTCATCTTTCTCATGGTGTTAGCCAATCTTCTTGGCATGGATTTCAATGCAGCTAAGACAACTTCAAATAAATCACCTATAAAGATGAATTATTATTGCACTTAAACTACCTTATCTTCTCCATAGGGTTCCTTATTTGTTACATGATCCAATGATGCCTCATCAAAGCATGTTTCATGGCTCCACATGATGTTTTGAGAATGAATAAGTGGTTTATCAACTGCAAGTTCTTCAAGCTCATCAAGGAGCTTAGTGTAATCTTCCCAATCTTGAGCATTATTCATATGATCCAATCAAGGTCTATCCCTATCCTTCTTATTAGCTGATATAAATTTATTTGATTATTATTTCTCTTGGTTCAATAAGGATGAGTTATGATTCATACCCCAAGTGGAGTTATAATGATAAATTCTTCTTCATCATTACTTGTGTCATCCTCTTGATCTACTACAAACTAAATTTTTTCCTCCTTTGATGCTTCCCTTAAAAGAGTTTCTTTTTCAAGAAGAGATGAGGTGGGAGGGTGGAAAATGGATGAATGAGCTGAAGAAATAATGTAAGGTGTAGTGAGAGGCTCATGAATGGATATGGAAGAAAGAGAAATCTCTTGAAATGACTCTTGGATAACAACAAGGCTTTGTTGGGTTGAGGGAACATCACTTTCTTCCACAGCCACCTCATGAATTTCATCATCTTCTTGTACTTTTCCTTTAAATATTGGAACTGGTAGGATATTTTGAGGATTGAATAGGTTCTTCTTCAAGGAGAGGAATGGTGGAAGAGAGATATATAGGTCTATGGGTTGGGGATGGAGTGTGATGTTCATGAATTGGCATGGATATGGGTGAAAATTATTGAATGGGCTCTTGAGGGAGAGGTAAGATAGGATGTGCAATAGGAAGTAGATCTTCTTCATACAAGCTTTCATCATCCTCCTCATCTTCTTGAGGCTCTTCATAGCTTTTTGGAAATTCTTTTACAACTATAACTTGTTTCATATCCTCTTGAGTTTCCCATCTCTCTAACCTATCAATCCACCATTGAAAATCCTCTCAATTCATATATAATCCTTTACTAATGACATATTGATTCTCTTCCTCAACATACCCCCACATATCTATTAAAAATCCAACTAAAACTGTTAACCAATCCACAAGACAACCAAGAGTTTCATCACAACACTTATCTAGCACACTCATATGATTTTCCAATTCTAGAAACTTTGGCATAACTACCCACAAATTTTTAAATTGAGAGGTGTAGTAAGCTTGGATAGAGTTATTGGGTTGTTTAATTTCTTCAAGCAAGGTTTTCAAAGCTTCATATTTTTCCTCCCAACTAATGGTATTGCTTGACTCCTCATGACAAGGCTGAGGTGAATATGGGTCATATGGTTGGTCAATAACAACATACTCATCCTAATGATGGTTCATGGAGTATGAACCAAAATGTTGATTAAAAATTATTTACACAATTTTAACCAAAAATATAGACATACTCAACACATGGACTATGGAAATACAAGAGGTGTTATGACACCTGTATAGGTTCCTCATATGCTCAGCTCCATCCAAAACACCTTAAAAGACCTTCAAATTTGATTTGCCACTATTCCCACTATGTGATCACTCTTCTCATTTTGGACTAGCTGAAATGAGAAGTCTAATAGAGACACTTAGGAAAATTTTTGAGTTTTTCAAATGACTTGAGGAGCTAGTTCAGGTCTCAATATTTCTATCAAAGTGATTTGTATCACTTAACTCCTTCAATAACCTGCATGAAACACCAATTATATGCTAAAAATTTCCTCTATACCTTATCTATATGGAATCCATACAATCAAAGCACATTTTTAGAAACTTAATAATGTCTTCTACAACTTCCTTTTTATACCCCTTGCCTCATTCTTTCTTATGGAGGCACTTTCAGATTTATTTCTACCATCAGGTCACAAAACAAGGTTTGAGAGGGTTTTAGAGTGACTAGCCATGAATATGACACATTATAATTACCTCCAAAATACATTTAAGGCTCACTAAGTACATTTTATACCTTCTCTAAATGCTTTAAGGTCTCATGCAAATGGTCATGAAAGTTATGAGCTTTTCAACTTGACCTTCGAGTCCTTGTACATTTTATGAGGGTTTGGGAGCTTTCAAGCCAAGAATTGGATTATCGATGAGTTACCTTGAAAAAAAATGGTTTAAACACCTGTATATGTACCCCACAAACATGTTCCCATCATTATAATATCTCTTCAAGAGCTAAGGATGAAACCTTACCCATGTTTGGCATTAGGCCTAGACCTTACCAATAGGTCTACCTACCATTTGAAACTCCACTTAACCCTCAAATGGATTAATTTACATCTCTATCACTTAAAACCCTTTAATTTACCTCTGAAAACATTAATCATTCAATTTTAAATCATGGACAAATTCAAAAATGCACATGATCCTCAGTTTGGCTTCTAGGCTTAAGGGTTTCTTTCATGCATGATTGTAACCCTTCTTGTGTAGGGTACCATTTTTTATTCCAAGGATTATATCAAGGTTATCTATATTTTTTTAGGTCCATTATATCTTATTCAACCTTAATCTTGTCCTTTTTTCCCTATGGTCATCAATTTCATCATTTTTCTCAAAATTGCCATCTCCATGCAAGCTAAAATTGCCCTTACTCTGAGACAAAATAGAGAGGTCAATCTATGACTTGTAAACACATTAAAACCTATAAAATATTATTTTAGGACATTTAAAAAATAAATTAAATATTTGATTAAGTTTGACCTTGGTTAACCAATGTTGACTTTTGTTGACTAGGTCAATACAAGGAGGATGGACTTCAACAAGGACAAGGGGAAGGGCAAGTGAGATATATAAGACAATAAGAGACCCCATAGGGAATATAAAAATTTCTTAAAAATTGAAAAATATTATGGTTTGATCCAAATTTTACTTGGGGTCAAATTTGGTCAACAAGAATCAGATATAAAAGATCAATAGTCAACTCTCATACAAGTTGGTATATGGTAAGGATGCAAGGTTATCCATTCTCTTGAGTTTCCTAATTTAGAATTAATGCACTAGATTGAGTTATTTTATTAATTAATATCAAGTATTTTGAGCTTATAGAGCTAGAAGAGATTATAAATCAGCCCATGCTAGCCAGGGAAATTCACCAAGCACAAGTGAAGAGATCCTTTGACAAAGGAGCTTCTTCATAGAGTTTAAAAGAAGGAGATTCAATTATCAAATGGGATTAGGATAGAGATAAACCTATAATTAATACTAAGTTTTACTCCCTTTAGAGTGTCCCATACACAATCTCTAGCTAAAAATCCCATAATGCCTTCCAACTTTCAAAAATAGATGGTGAGGAGCTTTCAATTCTAGTTAATGGGATACATATAAAACACTTCTATTGAGAGTTGAGTTCATTGTACATAGTTAGTTTATTTGTATTTTTATCTCAAATAAGTTTTTTATTTTCACATTTGCTTTGTTAGTTAGTTTCTCATGTTTTATATGTTTCCCTTCCTTGTTTTAGAGGAGAAAGTGGTCTTATTTCAATTCAAAAATCTCTTACAATCATGAATCATATTTGTCACTATTATTCCCAAATGTAAATGTAGTTTTATGACTCCAAAAGTCATGTAAATTTTCTAGTCCTCAATCATATAATGCATGCTTCCCTGTTGAGTTGCCAAAATGTTGATAATTTTTACCTCATAGGTCAAAAGGTCACCCCTATCAACCAAAAAATTGCATGTCATGCTAGTTTATCTTGTTGGTTAGTATATTAGTCTTTAAAATTCCATAAGGTGATCATTTTAAGCCTTGATCAATAGGTTTTAAGGATTATTAGGTGAGTTAAGGTTTTATTCTTCATTTGTTTTGTGTTTGTCTAGTCATTTTTTGGTCTTTTCAAGCCATTTTTAGTGGTGCAAAGAGTATAAAGTATCTTTATGAGTGTCATATAATGTTTCAAGGTCATTTATTGATCAAATTTTGGACTAACTTCATGACTCATTTATATGCAATTTTGACTATTTTATGCCCTCTAGGGAAGGTTTTGTAAGGTTCTAATAGTATATTATTAGGAAGAAGATCAATTTCATCTTGATTCACCTTATCAAAAATTTTAAAGACTCATAAACACATTTTATATCATTTTAATCAGATCTCCTTGGTGAATTTGGCCTTTCAGTGCAAAAAAAGGCCTTTTTGAGGCATTCATATAGGTTTTCAAAGGTTTTTTATGAGAAAAGTATTAAAAATATTAATTAGGTCCCCCATAGGGTCATATCAGTGGTTTGGAGGAAGTTTCAAGTGAAAAAATAGTCAAAACCTATTTTTCTCCTATATCGATCTCCTTAGCAGCTCTAGAAGGGCAGTTTTCAAATGCTCAGTACAAAAAGAAGAGAGATATTTAGGAGATAAAATATTGGAAATTGTTAGGGGTCCAAGTAATATTTAAATTAGTTTCATTTTTTCAAGGATTGGTCACCTCATATTTATCAATAATTGCTAAAAGTGATAGTAGGTCACTATGGCCTATGCATCTAAAAGGGGTTTATTCTTGCACCTATTTCTAAAGATTAGAAATCAATGGAGATAAATTGTTTTTATAGATTATTTTATAGGTCATTAATATCCTTTTCATCTTGGTTTCATTTTATAACTCCTTATAGGAAGGTATTTATAGCATAAAATGTGTTTCCTTCACTATCTTTATGAATGGTCTTTTAAGTCAATTTCAGAGCAAAACTTAAGTTATCAAGAAAATGTATTAATCTTCAAAAGTTATAAATTAAATTTATAACTCATTTCATACCTCATTAATCCAATCAAAGTTTCATGAGTCTCAGTTCTGAGTATATCTCCTTTGAAAGAGTTTAAGCTGAGTTGGTCTCTTCAACAAGGTACAAATGTATTTAATGAGATTGATTTTAGTGTTTAATAGGATATGAGGTGATGTGGGATAACATGGACTACCTCCAAGAATTATATAAGATAAAAAGGTGTCTAAAGTCACTCTATCAAGGTAAAAGTTTTAGTTTAGAGCCTCAAATGACTAAAATAATACTAAATGACTATGTGTTACTGAGTTACTAAATTAAGAGACCTTCCAAGGAACTTCATACCCTTTTAAATATGCAATGATAGTACCAAATAAGATAACAAGGTTAATAATATCCTATAAAGGGATATTATATCTTACAATTTTCACAAATTTCATCAAGATCATGAAGGATACAACTCAATTTAATAGATTTTAAGGTAAGTTAGCCTATTTAAGGTAATAGCTTGTTATATGTTTCCCTACTATTCTAACCCCATCATGGCAATTTTATGAATTAAAAATGAATAATAAATAATTTGGATAGTTTTGAGGTACATGGATTTAAAAAGTGACTGTTGACCTTGGCTCATGCACAATAATCATCTACAACCATGAATGTTGTCACGGTCAATTGGGTTTTTAAGGTGTGACCTTATTTTGAGAATATTATGACTTATCATAACTTATTCTTAGTTTGAGTAAAGTTTAATGTTGTTATAATGTTCTCCATTAAAAATAAATAAGATATAGACACATCAAACATTAAAAATCCATCTATTATCTATATAAAGTACAATGTATCTATAGTTGTCTTAATATTGGCTTAAATAATGAAGTTAAGGAGAAGATATAGCCTAAATAGGTAGTATGAGTTGATGAGGTATTAATAAAATAAAAAAATGATTCAAAATAATTCAACAATCCAAGAACATATATATAAAGTGTTTATCTCACCTCTCTCTCAATTCAACCATACCTATATGAAGCAAAGTGGACACCTACAGTCAGTTTAAAGGCTAAGCAGGATCTCTAAGCTCAAATATCTAGGTTCATAGACTTAAGGGTGTAGTTGACAGTTTTAGTTGATCAATAGTTATTTTAAAATGGAATTATGATCAGGTTATGTGACTTTTTAAAGTGGATAGAGACTTATCAAAAAACCTATAGTCATAATCTCCACCTCTAGCCATAAGGGAAACACAGTCAATAGTCAAGCTACCTACAAGTATGAATACTTATTTTTAAGGTTTCTATAGTCGAGTAGGATAAAAATAAGCTATAATGGTGAGTGATAGCAAACTACTGAGTTCAAGCTTAAGTAAATCAGTGCTAACAAAGGAGATAAATCTTGATTTTCTATTTGTACAATGAAGAATCTCCACTTACAAGTTACTCCAAGAGCTAATTGATTTCATGGTCTAGAATATTGATCAAGGTAGAGTGATTTGGATTTAATTTTAATTTTAGATACATAAAATTTCATGGACCATTTTAAGGGTTATAATGTTAAAAATATGGTCCAAAACTTAGATAACACAGTCAGCTATAGTGTGGTGATAAGCTACAAGACTATTACAGGGATTATCTTATTCTCCAAACCTTAGCAAGAGTGAGACAATTTGTTAAAGACACTTTAGGTTTCTAAGACTCATTTGAGTTCAATAACATTTTAATGTCACAAAGGTAAATGTTTAACTAGGATTATAAACCTCATTTCTTAGTCAAATACCCTAGCACCTACATCTAACCTATACTTGAAGGTCAAAAATTAGGGTTAGGTCTTAGTCTAGGTGCAATATAAAAGAGCTTCAAGGTTTTATATGCTTGTGAAAAAAAATTAAGAAGATATGAGGCATATCCTATATTTTATAGTGATAATGAGTAAGGGTTTCATAGTCAAGATGCTAAATGATGACACACAGGATATTATACAAAGTAAAAAGAAAACAAAGGTTCAAAGAGGTCAATGGAAGGCATAGATACATGTTAAGATGATAGAGGTATCATAGGCTTTAATTAAATGTTTCCAATATATCTTAAAATTATCTAAGATAATAATATAATTATCTATACATACACCTCATATTCTAAATGAGTCTATAATCTAGAAATAGGAGCACCTACAGTCATCATAGTGATGTGGAGTGGTATGTGAAAAGGATAGAGCTCTAAGTTGGTAGTGAAGTGAAGTTATGAATATAAAAGGACTTATGAAACCTTAGGATTTAATTACCCTTATAAAACTTATAAATTATAATGATAAGATCCTAAATAAGCAATTACAATAATACTATTAGTGAATAAAGTAGTCAAGCTTGTGAAGGCAAGACTAGATAGGTGATTGAATGCAAGGTAGGATCTTATAAGTTAATTAAAGGTACATATAAATGGTTTAAGAATTTAATAATAAATTATCTATGTTCACAAGGTGTTAAAGTACCTTGAAATGTCTCACTTGTTCAAATTGATGTAAATACCCTCTAGATATACACCTATAGTTGGGTCACTTTTGACTGAGAAAATGGTATTAGATTTGAAGACTTGTACATGAGGATAAATAAGGGTTTTTGAGAGGTGAATATTAAATAATCACTTAAATTATGGTTAAATAAATCCAAGGTTTCATTAATTAAAGCTTTCATCATGATAATAATACCAATCGCCAGTGTTGGAAGGGTACAAGTTAGTGAGCAATGAGAAGAGATAGTGTAGTGATAGTGGGTATGTGTCATGTAAAATACTAATGGAATCCAAGATAAATTTGAGAGGAGTAATAAGAAATTAAAAATACCTTTTCATCATCTTTATTCCATTATGACAAGATGAAACAAGATAAACTTAGACATGATCTTAGGAAGCATAAAAAACCAGGCAGCTAACTAGTTAGTTCTTGAAAATATGAGTTTTGAGGCATCTAGATATACAATCAGGTTCCTAAATTAATTAAAGTTTGTGGTAATTAATGTATTTATATGTATATATTATTATTTAGTACATATCAATAGTTTATATATCCACTATTTTTTCCTAGACCTAGGCTACTCTAGTCATAGGATCTATTCAAGGAACCTAGAGTTTCACCTAAGGTCAAGAGCACAAAACAAACCCTAAAAACTTAATGAATGTTTTATAAGGTATATTGAAAACATTTAAATTACCTAAATACACCCTTATCTGAAAAAATAGTTCATGTTTCAGTCTAAGTGCCCTTGAGGGCTTGCAAGGGTAAGGTGATCTTAAACCCCAAATACCTTGATCAGTCCATCATGAGCATGTAGAGTGGTAACCAATACTTTTATAGAATTTAAAATCATCTAGGGATTTAATATAAAGTTTTATTAACTATTAAAAATAGTGAAAATTATTTCTAAGAGCTGAAATTCAAACTTGACCTCTCTCTAGCCTCAAGAGTGCTAGGAAAACCACCCCAGGGGCAACTTCAAATGCTCATATATTATCTCATATTTTACATGGGACATAATGGTGTTTTAAGGTGTTATATGGGTCCCATAAAATTAATATTTTTTAATTATGAGGTCATTTGGATGTTTATTCTTTATGAATAATTATTAATACCTTGTATAGGTATTAAACCCTCCTAAAACCCCATTTTGGACCAATTTACAAAGATGGACATGGAAACCACCTCAAATGATATATTTTTATCCTAAAACCTAACATATGTTTTATTATACTCTTAGATGATCCTCCACATGTATTTTTTTTATACTTTTATTTCTATAGAATAATACAAAAACTACACTTTTTCATGTTTTTGAGCTAAAATAGGGGTTTTGAAGCGTGTGAAGAGATGAAAATCAATGGAAGAGGTGGATTGAGAATTTTTTTATCTTTTAAAACTCAAAAATACATAATAAATCACTTAGAGGTGCCCAAAATGTTTAGATCTTATTGGCTAGAAAAGAAATGCTTCAAAAAGGCAAGCTTGTTAATGGCCATTTCAAGTTTCTTATACCTCCATAGTGTTTCAGACCATCAAAATTGATATGGATAATGATGATATAATGGGTAAAGTTAATAAAATGGTTTTTGTGATTTTCACATGTGTGGGGGGTCTCAATATCAATATTTTCACTTTTTAGGCCTAGGAGGGCTAATTAGGCCTAATTTGAAAGAAATAATGTGCTAGAAGAAACACTTTCACTTAAATTTAGGCCACAAAATTTTGTTTGGATCTATAAGGGGATAGATGGTATCTTAAAATGTGTTCATATTCTCATTATTATCTCTATATTCTCCTATGAAATGAAATTTTCTTAAAAAAAGGCTATAAAGAATTAAGAGGAAATGCACGCCTTTGGTGTAAAGCCTAGTTTTTTTTAGTGTTTGATGGATCAGATTTCCTTGTCCCAAGTCTATTATGCTCATAATAAATCATAAATGGAGGAGATATACAAAATTTAATAAATACCAACTTTTTCCTTTGATGCCTTAGTGAAAAATGAGGAACTAAAGGGCTAAAAGACTAAATGAGTGTATATGACTCCTAATAAGGCCTTAAAAAGATGGTCCATGATATTCTATGCCATATTTGAACTTTTAATAATTCATAAAATGGATTTAATTAAATTTCATCTCTAAAAGGTCTCCTTTCTCTTCCAACCTTGGAGACAAAGTCTTGAAGATTAAAGAAGTCTCCTAACAACTTCAGCCAAGTGTTGAAACATCATCAATTAGCATCAATAAGGGTTAAACATAAGACATGAATAGAATTAAAGGCCTAATTTCATGGACGAAGACACACTCACCAAAGAGACATGTAATCTAAGATCTACGGGATAAAGCATGAATCCAAGCACTCTCCAAGTGGTTAAGGCTTGAAAAATCATTATGACAAGGTTACAAAGTTCCCAAATTTTTTGAAACTCTCTCTTCCATACCACCTTTTGAAGGATTAATGTTTTAAAGAATTGAAGAATGGATATGTATCACTAAAGGAGGAATAAGACCAAGTTTGAAGTCCCTTATTTTGGGGCTACTTTGTCTCCAAGAATTTATTTTTTCTATTTGAACTTATGTTATAGAATATAATTGATCATTGTTTAATTTTTGTTGTGCCTAAAGGCTGCCAAAAATTTTGCTCACCTTTTGAGAGAAATAAGAAGCTTTTGCTCTTCCATTTTTAGGTTTTTTGAGTGAAGTGTATGTGTTTTCCATTGATATAATCTATTGAAGAATTTTTTTTCCTATTTTATTGTCTAGTTATTATACCTTTATCTTAAGTTTAAGAATTGGATGTGAGTTCAATTTCTCTACATTGCTTCCTGGTATAAACTGAGTTTGTCAAGTCCTTATGAAAAACTTTCATATAATTCTTTCCTGAGTGTAGAGAATGTGTACAATTTTTCCCCTTTCATAATAATGTCAATTACAATCATAAGTGGTCATATAACATTGGTTCATCACCTTCATTTTTAGTTTCTCTTTCAATTCCATTCCAAATAGTGTCTTTTTCACCCTTTCCATTGCTAGAATTAGTAGATAGTAGGTTAATAATAAGTTTTAGTGAGAGTACTAAGGGAACCAACACTCTCTAGAGATTATCTCCCATCTAAATTCACCCACACTTAGGAGAGATTCCATGTTCTAGTAGAAGTGAGAAATAGCACACTTTATCTCAAGAACACACTCTTAATTGACAACATTAATTATACAACATTATTTTATGGATATAATGATGTTTTGGGATAACTAATTTCATTATTCTAAGGCAAATATATAATAGATCCATCTCTAAGGATTTTATGGAGGGAGAGAATCATCTAAGAGGGTGGTTTAAATGGAGATATTGGGGAATGACATAGAATGAACTCAAAAATCCATACACACACCATAGTAGAATATCATGTTTTTGATAAATTTCTTGAGATAGATAGTTGTACTATGTTTTGTGTTACTTTTCATTTAGGTGATTATTAATATACTTTATAGTGTGATCTTGATTATTGTTGATGATCACATTTATTTATTTGAGTGATTTCACTAATTTTGTGGTCGTGCATATCTTATCTAATATGATTTAATTGCTTGGTTGAATGAGTGAATCCATATATGTTTTACTTACCTCAATACCTTATTGGGTATATCTCTATAGTATAATGATATTATGTTATGTATTCATTACTATAATAAGTATAGATGGCTTCCATTGTTGTTATTTTCTCTATAGGATTAAGGTAACAATAATAATTAGAAGATTATTATTATAATATATGTTTATCCTAATTTCAAAAGATATCAATAACATTATTTTAAAATGTCATTATATTTTATTTAGTGTTGACCAAAGGTTAAAAATTCATATATATATTAGACATTGATTATACCATTAAAATGATTTAGGAAAATAATTGTTTTTGGAAAGTGTTAGAGTTAAATGATTTGGTAAAATAAATAATAGTCTCTTTAAATATTATATGTTCTAAACATGATATATAGTAATTATGTTGATTAGTCAATACTCAAATTTTCATGGAAATAAATGTTAGTTGAGGGTTGACCTGGCATGAAATAACATGGGGATTATGGCTTGTCATTTATTTGATTTGGATAGTTGGTTTTGTGAAGTCATTATCTAAGTCAATGGCATGTAAATATTATTTAGATTATATAATGATTATTTTATTAATTCTTTTGGAAGTATAAATATGATTAGGGTTTATAATAACTCATTGACTCTAGGTTAACCATCATTCTATGAAAATCATGATGGAGTTTGTATTTTGGTTGTATGGTGGCAAATTATAGCATAGTGGAGTTCCATTGAGATATTTATGTATGAATATTTATTACTAAGTTTCGTTTGTCATGAATAGAGAAGAAGGTGGTGGTGAGTAAGGAAGTAAATAAATGATTAGTTGACTAGTTGAGGGTTGACCTTTCATGAAATAACATGGGGATTATGACTTATCATTTTTTTGGTTTGGATAGTTGGATTTGTGAAGTCATTGTCTAAGTCAATGGCATGTAAATATTATTTAGATTATATAATGATTATTTTATTAAGTCTTTTGGAAGTATAAATATGATTAGGGTTTATAATAACTCATTGACTCTGGGTTAACCATCATTCTATGAAAATCATGATGGAGTTTGTATTTTGGTTGTATGGTGGAAGATTGTATCATAGTAGAGTTATGTTGAGAATGCATATGTATTAGTAAGTTTAGTCTATCATGAATAAAGAAGGTGGTAGCGAGTAAGGAAGGAAAAATGAATAAAATAAATAAAAAGGAGGACTAGGAGGCATGCATATAGGGATTATCAGAGATAAAAAGACAAATAAGGAGTTTAGGCTAAGGAAGAGGAAATTCGGTTAACTTGGCAAAATAAGCAACTATAATAGGTTAGTTTTGTATTTAAATTCCTAAGTTATAATTCTTGTTGGATTTTTTAAATGAATTTATTTGGGTTGATGGGTTTTTCATTTGATTTGAAATGAATTAGAAGAATAGGAGTTGTATGTAGGGCTCTGTGAATGGCTCAACCATTCACAAAACCCTACATCCAACTCCATAATCCAAATGGAAAGGGGTATTGTTATAATTTTTCACCATGTTTGTTACACCTCTATGAAAGCTTTCTCTTTAAACCCTTTTATCAATTCTAAAATCCAAATAATTCAATAATTATGTATTACATTTATGGGCATTTGGATAGGGTCTTATGATTTAGGTTTGGTTGTCAAACCAGTTTAGAACCTAAGCTATACTAAAACTTAAAAAAAAATCCTATATGTGTTATATGAGTTTGACTATGTATACACTTAATTTGTATTTTTGGGTGAAATGTGCTATGTATATATATTGTTCAACAATGTGTTAATGGGTTGGGATTTCTTTGGGAGAAATAAGTTATATGTTATTATAACCTGTTGACCATGTAATAACATATATATACATAATGTGTCTTAATACATCTTGACAATGTAATAATATATATGTTATGTGTTTCAAAATAAGTCAACTATGTGTGTGTGTGTATATATGTGTGTGTGTGTGTGTGTGTGTGTGTGTGTGTGTGTGTGTGTGTGTGTGTGTGTGTGTGTGTGTATGTATATATACATATATATACATATACATATATATATATATGCATATATATATATATATACATATATATATATATATATATATACACACATATACATATATATATGCATATATATGTTATGTGTTTCAAAATAAGTCAACTCTGTGTGTGTGTGTGTGTGTGTGTGTGTGTGTGTGTGTGTATATATATGTATATGTATATGTATACATATATATATATATATACATATACATATACTTATACATATATATATACATATATATATACATATATATATATACATATATATATATAATATATATGTATATATACATATATATATATATACATACATATATATATATACATACATATATATATATATATACATATATATACATATATATATATATATATACATATATATATATATATATGAATTTGTATATATAGATATAACTGTATAAATGGAAGGTCAAGGTTTCATTTAAATTTTATTGGTAGAGATTTAACATGGTTTGATATGGGTATAGATATATACTCAATGTTATTATTAAGATACTATAACTTATAATGTCAATGAAATTTGGAATTTATCCAATAAATGATGATTGGGCAAAATTAAAATTAACAGTTGAATTTTATAATCAGGGACTGAATATGTTTTTAGGGATGATCTATAATTATATCATTTGACTATATATTTACTTGAATAAAGAGGTTTATAAATCTAAGATGGGGGAACCAAATTCATATTTTAATTGATTTTTTTAGTCTCTGTGCAACTCGACTTAGATTATACAATAAAATTGAATTGATTTTGGTTTTCAATTATAGACTATGTAAACTTTGGAATTGAGATACATAGTTATGAATTTTACAAAGTTTGATATACATGACTATGTGTATGTATTGACCATTTTTATTTCCATAAGAATCAAATATTATTATGAATCGATGTGATTTGATTAAGGTGAATATATGAATTTTGGTGTGTAAACAATTAGTTGTATATGAATGGTGAATTACATGAAATTCTATGTGTTTTAAATTAAATAAGTACATTTGGATTTATCTAGTTTATAAAAGGGGGATATGGGACTATTTTATTAACTCGATGTATATGTATACATAATACTCTAAGCTTGTAAGATAGTGGATATCTTCTTAAAGTATATTGTATACAATATAGTATTTTTACAATACTAGAATTGTACTCAAGAATTTTAAATATATATACATGGTAAAAATACATGGTTGTGGACTATGTTATAAATCTGAATTTGATTTTACCATATGTATGTATGTATGTATGTATGTACATAGTTGTGTTGTGCTTGAAAATAATATTACCATACAATGTGAAATTGAGTGCTTGTGTATATTTTAATGTTTATACATAAAAGCATTAAAATAATGTATTTAAGAGTTTTAAATATAAAGTATATTATGATGTTTTGGATTGAATTTTGTTTTATATGTGAAATATGAACAAATATATAAACCTATGTTATAATGTTCTTTTGGGGATGAAATAGCATTATAAGTTGATTTATGATTTAAATAATGGGTAGTCTAGATAAATCATTACCCAGATGGTATGTTATATTGAGATTTATTTTTTATTAAGTTTGTTATTATGTAATAAACTAGATAGTATGGGATTTAGTACATTACATTTGACAAACTAAATGTGTGTATTTAATATTTTTATACTTAGCATATTTTTATCAGCTAAAGGGAAATATTTTTAATGAAATATCATTTTTTATATTATTGTATAAATTTTTAACCAAATATCACGATCATGACTCTAATATAAGTAGTGGAAAATTTCCACTATCTTCATTAGTGTCATCAATGCAAAATGAGGTGTAATCTGATTGACTGGTGTGTATGAATTTGACTAATCTTAGAGATTATTAAATGTTGAAAACTTTAGAAAAAGTAATATTTTAATTAAACATTATCATTTCATATGTTGATATAGTTTTCATATTTGTATGATTTCATGTTAGAACATATTTATTTATGATACACATTATGTATTATATATCTTCAAACACATGGGTTCTAGTTTGTCACTTTAGATTCCTTCACCACCATTATCTACCCATCCATGAATGATGGTCATCCCTGGTTAAGAGATAGTGTGGGGGATCTATGGTCTATGGTTTATGTTACAAAAACATTCAGATTATGCTCTCCCTCCTAGTTGGAGTACTACACTAGAGATTACACTTAAGATTATAGATTAATACTTGAGTCATGGAGACTACTCTATGGAGATTTGTATCATGTTTTATAATTTTAGATATTTTTATGTATTGATAAAAATTATAATATCTATATGTTATAATTATATAGTAATGGTTGTAATGTTGTATCAGTGAGGGCTAAATTTTTACTATTTCATTTATGATCAGATGTAGTATTTATTGTTTAATGAGTTTTGTTCATGATTTTTATATGTATTCATGGTAATCCTTAACTAAGTGTATTAATGATAAACCTATTGGTTAACTAAATGAATATAGTTAATTAAATATCATTAATTATATTTTTTGTGATGAAATATGTAAGATGAATATGTGTAGTTAATTTTTTTAAATTACTATATTCCAATAAAACCTAGTGGGGTTAATACATTTTGGTATCAGAGCTGAGGGTCAAACTCTAGGATATAATGTGTCTGCTAACACAAACTTATTCTCTTAATAATTAGGAATAAAAATGGTGCACACTAGACTAAGAGGTGAGGGTACTTTGATTACTGAACCCCCTTCTGATTTAAAATAGTTTGTCATTGAGTAAGCTATAAAGTTGGACCAAATACTCACAACCATATAAGAGTCTAGGGACAAAATCATGGCCCTAGAATAGGAAGTGCATCACCATAAAGAGAAGAATGCTCAAGAAGAACTTGAATATCATCCTAATGATTAAGAATATCTTCAAGAGTAAAGGCATGATGAAGTGTCATAGGATGCAAGAGCTCGAGTAGCTACAAAGTTGGCACATGACATGAAAAAGGTAAATCTACCCAAGTTTGATAAAACTATATTAGTTTATGGAGCTAAAGCATGACTGACATAAATGGAGAAGTATTTGAAGATTAAAAATTATTCTGAAGTCACAAAAGTAGTTTTTGGAGTTTATCAGCTTGTTGGTAAAGTAGTAACTTGGTGGGTAAATAAGAAGCTCAAGATGAACCTCAACTCAACCACCACCACTTGGGAATAGTTTATAACATTTTTTAGGTCATTATGGCTTATGTAGTTGTACTTCAATCAAAAGCTTATGGATTTTTAGAATCTTAATCAAGGGGATTTATCAATGAATGAATACTGGGAGTAATTCACCAAGCTCTTTAACTATGTACCTCAATATTAATTGAATGAAAGGTTCAAAATCAAGAAATTCATCATGGGATTGAAACCCCAAATTGGTTGTGAAGTAGATGTGTATGGTCCATTTACCATGGATCAAGTGTTTGATAAGGTAGTAAATCAAGAATAGAAACTAATATCTCTTGCCCAAGTTAGAGATAAGTTTAAAAGTTCTAAACCAGCTTTCAAAAAGAAGAACTGGAAGTAGAGGAGTGGATACACCAAGGGTCAGTTCATGGATCAGAATGCCAAGTTTAATAGTGGTTTAGGGAATAAGAAACTTGGTAATGATTTTTGTTGACCAAATTTAAACTTGTAGGTCAAAACTTGATTTTTAGGTGTTTTAGAGGTCTAATATATGTGTATTAAGGTGTATTATAGGTCATTTAGTGTGATTTCATGTTATATTAGCCTTGGTCGTTAGTCATTTTAGGCCTTATATCATTTTGAGTCATTTTAAAGGTCATAAAGGAGCATTAAATGAGTCATACATCCTCCTTAGGAAGTGTGAAGGTGTAAAAAGGGTGATGTCATGTGCCATGTGTCCTATTATGCCTTAAATCAACTATTCATAATTGAAAGTGATAGGTTCTTTAGAAGAAAGAGCAATTTTCTTGGGAAAGAGAAGAGTTTGGCACTTATATGACCCATGGGGGAAGGTGGCATGTGAGAGAAGGCCATGGAATGTCTCTCCAGCTTCCTCAAGCTTAATTACACATTTTAAATTCTTTGGAAGTGCTAATTTTGAGCTAAAACTATTATGTTCCTTCTTCACCCTTCTAGACACACAAAACTAGTCCATAAGTTTATGGTTGGTACAGATAATTGGAGAACTTCTAGGTCAAACACATTTGGAGGTAAAATTACACTCAGAGATATTCATTTCCATAACAAGATTTTGTAGAATGGTGGCTTGTACTTTATGAACCATCCTCATAAAGTTGACTATGTTTTTCTACTTGTTAATCTATGCACCCTGTAGGTTTTGATCTTATTTGGATGATTCCATACAATCTAGTTATTGAGATTGGTTCCATATTATTTTTACTCCCTTCTCTCATGTTCTCTATGATTGGTTTTACATTTGAAAAGAATTTGATAGCTAAAACAACTCACTTTTTAAGAGGGTGTTGAGATTGAACTTGCATTCAAATTCCACTATTTGCATAAAGCCTCTTTCTCTGTAAGGGATTTGATATGATGTAATATGGTGTTTCACTCATTTAAATGGTCATGGTGATGTCCTTCCAAAGTTTCAATCTCCAAGGTGAGTATCATTGATGTCACAGTCCATTGGCATGCACAACCAACTCCTAGCTCATCCTCAGTTTTAGTCATGATTTGTAAAAGCTATGAAATGCATTCATGGAGGAGTCATTATAGTCTCAAGGTGTTTATTAGGATCTTGGAGCATGAAAAAATAAGATAAACCCAAGTGACACCATAGAAAGCATGAGAAGATAATCACTCATAGTTTCCTACCATTAGTGTACATATACATGGGTCCTTATGAAGAATCTCACATTTACAAGGATTTTTTGAGCTAAGCAATGTCATTGATAGTTGGGAGAGTCTATATGAAATTTTGAGGAAACTCAAAACTCATGTGAATCTCACAAACCATGTGTTCTACCAACTTACCCATCTTCACTAATTGAGTCTGTAAAATCCCACCTATAGGTGGCTTAACATAGAATCATAAGTGTCATGACAAGTGTTTAACCATGGTATGAAACCTTTCTTGAAGTCTTAATGTGTTGTATAGATCATAACAGACCTATGTGAGGTGTTAGGATGGTAAGAAAACTAATGAGGAACCATTCAAAGACCCACTACCTGTAAATGATGGTAACCACCTATGGTAGTATTAGTAGTAAGTTAAGGTGTCATATGGGGAGGTTGGAGAAATGGTAGGACTTCTTTGGGAATCCTAATATGGGATTTTGACCATGGTAGACCTTTTAGAGTGTTAAATAAGTAGTTGAAAATGTGGATCACATTTTAGGGTCAAATGACCTGACCAAGGGTTATATTCTGGTATGAAGAATCCTTATCACTTGGAAGGACTCTTACAATAATAAGTTTTCATGATAAAATAAGAGAAGTGTCTTCTATTTTATCTCAGATAGAGGGTACTACCCTTATGTATAAACCTACAATTTTAGAGAAAATGGGTGAGAAAGGTAGACTAGAAGCTATAGGAAGATCTCAAAATGTGTGGAAATTTGTAACACATCTAGACAAGCATAAGAGACTAATAAATAAAGGGTGAAACTAAAAAACTTGTCCCAGACCCTTAAGTTTACAAGCAAGCCTATTGGGCATGATTAGGCCTAAAGCCAAATGGAGAACTATTTTCACTTCTATCATTGGATAGTCTTTCAAACCTATTAGATAATGTGTATAAGGTCATTTTAGATGTGTAAAAGTCTTAAAAATGTAGAGGAAGCACAAAGAGGTCATAGTTTGCCTCAAATAAAACTTAGACCTATGTAAAGTGGAAGAACAAGCTCGATAGGCCAAATTGAAGTGCTCATATCTCCCTTCAGGCTATGCATGGGAATCTAAGAATTTTGGAGAAGTTGATGGAGGTCTTGAACTTTGCTCTAATGGGATTTTTTGGTAGTTCCAATGACTAACCTTTATGATCAATGCTTAAGAGAGTAAAATAGGCCTAAACCCTTGCTAAACCCTTAAAAAGACCTAATTGGGAAGATGATGCTAGAGATACATCCAAATGAACCAAAATGACAAGGAAACTAGTTTGAGGTTGTAGATTACTCTTCAAGGTCTCCTTGCATCAAATTTTGTGCTAACTTATCTATACAAACAAGTTACAAAATGGGTTTATTTAACTATTTTATACATTATGTAGGTTATAAAGACTTTCAAGAGATGAAATCAAATTTAGGATAAGGATTAGGACTTGGGATAACCCCAAATTTTCATTTCATTCATTAGGATAACTCCTAAGTTTCCTTACTAGAGATCTCATCTCATCTAGTCAAAATTGGCATAGTGAACATGATGGTGAGAAGTGTGAGAACTTCAAGTGGATGGATTTTTAAGGTTTACCTGAATATTCTAAGGCCATGGAGGGTCTTTAAAAGTGTCATCCACTCCATTTCATGTATTTTCATGTAAAATTAAATCCAATTTTGATGCCAAGTGTAATGGGTGACTGAAAGAGGAGTTTCTTTGAATTCAAGTAGTGATAGCTCATTTCCAAATGATTCCAGATGACCAAGACTATAACCAATGCATGGAGAGGCATGTCTAGAATCCTTCCCTATCATTATAATCATTAAACCTATCCTTAGTCAAAAATTTTACATTCAAATAGGTGTGGATGATGAAGGCAATTTTTTGAGCCAACACAAGCGGTTTCATGCCACTTTTCATGAGAGTTTCATGCCTTGTATGGATACTTGTACTTCATGACCTTGGATGGACAATTTCACTCCCTCTTCTCATGTTTAAGTAACTCATTTTCTTAGATTGGTGTTCTATAAGATCTAGCCTTTTTGGCCTTTATAAATTATGCTCCACTTGAGTATGGTGAAGCCCTACTAATTTTCATCCCATTTGATCAATAAGACTACTAATTTTACCTCTTACATGACTATTCATATTGTGTTTTACTTGGATTATTGATCTTGATTAGTGATAACTATGATTTATTTATCATGTTTTCTATTTCTCTCACCTATTTACAGTTGGAAATCTTCTTCTTGCAGGACATGTGAAGTTTTGTATCATGTGTCAAGATTAAGTAAGTTAGTCTATTCAAATAGTGCCATTCTAGGCCTCTTGTCTAGTCCTCTTAGCCTAAACATTCATCATAACATCATAATATAATATTTATGTGAGAAGATGTAGATTAGAGAAGTTTGGTTAGTCCCTTGTTCTCATTTTTAACATGCAGTTGGTTGGTAGTCATCAACTAATTTGGTGTACCACCTCCCTTAGGATAGTTTTATTTTAGTTTTCTATCTCCTTTTTCCCTCATAATTTTAGGTGTGGTAGTGATTTACAAATGGTACATCAAGGGAAATATCCCTATTTATATATTCACCTCATTCATAGGCTACTCACAATGTTAGAGGTGTTTTAATTATGCCACTTGGATGAAGAAAGATGAGACATATCCTCAAAGGGTGAAAATAAAAGTGACAATATTTTAAAAGGTAGTTTCAAGGGAAACCAATAGTTTGAAAAAAAAGTACTAGTTGTAGGTTGCTTCATATGTGGAGGTGACCATTTTACTCAGGAATGTCCTTAGGAAAAGTCAATTAACAAAGGTTCAACTTCTCAACAAGGTACATTCCAACATCAAATTCATGTAGTTGTTCATAATTGTCAAGCTGAGTATCAAGTTTCATCCATATAAGTGTCAGGTATTTTGTTCAATTAGCTAGTCTCTATTTTTATTGACATGGGAGCTATAGAATGTTTCATTAATCCTATAATTATTAGTTAAAATTTTATAAAATAATGAGTTATGGAAAATTCATGGTTTTTATAGTATGTAAATGAGTCAAAGGTCAAAGTTGACAAGTGTCTAGTCAAAGAAAATATTAGGTTGCCTGATTTCACTAAGTATTATATCTTTTTATAGCACCATTGGGATCATATATGTGATCCTAGGAGTCAATTGGCTTATGAATCATAAATCCAAGGTTGATTATTTTTTGAAAAAGTTTGATTGTCAAGATGATTTAAAAAATTAAACATAAATTCAAGGCAGGAAAAGGGAGTTGAAGCTAAGGTAAATTTATGTAATTCAACTAAAGAAAGCTCAAAAGAAGGGATGAAATCATTCTTCATTAAGATAAATAATATGGAGGAATATAAAGAACCATCTATCAAATATTATCCTTTTATAAAAAACTTTCATGACGTGTTTCCATAAGAATTACCAGGATTACCACCTAAGCATGAGTTTGATTTCTTGATTGATATCATACCTAGATCAAAACCACAGTCTAAGGTGTCAAATATAATGACAACCACTAAATTGCTTAATTTAAAGGCACAATTTTAAGATTTATTTTCAAAAGGGTTTATTTGACTAAGTTTATTGCTATAGGGTACACCAGTTGTCTTCATCAAGAATAAGGATGGTACTCTTCACCTTTGTATAGATTATAGAATGTTGAATAAAACAACAATCAAAAATAGATATCAATTTCCATGCATTGATGATCTCTTTGATCAAATACAAGGAGCAACAATCTTTTCTAAGATTGATCTTAGAGTAAGGTATCATAAGTTGAGGATCTGTGAAGAGGATATTTTAAAAACAACAATCAGGACTTGATATGGGCACTACGAGTTCACAGTGTTACCATTTGGATTGATAAATGCTCCTGCAAAATTTATGAATCTTATGAATGGTGTTTTCATATATTACCTATATCATTTTATTTTAATCTTTCTAGATGACATCCTAATTTATTCTAAGGATGAGGAAGATCACGTACATCATCTATAATTTATTTTGCATGATTTCAAAAATCATAGGTTATATGGAAAGTTTTCTTAGTATGCATTTTTCCAAAAAAATTATAGTATTTGGGACATATTATCTCTACAAATGGTATTTTAGTGGATCCAACAAAGATAAGATCCATAGTCTAGTGTCCAACACTAAATAATGTGCTTGAGGTAATAAGTTTCATGGGATTAGAGGGATATTATAGGAAATTCATTATAAATTTATCTAAGATAGTTAATCCAATTATCTCTCTTCAACAAAAGAATCAAAGTTTCATATTGTAAAATAAGAGTGAGGTAGCCTTTCAAGAACTGAAAAAGAGGATTAATTCAGCACTAGTGCTAGGAGATCTCAATCCTAATGATCAATTTTTAGTTATCACCAATGTGTCTGGGGATGGAATCAAAGGAGTTCTTATACAAGATGGCTTATTAGTAGACTATGAGTATAGGAAATTAAATTTGTATGAGCTAAATTATGCCCCTAAGAGGGGTCTATTCTTGCACCTATTTATCTAGTTCATAAAATGAGGGAGAAGAATTATTTTTAGGGTGTTTTATGTGGGTTCTATATATACCTTTCATGGTGGTTTCATTTTCCAATTCATCTCTATGAGATGATTTCACTTGGAGAATGAAAGCCTTGGTGTACAGGTTGTTTCACTAAGTTATTCTACAAGTCTCTATTTTGCTTCATGTTGGCCATTCTTAGAGGTCCTATAATTCTTAATAGACCATAAAATATCCCTCATTTTTATAGTTTCATTTCTCCTATGTCTTAGATGTGTTTTGGCCCATATTATTCAAATGTGATGCTCTTTATAAGTATAGTCTAGGATGGAAACAATCTGGTGGAGGTTTGATTGTCAATTTGGGCCAAATTCTAGTCATAAATTATGGTTCATGGTTCTGATATGGTATTGTATTATTGGAAGTGTATAAAGATGAATATAATATCCCAAACACACTTTCTAACGAGAATTTACAATTGTTCCCTTCAATTGCATATTGTATGTATTGTACGAGTAGGTTTGAATATGTTAAGATCCATTGATAAGATTGATACATATCTCCTTGTATTTATTTTCCTTTATTACCTCATTGACTTCATCAATTAAAAAAAAATGACTAGGATTCTCCAAGTCTTCACTTAAAGTCTTCTTACATCACTTGACCATACTTCCAATTTATATAGTGGTTGTAGAGTATGTGGGAGATAAAAATGTTAGTCTTGAGCTCTATGATTCCTTGAAAGAAGTGATGGTGACATGAAGAATTAAAATGTAGTGATCACTTGAGAGGAAACTTAAGAATCATGAACATACTATGCACAGTTAATGAACCTTAAAAAGCACCTACAATAGTTAAAGTTCCACCTCAGAGTGCAAAAGAGGTTTTGAATAACTAGGAGTTTCACCTCAATAAAGTTCAAAGTGTCTTAAGTGAGCTATATCAAGAAAATAAAGAAAATCAATGTGCACTAAGTGAATCCAAACATGAGAGACAAGTGAGAAGAGATGATTAACTTGAAGGTTTCCTTATTAGTAAAAAATAAGGTAACTTTATAGAAGTTAAGGTAATTGGTGCTTCCTTTTATCTCCTCCATTAAATCATTCTTGTGACCAAACTCATGTTCTTTTAAGAAATGGATAATTTTGAGTAAATAATAGGTATCTTAAGTCATTGTGCATCATGGAATCTAACCTTTCATACATTCCAACATTATCAATAGTCTATACAAGTTGAAGATAAATTTGAAAATAAGAGCCCAAACACACTTTCGAATGAGAATTCACAATTACTCCCTTCAATTTCATATTGTATGGATTGCAAGAGTAGGTTTGAAGATGTTAAGATCCATGGAGAATATTGATACATATATCCTTATATTCTTTTTCCTTGATTACCTCATTGACTTCATCAAGTGAAATAAAATAACTAGGAATCTCTAAGTCTTCACTTACAATCCACTTGCATCACTTGACTATAGTTCCAGACCATATAGTGGTTGTAGAGTATGTGGGAGATAGAAATATTAGTCTTGATATTTGTGATTCCTTGGAAAAAGTGATGGTGACATGAATAATGCAAATGTGAGTGATGACTTAAGAGGAAACTTAAGAACCATGAACATCCTATGCATAGTCAATGAGCCTTCAAATTCACATACAATAATCAAATTTCCACTTTACAGTTCAAAACAGGTTTTGAATAACCATGGAGTTTCACCTCAATAAGTTTCAAAGTATCTTAAGTGAGGTTATATCAAGCAAAGAAAGAAAATTAATGTACACTAAGTGAATCCACTCATGAGAGACAAGTGAGAAGAGATGAGTAACTTGAGCATTTTACTTATTAGTATAAAATAAGGTAACATTGTATAAGTTAAGGTAATTGGTGCTTCCTTGTATCTCCTCCATTTAATTAATCTTCTGACCAAACTCATTTTCTTTCAACATATACATATTATTAAAGAAATAATAGGGATATTAAGTCATTGTGCATAATAGAAACCAACCTATCATACATTCCAACACTATCAATAGTCCATACAAGTAGCTTAATATTCACCTACATTGATCCACTTAAAGGAGTGAGCTAGAGGTGCATAAATAAGAACATATAGTATCTAGAGGTGTTGGAATCCTATTTGAAACTCCAAACAAGTGTAAAGATAGAAAGAGGATCAGTGGAGTTGATTTTTGAACCATATAAGATCAAATAATACTTGACATCTTGGAATAATAGACCTACATACCCATATATTTGATCAAGGTCACTAATAATAGTTCATTTGAAAACCCTAGACATATATCAATGAATATGTGGCAGAGTTTGAATGTAGGTCATAAAATATTCTCAAGGATACATAATTCCACTATATGTAAATAAACATGAAATTAGTTTTACATTGATAAAATTTGTCTCAAAGTATGCTTCACATCATTTGGAGAGAAACTATGTACTTGAAAAAGTTGTGGAATGGATTATGTAAGTCATAAGGGTTGTAAGGACATCAGATAGATTTCCAACATGGTATGAAAGCACTGAGAAATGAAAATTACTCAAATATATTTAATTCTCTTTCAATATTACATCAAGGAACCAATGGTTGAGCCTAGGTGGATCAAAATCCTTTGGGGAGAACCTAAGTCCTATAAAGTTAACACTTGTTGGCCTAATGTTAAAAAATGAAGGGTTTTAAGGAATGTTTTGAAAAATAAAAGTACACCTTAACTTATCTGAGGTATAAAATAAATATCATCTTGGAAACCTTCTAATTATATCCTCCATTATTAAATCAAAACCTATAGTTGAGACCATGGATTATTCACAGTGATAGTGTGAGAGCAAAGATAGAGGACTAAAGCTTAGGTATTGACTATGTATAATGAGATGAATATATGCACTTTTGATATTGGGAGTAAACCAAGGAATTCCTTAAGAGGTTATGGAGACATAAAATAAATATACTTTTAAGTATTAAACCCATTGAGTTGAGGAATCACTGCCTACAGTAGGATTTTGTTTTGCAAAGTGAAGTGCATGGGTATGTACTTATGAGGGAATTAAAGTAGAAGGGATTTAACCCAAATTAATAGTGATATAAATTCCATTTATTACATATATTTAATATTATATATTTCTTTGAAAGTTCATGAACATCCTTAAAATCTTCATATCCAGAGGATAAAACCTACAAGTTTTCTTGAGAGATTACTTAGTCCTAAACCTAAGGAGGCAGAGTAATGTTTGAATAGTTATTGAGGTATGGAAACCTAAATAAATTATATGTATTATTAATAAGTATAGTTTTAAATGGTAAGTCTCAATCCAAGATGGCAACTAATACCTTTTCTTCAACCTATGCACAACTACAACTATCTATAAAAACACAATCACAGTCCAAGGTGTTTTGAAGCAAGAATAATCTTTTAGAGTTTGATATTGATAAAAAATATATTTAAGGTGACATAATACAATGTGACACAACTATAAATACACATACATCAACTAATAAGGCCTCATTCTGAGGAAAGCACTTACATCTAGTATGGATAGAGACATTTGTATTGTAAGGAATGAGGAGAGATTATGCTTTGATAGGGTGTAGAGGACTAATAAGTGACTAATAAAGGATAATTACCATTTAAATAATTATCATATAGCATTAAAAAATCCTTATTTTAACTCTCATACCATAAATAAAAGGTGAAAATAAATAAACTTGGTCATGGACCCATGAAGCATAAAAATTCAGGCAGCCAACTAGCTAATCTTAGAAGATTTAAGAGTTGGGGCCTCTATAGGCATGATATAGCTCTAAAATTTGGTAAATTTGGTGGTAATGAGTGTATTTAAATTTAAATTTTCTTTTAAAGGTCATAATATTAGTGTAAATTTCCACTATTTTGTCTCAGACTTGGTCCACTTCATTTATAGGGTCTAGTCAAGAGACCTAGAGGTCCACTTGAGTTAAAAAACACAAATCAAGCATTCCAAACCTTATTAATGTATTTTAAGGTATATTAAAAGAAAAAAAATTAAATTAATATAATATTAGGTTGTATAACACCTCAATTCTTAGTCTAAGTGACCTTGAGGGATTGTAAAAATAAGACAGTCTTAAACCCTAAGTACCCTGACTAGTACACCAAATGCATCCAGAGGAATGTTGAATAATTCAATATAATTTAGAACCATGAAAGTGATTTATTTTAAGTTTTATGATATTTTTCTATAATTGGAAATTATTTTTGAGACCCAAGACCCATTTTTTACACCTCTCACACTCAAGGAAAGCTAAGGCAGTCACCTAATGAGAAACTTCAGATGCTCGTGCCATCTCTCATGTTTTACATGGGAAGTTGATCATTTTGATAAATTTTAGGGGTTATAATAAGAAATGTTTACAAGTGGAAGGAGGTTAGTTGGACATCCCAATTTTATGAATAATTGTTAATACCTTATAAAGGTCTTAAACCCTCCTAAAACCCCAATTGTGACTAGTTTATAGAGATGGACCTAAAAAACACATCAAATGGAATAACCTGACCCTAAAAACTACCATAGATTTTTGTATACTCTCTGAGGATACTCCACATGCAATTTGGATATATCTTCACTTGTATATATTTGTACAAGAGTATACTTTTTCAAGGTTTTTGTCCTAAAATAGGGTTTTGGAAAGCATGAGTTGATTTCAATCAATTGGAGATGTGTTTAAAGACTTATTTTACCTTTAAAGATTAAAAATATATAAAAATTACTTATAAGTTTCCAAACCATTTTAATATTTTAGGCTAGTCTAAAAATGCTTTAAAAGGGCAAGCTTGCCAATAGCCATTTCAAGGTTTTCATATTTCCACAGTATTCTACATCACCAAATTTGACATGGAAAATTTTGATATCATAGGTAAAGTGATTTTTTTTTTTTTTAAGTTTCACATGTGTGGGGGGTCTTAGGATCAATATTTTCACTTTCTAGGCCTAATTAGAGAAGAAAATGAATAAATAAAGTGCTTCCAATTGGAATCTAATCATGAAATTTTTTGTGGATCTGTAAGATGATACATGGTACTCAAAAATGTGCCCAAATTTTCATGTTTGTTTATACAATATTTTAGACAAAGATATTTGTAGGTTTTAGGGTTACAAGGAAAGGGTGCTAAAATAAGCAAAATGAGAAAAATGATGTATTTTGGACTAATTTATGGCTATAAATGCCTTTTTTTAAGTCTAATTCCATGCTTATAATCCATCCATGGTGTAAGATTATTTTTTCTAATGCAAAACACTTTTTTCTTTGTCCTTTTCTTTTTGCTCATAAGGAAGAATTAAGTGTTTTCAAGTATTAAATGATGCATGAGAGTTTTCCCAAGGCTTTAAATTATCCTCCTCATATCCCAAACCATTAAAAAGTTCAAATAAGTCATGGAATATTTGTAATAATTTTTAAAAGGTAGAAAAGGTCTTAAGTACTCCAAAAATAACTTCTCTCCTTCCAACACCTAGTGTGTTGAAGGAGTCAAACTTGCATTCAAAGACCTTATAACATCCCAAGGAAGGTTAGAAAACCTCATTAATGGTTTAAATAATTTTTTAAATGAATAATTGATCAATTCATGATGACCTACTCTCAAGAATGAAAACCTATTTTCAAGGAAGACTCTTCTTGACCAAGGGTATAGGGGTGTACAAGTAAAGATTTAGGAGGATGTGTTGGTCAAACATCAAATATGAATTATCATGACTTATTTATGATTCCAAACAAGTCTAATTCCAATCCCTATTCCATTTTATAAAGTGTGGATGATATATTAATCAAATAATACTATGTAGTAATTGGATAAAGATTAAGTGAAGGTTTTATTTCCTAGTTTTGGGGACTCTTATCTCCTTCTCCCTCCTCTCTCTCTCATTATCTCTATATGTAGGCCAATTTTTGGCATTTTAATAATACTTAAACTGATTTTTAGTGAGGCCATGCTCATAAAAACACTTGTAATTCCCTATTTGAATGAATAATATTGAATTCATACCTCCTCAAAGCTTGTTTTAGTGTATTTTCATGATTTTTTGATGAATGACAGTGATAACATAGACTTCCTTTCACTTTATCCTGTAATCCTTACCTATTTTTAGGTGTTATTTCATCCTTATATGTTTCATAATTTTTTCTAATCATCTTGTTTGTATGGTAAGTACAAGCTTTCTTTAGTGTCTTTAAGAGACCTATTGAATAGGTGCAGATCATGCATCAAGCCTGAGCCTCTATGTGAAACATTGATGTTTCAAGGCTTTAATTTGATAATTTTAATCAATTTTATGTCCTTATCATACCTACTTAGTGCATACTACATAAGTGGAATTCATATTTTGGTGTATCACCCTAGTTAGATAGGTTTTCCTTTCATTTTACCTTTTTCCCATTTCCCTTGCAACCTGGTAGTGTAGAGTAGGGATCTTAATCTATAAATCAAGGGAAGCTAGCCCTTATATATAGAGATTCAATATACCTATTAGTCCACCCACATCCTAGTATTGTCTCCATGTTACTTTAGACTATGAAGGCCTAAAATTACCTTTACAAAGGTACAAGTCTAGTAGTCAATAGTACCTAATGGAAAGAATTTGAGGATCATAGTGATAAAATAATTACATAATACCCCATATTTAGAACATATAAAATTAACCAAGATTATGGTTGAGCTCATACCACTCTATTTCTATAAATTAATCAAGAGAGATGTAATGGATTTTGTATATCATTGTCTAGAATGTTAACATGTGAAAGCTAAACATGTGCATTTATCTAGATTACTATATCCATGAGATATACCAGAATGGAAGTGGTAGGTGATTAGTGGAAGTTTTATCATTATCATATAATATACATGATATGTTACTAGTTATAGTAGATAAACTAACCAAGGTAGCCCACTTCATACCAAGCAACTTTACAGATGATGCACCTATGCTTGTGAAGAGATTTGTGAAAGAAGTGTATCAATTGCATGGTTTTCTAGAGAAGATCATTTTATATCAAGATCTAAGTATGAACTATATGTTTTGGTTAACTTTAAATTTATATTTGGTATGTAATTGAATTTTAGCATTATTTGTCACTCATAAATTGATGGTCAGACAGAGTGAGTTAACTAGATTTTAGAAGATGTCCTTCATATGTATTGCATGGACCAGCAATACAAGTGGGAGGAGTACCTTTCATTAGTTGAGTTTGATTACAACAACTATACTAGTCAATATTGAATATGGATCCATTTGAATCATTTTATGAAAGGAGGTGTAGGATACCAATTAGTTGGGACAAGTTAGAAGATAAGGTAGTCTTTAGACCTGAGATGCTTTCAAAAATGGAAGATCAATTCAATAAAATCAGGCAGTGGTTGGTCAAGGCCAACAATAGATAAAAAAGTTATACTGATTTAAAGAGAATAGTTAGGTAGTTTTTTGTTAGTGATAAAGTGTTTCTATGGGTTAAGCCTCAAAAAATCTCAATTAAATTTAGAAAGTTAATGAAACTTTCATCAAGATATGTGGGACCCTTAGATGTTTTGAAAGTGGTCAATATTATAGCATATAGGCTTACATTACCACCAACTCTAGATCTTTTACATAATGTCTTCCATGTGTCTTATTTTAAAAACTATGTTGTTGATCCTTCACATGTGTTGGATTGGAATGCTTTATAGGTTTTGGACCCCAGAGTGGTCATGGTAAAACCAATTATAATAATTGCACTCGCAAACTCAATTTTTATAATATAGAAGTGTCCAAGTGCAAGTTCTAATGGGATAAACATTCTAAAGATAGTGTCACTTAAGAGGAGTATGATGAGTTTTATAGGCTATTTACACATTAGTTCAATTGATTTGCTACTGTATATTGTTTTTTTTTTTAATAATGTTTTAAATTCATAACTTGCGTTTGAATAAATGTCATTGGTATGATGACTAGATTTAGGGGGGAAGGATGTCACATCTTGATTCTTTTCTAAGCTGAATAATCTGTTTGATCTATGGATTGTTATGGATGATTAGTTGATTAACTTATGTTTTATTAAGCTTTATGTCATATGTTGATTATGGGATATTTATGTGTTGCTTAATTTACATCATGTATTTCTATGAGTTAGTTATACTTTTTATTCTATAAATTATGATCATGTTTGTTAATTATATAGCATTATTTTATGGATATAATGATGTTTCAGGGTAATTACCTTCATTGTTGTGAGGTGGATGTAGGATAGATCCATCCCTCAGAATGTGATGAAGGGAGAGAATCATCTAAGAGGGTGGTTTATATGGATATTTTGGGGGATGATAGAGATTGAACTCAAAAACCCATACACACACCACATTAGAATATCATGTTTATGATAAATTACTTGAGATAGATAGTTATATCATGTTTCATGTTAATTTTCATTTAGGTGATTGTTAATATGCTTTCTAGTGTGATCTTGATTGTTATTGATGATCATGTTTATTTTTTTGAGTGATTTTACTAATTTTGTGGTCATAGGTAGCTTATCTAGTATGATGTAGTTACTTGGTTGAATGAGTGAATCCATATATGTTTTACTTACCTCACTACCTTATTGGGTATACTTATGTAGTATAATGATATGATTTTATGTATTCATTTTTATAATAAGTATAGACATATTCCATTATTGTTATTTGCTCTATAGGATTAAGATAATAATAATAATTAGAAGATTATTATTATAATATATTTTTATCCTAATGTTAAAAGATATCAATAACATTAATTGAAAATGTCATTGTATTTGATTTAGTGTTGACCAAATGTTAAATATTCATATATATATTAGATATTGATTATATTATTAAATGATTTATGGAAACATTGTGTTTGAAAAGTGTTAGATTTGAATGACCTGGTAATAATAAACCATAGTCTTTTTAAATTCTATATGTTCTAAACATGATATATAGTCATTATGTTGATTAGTCGATATCCGACTTTACATGGAAAGAAAAGATTAGTTGACTAGTTAAGGGTCAACCTTGCATGAAACAACATAGGGATTATAACTTGTCATTTATTTAATTTGGATATTTGGTTTTGTTTAGTTGTTATCTAAGTCAAAGGCATGTAAATATTATAAAGATTATATAATGATTATTTTATTGAGTCTTTTAGAATTCTCGAGATGATTATAGTTTCTAATCACTCATTAACTTTATGTTAACCATCATTGTGCAAAAATAATGATGGAGTTTGGTTGTTTTTTTCATGGTGGTAGACTGTAGCATAGTGGAGTTCTATTGATCTATCTTTGCATGCACATTTACTAGTTAGTTTAGTCTATCATGAATATAAGAGAAGGTGGTGGAGAGTAAGGAAGTAAAAATGAAAAAAAGAAAGAAAAAAGAGGATTGGAAGGCATTCATATGGGGAGTATAAGAAATAAAAAGAAAAATAAGAAGCAGTTCAGGCCAAGGAAGAGGAGATTCAACTTTCTCGATAAAATAAGCAACTATAATAGGTCAGTTTTATATTTAAATTCTTGAGTTATAATGTTTTTTGGATTTGTGAAATTAATTGATTTGGGTTGATGGGTTTTTATTTGATTTTAAATGAATTATAAAATTAACAAGGGATATATGTATGGCCCTATATATGGCTTGATAATCCATAAAACCCTACATCCAACCCCATAACCCAAAAGGAAAGGGGTAGGATGAAGGTGTTCACCATGTTTGTTACACTTATATAAAAGCTCTATATTTAAACCCTTTTATCAATCATAAAAAATGATGGATGCATTAATTATTTATTACATTTATGGGAATTTGGATAGGGTCTTATGATTCAGGTTTGGTTGTTGAACTAGTCTAGAACCTAAGTTATAGTTCTCAACTTTAAATAAAAATCCTATATGGGCTATATGAGTTTGACTATGTATATAATTATTTTGTATTTCTAGGTGAAATGTGTTATGTATACCATGTTTTAATGGGTTGGGATTTCTTTTGGGAGAAATAAGTTATATGTTATTATAACCTATTGACTATGTAATAACATTTATATACGTAATGTGTTTTAATACATCTTGACTATGTAACAGTATATATATGTTATTTGTTTCAAAGTAAGTTGATTATGTGTGTGTATACTCTGACGTATACATATGTATATATTCATCTAAGTGCTCAATAAAATTATATATACATATATATATATATGAATTTATATATATAGATACAACTATATAAATGAAAGGTCAGGGTTTCATTTAAATTATATTGGTAGACATTTATCATGGTTTGATATGGGTATAGATATATACATAGTGTTATTATTTAAATCTTGTATCTTGTAATATCAATGAAATTTGGATTTTATCCAGTATATGATGACTGGGTAGAATTGTTTTTAACAATTGAATTTTATAATCAAGGACTGAATATTTTTTTAGGGTTGAGTTATAATTATATTATTTGACTATATATTTACTTCCATAAAGAGGTTTATAAATCTAAGACATGGGAACCCAATTCATGGTTTAATTGATTTTCTTAGACTCTATGCAACTCGACTTAGATTATACAACAAAATTAGATTGATTTTGGTTATCAATTATGGACTATGTAAACTTTGAAATTGAGATACATAGTCATGAATTTCAAAATGGTGGATATAAATGACTATGTGTATGTATTGACCATTTTTAATTGCATAAAAATCAAATATTAATATGAATCGATATGATTTGATTAATGTGAATATATGAATTTTGGTGTGTAAATGTTGGTTATATATGAATGGTGGATTACATGAAATTCTATGTTTTAAATTAAATACGTACATTAGGATTTATTTGGTTTATAAAAGGGGGAAGGGGTTATTTTATTAACTAGATGTATACATATATAGAATACTCTAAGATTTTAAGATAGTGGATGTCTTCTTAGACTATGTTGTATATAATATAGTATTTTTACGGTATTGAAATTGTACTTAAGAATTTTAAATATATATACATGGTAAAAATGCATGGATGTGGACTATGTTATAAATCTGAATTTGATTTTACCATTTCTATATATATGTACACAGTTGTGTTGTGCTTGAAAACATTATTACCATACAGTGTGAAATTGGGTACTTGTATATATTTTAATGTTTATATATAAATTCATTAAAATAATGTATTTAATTTTTTTAAATATAAAGCATATTATTATGTTTTGGATTAGATTTTGTTTTATATGTAAAATATGAAAAAATATATAAGCCTCTGTTATAATATTATTTCAATGATAAAATAACATTATAAGTTACTTTGTGATTTAAGTAACATGTAGTATAGATAAACCATTACCTAGATAGTATGTTATATTAAGGACTATTTTTTATTTTGTTTATTATTTTGTAATAAACTAGATGATATGGGATTCATTACATTACATTTGATAGACTCAATGAATGTATTTAATATTTATGTACTTAGCATATTTTTATTAGCTAAATAGAAATATTTTGAATGAATCTATTGATTTTTATATTATTATATATTTTTAACTAAATCTTGCATTCATGAATCTAATATAAGTAGTAGATGGATTCCACTAGCTTAATTAGCACCATCAATAAAAGATGAGGTATAATTTGATTGAGTGGTGTGTATGAATTTGACTAATCTTAGAAATCATTAATTATTGAAAAATTTGGCCAAAGTAATGTTTTAATTAACATTTTCATTTTATATGTTTATATAGTTTTTATATTTGTGCAATATCATGTTAGAAAATATTTATTTATGATACACATTATGTATTAGATATCTTCAAATGCACGGGTTATGGTTTATCACTCTAGATTCCCACACCATCACTACCTACCCATCCATGAAGAAAGGACCATCCCCTAGTTGGGAGATAGTGTGAGGGATCTATGATCTATGGTTGGTATGGAAAAGTGCTCAGATGATTCTCTCCCTCCCATCTAGAGTACTACACTTGAGATTACAAATTGATACTTGAGTTGTGAAGACTTTGCTCCATAGAGCTATGTATCATGTTTTATAATTTGAGATATATTTATGTATTGTTGAAAACTATAATATCTATACATTATACTTCTACAGTAGTAGCTGTAATGTTGTATCATCCATGGCTGAATTTGTACTATTTCATTTATGATCAGATGTAGTATTTATTGTTTAATCAGCTATGTTCATAATTGTTCTATCTATTTTGATCCTTAGATAAGTGGATTAGTTATAAACCTATTGGTTAACTAAATAAATTCAATTATTTAAAGATCACTAATTATATTTTTGGTGATGAAATCTATATCATGAAAATGTGTAATTAATTTTTTTTATTACTATATTTTAGTAAAACCTAATGTGGTTGTTACATTATTGCTAAGATTGATACTTGAGACTACTTATCCATATACCTATCCTATCTCCTATTATCACACTTATCCAACCTTTGTGTAGGCCACAAGTGGCCCTAGTTAGCCCTAAAATATTCCCATACCCTCATTTCCTGATATTGGCCCTTTGTGCCTAGTGTTCTACCAATTGAACACTAGCATCATAATAATTACACCAGTTCCACATCATGTTATTGTCCTAAAAATGGCACTAATATTTTTTACCTTTATTTTCCAAAAATGGATATCTTTTTCAAAACTAGAACTTCTTGGGTCGGCCTAGACCACTTTTATCACTCACACAAGCATCAAAATAGTATAAATACATGACTTTTAGCCCTATAACCACTAAATAAAAATTAAATACAAAATACATATTCAAACTCAAAATAAGTTAGGCACAATTAAGGTCATCAATCCTTATTCTACCCTACTTTTTCATACTACCATCTACAATAGACCTAAGCTCATATTACCTAGATTTCTAGTATCAAGTACATTCAAGGAACTCAAGGCCACTATCATAATAGCTTAACTTACACTTGAAAAAAACTTAGGTGGGGATAAATACATTGGGATTAATCTCTCCTTAGATTTTTGGTATGTAGGCAACTCTCTCCATAGTGGGGTGTTAAGGATGTCTAGCCTACCCTACTAAAAACCAAACTTTTAGCACATATCAACTGAATGCCTTAGATACATTGAGGATTAGGTTTTTATCACTAAATAAATCATTTAAAAAAAAATTAAGGTTTCAAGACTCATGTATACAATAACAAACCCCAAATATCTAGAGACAAGTACAACTAGAAGCTCGAGATTGTCTTGCATAAAGGACACTACCACCACTTTTCTAATAATGGTACTAATATACAATTATGTCACTAATATCCAATAGGGGTTTTTTAATTTGGATCTAGTTTGTCATACTTAGATCAACTTCCACCTCATTTTCCATCACCCAAATCATCTATCTTAGTTGTTTCCCATTTAAGTTCTTGCATTATTTATTATTATTTTTAAAAAAGTCAAATCTAGTCAATTCTATAACAAATCAATGGTTGTATTTATTAAATATTATTTCTATGGTTTAGTCTAATGAAATTTTTTAACAAATATAAGATTTACACTTGTTAAGTACTAAAATATTAAAACATTTGGTGAACATGACTTACTATGAATATTGCACAAACCCTAACCCTAAATAACCCAAGGGTTTATATTTCTAGTATTCATATTATAGATCCATATATTTTATAATTTTATTTGATATAATCATGATAATAATGATAAAATAAGTGTATCAATTTTTATTGAAAATTTTAATACTTTCATTTGCATGCTTGATCCTTTTAATTCAAAATGAACTAAAAAAATACATAAACACATGTATAGATGATGTTTATATCAATTTAAATATGTCATATTTCATAGCGTGTTATCTTTCTCTTATGTGGAATTTCGTTAACAAGCAAACCCTTACACTGATTTAACTTTTTTAGGGAATAATGGAGTTTTATTCCTATTTTAGTTAAGGGTCTGGATTAATAATTCAGTAAATAATATTGCAACACTTATTGTCTTAATTTGTATAATTTATCTATCCTTTTTACCTTTATAAAAATATCAATAAATAAGGAGAAAATATAACTTAGTTTAAAATAGGCTGAAATGGCTATTACAGTGTCTGAAACTAGTTGTGCATGACTGAAATAGTGTCATAAATTAGAATATATATTTTTTTTGGTAAAAGGATAAGACCATCAAAAACAAGACACTTCAAGGATCGGTACTATTATCCACTCCTAATACTATTGTCTAAATTGGTCATAGAGATATGAGCTTTCTATGTTCTTTGCCTTGTTCCTGTGTAAGCTTGCTTATGAAATTTCAAGTGTTAAATGTTGATAGAGCTCATTGTAGAGTTATTTTAATATTCAAACCCTAACCCTCCATCATGATTTATAAATGGGATTTTAATTACTTAAAAAAATGGGGGTTAGTGTGTGTAAGATACATTAAACGTGTGTTCCATACCCCTTGTATGGGCATGTTACCTACATACTAATACTCTGAAGAGGGATCAAGCCATATGTAGTTCTCCCACTTGATGTGTTCTTTACAATAATATAATACAGATGAAAAAATACCAAATTGGTAGTTTTTGAGGTGGCTAGGGACTGGTGTGAGAGTTTGAATGTGTTTGTAGTTGTGTTGGGTGATTGTATGTAGAGAATAGGAAATTTTGCCTTAGTGGTTTGTTTGTATTCTTTCTTGATTTGTAAGATTTGTCACCTCCCTTTTTAAATGATATTTGGATGGGATTTTATAGGGAACATTTGATCATGGTTTATATATATTCATGCTAGGCTAACATAATGAAAGATAGGAATAAGATGAAATTGACTATTTGGGCTCAAATTACAAAGGGAAAGGAGTACCAAAAATGGGACACCCTAGGGTCTGGTATTATAATTCATGTATGGTGATCTTATCCTATAGGCTCAAGACCTATGGGATAGGATTGGCCTAGGAAATAGATTTTGGCTAAGCTAAAATCAAGGTTTAGAAGTCTACAGATGACTAGTAATGAGCAAAAAGGTGTCTATAAGGATCACAAGAGCATGTAAAAAGGACCTATAGATAGGGTGTCACAAACCACACTCAAATGACTAATTTTGATAATTTATATGATTACATTTTCCCCTCCTTATTCTAGTGATGCATCAAATTGAAATACTAGGATAAAGGAAAAAGAAAAAGCGTATCTAAACTTACCTATAAGGGCAAAGTCCATGAAGGTGTGTGATGTTGAGTGTGTGTAGAAAGAGCACATAGTGAAGTGTAAATTTGCAAGATAAAACAAAGAGTAGATTATTTATTACTAGACATTTTATGTCTAAAATAATAATTTATGAAATTTGGGTAAAAGAGAGAAGAAGAGAAAGGAATGAATACACCTCACTAGGTACATTGACCAATACAAAACATGTTATACTATTGAGTGATGTTGAGTGATACTAGATTATGTTGGGTATGTGTTAAACCAAAATTAATATTTTGAATGGAGATACGTGCTCAATTCCTTGAGAGTTACTTTAAAATCCAAAGTTTATCCCTTTGGCTCCATTATCACCCACTAAGTTAAGATATGTGATCATGCATGTGTTAATCGATGTTTAGACTATGTGTTCAATCTCTCTAAGTAAGTGGCTCAAGAATACAAAGGATATCTAGTCCTTTGGATCCATCATTTCCCACTAAGTGAAGCTATGAACTGATACCAATATGAATGTGTGTGATATGAGATGTCTCCTAAATCCCATGAATGTTCTGTAATTTCACAATGTGGCATGGATAATAGAATACATACTGAGAACTAGGTCAATCTTGGCCACTCCAAAAGGTGGAGATTAGGCTTATATGAAAGCCACTCTAAAAATGGGAACTAAGCTTATATGAAAGCCACTATTAAATTATGCCAACCACCTATAGATGGAATAAGGCATGCAACTACTGAGAATACCTAGGTAATGTACTAAACTCAAAAAGAAAATAAGGTAAATGTGTCTCACACATTGCCCCTAATCACTAGTGTTTGTAACATGGATTTTTATTTGAAATTTGTACCAATTTCCTAATCTAATAATATAAGTGATATTCATCATGTTTTTCATTATTCCCCCTATATTTATATTCTAAGAAAAACTATACTAAAACTACCCACTCTAAACTAAACTATTGTTGATAAAATTGTAATTGAACCTACCTTTCTGCCTATTTCTAGAAATTTTGGATTTTTTATTGTTTGGATAGGAGCACTAAAAATAGGACACCATACTTTTCAATTCTATATTCCAAGTATGGCACTCTTTTCCTTTACTATATTTGATCACTATTCTATATTTTTCACTGTGCTTTTGGTTTGCTCTGCCTGGTTTGGGTTTTGGTTATTGTTCTGAATGTTTTAAGAACTAATTTTTTATCAGTATAAGACTTTGATCTCTATGACAAAACCCCTATTTATTTTCCCCTCTTCTGAGGGTAAGAATGAATACCTTGCAATGACTACTCTTGAAAAAAAATCCCTGTAAGTGTGGTATGCTATGAAGATATACCAAATAACAATGATAATCGAAAAGATGTCTCAAGATAAGCATAGTTTGTATTGGAGATTGTTAGATCAATAGGGATATGCCTAGATAGATACAACAATGTAATAGCATGTGTATTATAATAAATTTAAATTAGAAATTTTAGTTTTTAGTTGTAAGTTGTTAGTTTTTAGTTTTTATTTGTTATTTTTTAGTTGTTAGTTCTTAAGGAGGGATGGGACATGATGTCCATCATGGAATCCAATAAAGCAATATAATGCATGATGTGGATCATGGTATTGTAAACAATGAAGAATAAAATAAGTAATAAACACACAAATAAAGATGAAAGAAGAATACAAGAGTGGCCAAGGGGCCAAGCAAATAAGGGACATGGGCACATGAAACTCAAATTGGAAAACAAGCATACAAGGCATATATAATTATAAACAAGGAATATTGGCACCAAGGCCATAAGCACATAGAAGAGTATAAACAAAGGACATTAGAAAATGTCCTAAGGCACACACAAAATTGAAATCAAAGGACATTGGTAAATTTCCTAAGGCACACACAAGAGATAAAATAAGAACTGAGATATGCAATCACATCTAGCTATGTAAAGCAAGAAAGGAAGGCATGTAAATGTTGGAAATAAAATCACATCTAACTAATCAAAGCAAGAAGTCAAAATATTCAAAACATGTAGTAAAAGACTAGGTAAATGCTAAAAAATACACAAGTGCTATATACTAGTGCATGTCAAGTGAGTAATCTATGTAAGCTTATAAGTAATGTACAGTAACATGATAACTAGAGTGTGTGGTGTAGGAATGACATAGCTTGGATGGTGTAATCATATAGAAGATGCCCCTGATGGGTAGATATATCAATGTATGTCTTGAATTTATGATTTAGGATTCCCCCTCAATGGGTAGAGTGAATTAATCAAGGATCTAGATGTCACTGTACACACTCAAATAAGATCAAGTGAAGCATGGTAATGTAGATAAGTCGATAGACAATAGCATAGAATATAAAAATGTAAGTCTAGCATGGTAGTAGAAATGTAAATAATGGATAATGCATACAATTTAAATGTTTTTGGTATTTTAATTTATTTGAATGTTTTTGTATTTTGAAATTTTATATTATTTTTGGATTTTTGAAATAAGCTATGTATAATCAATCATAAGGAAACTATGTACAAGAAATTGAAAAGAAATTATGTAAAAGTAATCTAATAAAATATGTACAAGTAAGGATAAATTATATACAATTAAATGAGTAACTTATTTACATAATGATGTAAAAGACTAAGGTGGAGGGGGTAAAGGGTTCAAAGAAGGAGCCTGCTAGGGATGGAGATGGAGGAAGGGATCACGTCCATCATCAAAGTCTTCAAGATCATCATCATAAGTATCATCATGTGTTGTAGGGTCTATGTACATTGTGTTTATCTCTTTAGATGTTAATAATATATGTGCTCTTTGTGTATTTGGATATCTATCACTCATAGTGGTGTCATCCTATTGAAGGCAAAATGAGGGTTGCTCTGGTGAAGAAGATGTTGGTTATTCTCAAGGATGTTTAACTTTGTTAGGAGGTTACCTCAGTGGAAGTGGTAGATTTAGTGTTGATGGTGATATAATTTACAAAGATTAGATAAACTTATAGTTTATCTAATCTTTGTTGTAAAGTCATACATGAGTCTATGTCATGGCCTGTGATTCTGTGAAAGAGACAAAATGAGTGACCATCCTATCATGATAACTTGCTAATAGATCTATGTCATATTTTAGGTAATGTGATTAATCCATGATCAAGTAACATCTATAGCATAATATGTGGTTAACGTTGTGTGTTGTTTGCCTGAATTTGAATGGCTAGCTCTATATCCATAGAGGTAACCATGTGAACTATATGTTCCAAGTGATCTATTTATGGCCATTATTTTTTAGTAAATCATGGTGGAGTTAGTATTGATGGTGATATAATTTAAATAGTACCCTAAACTTATATTTTATCCAATCTTTGTTATAAAGTCGTATATGAGTCTGTGTCATGGCATGTGACTCTATGAAAGAGACAAAAAAGGTGACCATCCTATCATGATAACTTGCTAGTAGATCTATGTCATATTGTAGGTAATATGATTAATCAATGATCAAGTAACATGTATAGCATAATATTTGGTTAATGTTATGTGTTACTTTCCTGAATTTGAATGGTTAGCTTTATATCCATAGAGGTAACCATGTGAACTATATGTGCCAAGTGATCTATTTATGGTCATGAATTTGTGGTATATCCTGGGAGTGTAGTGCAAGATGTTAAGAGTGATGTAGGATGTCTAATGATATCTCTAGAGTCATCTCAATACTCTCCTAGGCCAACTAGTGTAAATCTCAATCCACAAAAATAGTCATCTATGAGTGTGGGTGTCATATCATCATCTAAAGTAGCCTAGGAATCTATATCAACATCATGTACATATATTAACTCATAATTTACTACAAGGGGTAACTATGATATGGGAGTCTCATCAACTATAGTAGTAGAAGATGGAAGATGGTAGTGCTATGAGAGTATCTATAACTTATGGAGTAATTGTAACTATCTAAAGAGTTGTATCTATAAAATCAACTGGGACTACTATAACTACTATTGGTGATTACATAATTGTAATAGTTGTAGGAATTTTGACTGTTAGAATAGCTAGAATAGCTTAAGCTATTATAACTAGATAAGTATCTAGAGCTAAGGGAATAACTATAAGTGTAAGAATGTGACATGTGTTAGTCTCTCCTACCTCATATTTATGTATTTGGTCAAGGTAAAAGCAATGATATGGTGTTTAAACTATTATATAAGGTATCCCATCTGGTAAAATAGTCAAAGATGACTCTATAATTATATAATATTTGAATGGTTGGTTATCTGTTAGGCATGTGTATAGGTATCCTTTATGGAGAAACTTAACACATTGATGAATAGTAAAGGGAACTACCCCCATAGCATGTATCCAATGTCATCCAAGTAAAATATTATAATGAAGAGGATGTAGTATGACCTAGAACTATGTAGAGAGGGTTGTGTACCTTACCATGATATCCAAAGAAATGGTGCCTAATGTTTGTCTTGGTATATCATCAAACCCTTTAATGTTCTTATATAACTTTTCTTGGATGCCATATCTACACTCATGGTCTATAAAAAAGTAATATTACATATATTAAATCAAGAACCACTATCAACTAAAACTCTCTTAACTACACTAGTTTTGACTTGAGCTTGTATGAACAGTGGTAAATTTTGATCAATAACTATCTAAGAAGGCATTTCCTCATGATCAAAATAAATAGAATCTTATATAGTTTTTAATGTGTTGACTAGGTGGGGGAGGCATGGTGGCACATTGATTAATATCTCTAATTGCATTATCTACTAGTCATATACAACTAGTAGTAGCTATAGCAAGAGAGCGTAGATAATCGATAGGTCAAGGTGGTGGCTGGACAAAGGGTGTCAACTGGGATCTCTAAAAATAAGTAGTGACTTAGGGAAGAGTAAAATGGAACATGCAACATGACTTGATACTAAATAGAGGCTCCAAGGGAGGTGAGGTAAGAGGTATGTTAACATGTTTATCAATGAATGTGATAATATCATCTGATGATATAAAAATTAAGCATACATGATAGGACCAAGTATGAATTCCTTATTATTTTTAAGAAATGTTTTGAAATGTGTAATATCCATTTGTAATTTTATGTAAAATCTATAAGGTGATACCTCAAGAAACAAAGGGACCTAGTAAGTTCAACTAGGGTTTGAAAGAAATAATTTTTTTAAATTACTATGGTAAATTTTTAAAATGTGAAATTTTGTTTTTATGTATAAGCTGATACATCAAGAAGTAAAGGGATCTATTAAATTCAACTAGGGTTTAAAATAAATAATTTTTTAAAATTACTAGTGTAAATTTAAAAATTGAATATGAAATTTTGATTTAAATATGTAGGAAAAAAATCAAAAAAATAATAGAAAAATCAGCAAGGAATTTTTTCTAGGGTTTTTTTACGCAAATGAAGTGAGTCAAGTTTACCAAATGATTTAAATTTTTTGGGAATAATATAATTTTATTCTTATTTTAGTTAAGTTTCTGGATTAATAATTTAGTAAATAATATTGCAACAATTACAATCCTAATTTGTATAATTTATCTATCTTTTTTACCTTTCAAAAAATAGCAATAAATAAGGAGAAAATATAACTTAGCTTAAAACAGGCTGAAATGGATGTTGCAAAGTCTAAAATTGGCTATACAAGATTAGGATAGTGTCATAAATTTAAATCTAGATTTTGTTTGGTGAAAGGATAAGACTGTAAAATGAGACACTTTGAGGTCTTGCACTATTGTACACTCATGTCATTGTTGTCCAAATTGGTTATAGAGATATGAGATTTTGGGTTTCTTTACATTGTTTCTGTGTGAGCCTACCTATGAAATTTCAAGTGTTGAATGTCGATGGAGCTCATTATAGAGTTATTTTAATCTTCAAACCCTAACCCTCCATCATGCTTGATAATTAGGTTTGAATCACTTAAAAAATGGGGTGTTAGTGTGTGTAAGATGCATTGAATGTGTGATCCACACCCTTATGTGGGCATGTTGCCTACATACCAATACTCTAAAGAAGGATCAAGCCATATGTAGTTCTCCCACATGATGTGCTTTATGCAATAGTGTAATGCAAATTCAAAAATGTCAAATTAAGAGTGCTTGAGGTGGTTAGGGACTGGTGTGAGAGTTTGAATGTGTTTTCAGTTGTGTTGGGTGATTATATGTAGAGAATAGGAAAGTTTTCCTTGGTGGTTTTTTTGTATTTTTGCTTGATTTGTAAGATTTGTCACCTCCCTTTGTAAATGATCTTTGGATGGGATTTTATTGGGAACTATTGATCATGGGTTAGATATATTCATGTTAGGCTGACATAATGAAGGATAGGAATTAGATGAAATTGACCATTTGGGCTCAAATTACAAAGGGATAGGGGTGCCAAAAATGAGACACCCTAGGGTTTGACATTATAGTCCAGGTATGGTGATCATATCTTACAAGCTTGAGACCTAGGGGATAGGATGGCCTAGGAAATATAGAGTCTGGTTGAGCTAGAATCAAGGTTTAAAGTCTACATGTGAGTGGTAATGAGCAAAAAGGTGTCTAGAAGGGTCATAAGAGCATGTAAAAAAGGACCTATGGATGGGTGTCACAAGCCACACTCAAACTAAAAATTTAGACATTTTATCAATTGAAATATATTCCATATTTCATAACATGTTATCTTTTTCTTATGTGGAATTCCATTAACAAGAAAACCCTTACACATGTAGAGGATTTAGCACATAAGCTAACAACTATGTTTCAAGATTTAATGGCATATCTTATGCATAAGAAAGAATCTCCTTCTCCTCCTCATTTTCATGAGGGTGATAGCTACTTTCCCTCTAACTAGGTCCATGTTATCACTCTTTCACAAGATGAAGTAGCCTATACCATTATCATTATTCCCTATACTCAGCCTATTCACACCTTTTCCCTATAGGGTGTTTACCTACATGTTCAATCAAAATCAACTAGGGTTTACACTTTTGAGACTCTAAGGGATCAAATTATTTGTATGAGAAAGCTAATATCATATTTATATAATCAAAATTAGTTGCTAAGTGAATAGGTCACATTATTTTTAAATCACATTACATGTACACAATATTTAGGATATGCTAACATAAACCATATATTTACATCTACACCTATCACAGTTATGTCTTGCACTCTTTCATATCCAAATCATAAATCAAAATAAATTACATCTACAACTAGTGATATAAAAAGCATTGAAAGATCAAATAAGAGTTCAAGTGAGGTACTAAGGGAAATGATTAAATATAAGTTAAACAACCTACCCCCTGTATACCTAGTGAGGAAATCAAGATATTATTTCACATATCATAGAATGCATGGGCACTACACCAATTCATGTTTAAAATTGAAAAGGAAAATACAAAATATAATGGATACAGATGACTCAAATAGTGACACATCATCCAAACAACATATAAAAAAGGGTCAAATTTAGAAATAGTACAAAAATGGTTACCAAATCATAACTCAAAACAACAAAAGTATCACACAACAGAAGCACATAAATAAATAGTACAAAAAGCATAGGTAAATCAAGTAAAAGATGCAAATCTACCTCTTCAAAATGAGGCCCAAATTTCAAAGTAGTTTGGGTTTGGTCAAAAATATCTATAGTAGTTTGATTATCATGGTCAAGATTTGGGCAAGTAGGCCCAAGGCATCACTACTCCTATTATAGTATTTGATAAGGTTGGTAAACAAGGCTTGGGATTTATTGAACATCTTAAGGAAATTCATTCACAAATACAATTTATCAAGGTACAATATCTAGATACATAGGACATGTTAAAAAAAGAGCAAAAATTTTAATTGTGAATTCAAAATCATGTTAAGCCAACAAGCATTCTCAAAAAATTATTTCTATTAAAAGATCCTCAATAGCACCATATGTCTACTATAAGCACAGGTTCAAATGGCAAAATTAAAATCAATATTCCAAGGCACAATTCAAGAAGGTCAACTCCACAGTGTGAGGTAATTCTTAATGATCATCCAAATACAACAAAAGTCAACACTAACATTTTAGACTATTATGATTTTGATGATGAACAGTACTCAAATTCATACTGTAACACCATTCAACTATAGTATATCAATCACACTACATGAGATATTATCATTACTATATTTGACACAAGCCACATTGACAGTGAGTCTCCCATGAGACTCATCAGTTAGTATTGTCCCTCCCTTCTTGTACATACTTTCCTTCTCTCTTACTCCTTGTATATAGTTTCATTATCATGTTTCTTGTACATAAATTTTATCCATAAAATACAAAAATAATATAATATGTCAAAAAATAAAAAAACATTCAAATAATTACTTAAAAAACACAAAATTATACATTGTATGCATTGTTATGTTTACATTTCTTATATTTACCAAACACTAAATATGATAGCTATAGTAATATAGTTAGTTTTATCATACATACATGCTTCACTTTTTCTTGTCAAGTGTTTACAAATTGTAACATGACTCAGGTCCAATACACTGATTTAGATTTGCTATTATCTACCCATTCGAGGTATATACACTGATACATGGCTTTCTCATTTCACATATTTTGCCACTTAGGGAAATATTATACATAGTTTTGATTCCTAGGTTCTATCTTTATATACTCTACATCACAACTTTAGCATTTTTATATCTTGATATTAATCATGCTACACTTACTCAAAAAATTTGTCAATTATTATTACTTGAGACTTAGCATAAGTACCTCCTAGCTCTTACATAGATTTGTATTACATATTCATGCATGCTTTCATTTTTGCTTTCCTAGTGTAGACTTGATTGTATCTCTATGCTTATTCTATTCAAGGTCATTTGAATATGCCATTTGTCTTTAGTTCTACACCACTTCTATTTATAGTATGTATGCTTTGGACATGTTCCCATGTCCTTGTATGTACCTTCTTAATTATATATGCATACATTTGAACATGTCCTTCTATGTGGATCTAAGCTAAATTTCTTGTTACTTGTGTATGTGGACATTTGAACATGTCCTTTTATATGCTATTTTCTCAAATTTAGTGACATATGCCCATGTCCCTTGTATTATGACCCCTTGGCCTAGTTTATGTGCCTCATGTGTTTTTTAAGAATGCTTTTTTATATGTTTCATGTCCATGACACTTGTCTTTTCTTATTACACACACTAGTTTTAAATGTCATGAGGGACCTAAAGTATCTCCCCTTCCCTACTTGGGTGTTGTGATGAACGTCATACCCCATCCCCCTAGGTATCTACCTAGTTATTACTAAGATTTTCTATTACATACATTGTTATATCTATCTTGACACCCTTCTGAATGATAGACATGACATACATCCTACATTACAAACTTATGCTCAGATTATATTACATTATGATCTCATGTATGCACATTATATTATATTATTATGTAAATATCATATATGATCCAACTAACCCACATTTTACAGAGCTTTTTCTTTTGAGAATAGTTCTTGTACAAGTTTAAAAACTCCCCTCAAAATAAGGACATTCACATGGTTTTGTCACAAATATTAGGCTCCTATATTGAATTCACATTACATTTTTATCACATAGGATCAGATTACAGAAATCAGACTTAGGAAAACATGGTGGGAAAATAGTAACCAGAGAGTCATACAATTGCACTTAAATTAGACCAAAAGGACACTAGTACCCAAATTGGGACACTAGTGCCACATTTCTACAAAAGGTGGTATTGTTTAAGATATGGAACTACTATCCAGTAACTTTAGTTTTAGAAAACCTAGATTAAACAAAAAAAATTAGGAGGTACAATATTGAGTTTTAACATATTTGGTTACAAATTTATCAATTTTGCTCAAATTCATACTAGTTTAGTTCAAATTCATATTAGTTTGCTCAAATTGGGGGCATCATTCATGGAATGAATATTCCCATATTTAGTTTAGATACCTAGATATAGATTATTTAAAACCATTCCAAAATCTATATGCTCAGATATCATATTTGGGGGCTTGTGCATGGCACATTATTTTCATATGTTCATTTACATTGATCAAATGGAATGACAAATTACATGTCATTTTCTATGTTATATACACCCAAAATCATATTCCATATTTCACACCAATTTTATGCCTTACTCCATCTATAGTGGTTTTCATTCTTGAGTGGACCAGAGCTATCTAATGAACTTGAGTGGTTGTAGAGTCAACATACCTAGTTAGACATGCTAAATTATATATTTATAGTTATTTCATGTACTTCAATTTTAGATGCATCTACTACACATGTGTGGGAAATTATGGATTTATAGCCTACTTGAGATATTGAGCCACCTCCATGAGAGGGTTAGACACACCATCAATCCAATCCAAGTTATTCATAGGTCATGATCCACCAATTAGGGATGGGAAATGATTAAGTCAAAACTGAATTGATTTTTTGAGCCACCCACACATGAGTATTTATTAAGCCATCAACTCAATCCAAGATATCGATTGATTGATCACTATATACATACACACATAGAGGTTATCACCAAGATTATGCATTGGTTCATGTATCCAGTGAGGTGTATTTATTCCTTTCCTATCTCTTACCTCTTTAATTAGGTTAACTCAATTTTACTTCCTTACTTAGTTTAGTCTTTTGCTTTTGATATCTCTTAAGTAAGGAATAATTTATGCACATTTCTTTTATAAGGAACATATTAGAGCATGATTCACATACTCAAACTAGCTTCACATACTCAAACCTAGCTTTATGGGATTCACCTCTTAGGTAAGTCCAGGTATGCTTCTTTTTCCTTTATCTTAGTTGTTTCACTTTTTTGCATTTCTAGAATAAAGGGTGAGGGGTAAATATAATCACCAAAAAGTAGTTTTTGAGTGCTAAGAGTGATAATTAAGACTACATATCCATATATTATCCATAAATATATCTTAGATCCTATTTTCACACTTATCTCGCCTTTGTGTAGGCCATAGGCATCATTAGTCATCCCTAAATTAGTCCCAAACCCTCATTTATTGATCTTGGCCCTCTACACCTAGTGTTTTGTTAACTAGATAGTAGCACCATAATAAGGACACTAGCACCACATGGTGCTGGTGTCTTTAAAATTTTTCTAATGTCCTTTACCTTTATTTTCCCCAAATGGAATTCTTTTCAAAAATATAACTTCCTAGGGTCATCCTAGACCTCGTTTATCACCTCCACAAGCATCAAAAAAGTATAAATACATGAATTTTATCCCTCTAAATAGTATATGGAAATCAAATTCAAAATTAGATGAATTTTTGCACAATTAAGGTTGTTAATCCTTATTCTACCCTACTTATACATACTACTATATACAATAGCACTAAACTCAGATTACCTAGATTTTTAGTCTCAAGCACATTTAAGGAACTCAAGGCCACTATCATACTCACTTCACTTGCACTTACACCAAAACTTAGGTGTGGATAACTACATAGATATTTATCCCTCCTTAGAGTATCGATATGTAGGTAACTCTCTTCAAAGTGGGGTGATGAGGATGTCTAGCCTACCCTACTAGCAAACACACTTTCATCTCATATCAACTAAATGCCCTAACTATATATATGATTAGGGTTTTCTCAATAAATAAATAATTATAGGAAAAATATAAGGTTTTATTATTAATTCATTTAGGAACAAACCCCATATATCTATACATAAGTTTACCTAAAAGCTTGAGATAGTGTTGCACAGAGGACACTACCACCAATATCAGGATATTACCACCACTTTTCCAATAATGGCACTACTATATAATTGTGACACTATTGTATAAGAGGTGTTATGATATTTATATCTATTTTTTGACACTTAGATCAACTTTCACCTCATTTTATATCACCTAGATCATTTATCTTAGTTGTTTTCTAGCTAAGTTCTTACTTGCACTATTTATTGCTATTTTTAGAAAAGTCAAAGCTAGTCAATTTTATAACAAATCAGTGGTTATATTTATTTCATATTATTTCCATGATTTATTTTACTTAGATATTTAAAAAAATTATGATTTACACTTTTCAAGTCCTAAAAGGTTAAAATAGAGTCCATTTTTTCCTTCTTCATCAGTCATCTCCCCTTCGTCTATTGAAAATGAGGTGATTGGGACCATGTTTCTTTAATCTTATTTATTCAGGGTTATTCAATCCATAATGATCCATTCTAACTTTAAGAGGATGAATCCTCCTTTCCTAAAGAAATAACCTTGGAATAATATGTCATCCTTGATGATATGCTTAATTTTGATGCCTCCACCCCTAGCACCTTGATTGCTTTTAGACCTGATGTGTTGCTTGATGACTTGGTTCCCCTAACTATTTCATCATATCCTAGTAATTTGAGATATAATTATTTATCCTTGGTTGAGAAAGTTCTTCTTACTCCTTTTGACTCTAATTTCTCTCTTTTGACTAGGAAGTCCAAAGGATGAGTGAAGACATTGAAAACTGAGATAATTTTTTTCTTTTCAAGGTCCAACCTTTGGTAAGGAATTTAAAAGGGTGCAAGGAGGGTCTCATAACAATCTAGATGAGTCTAAAATTAAATTTAAGGAAAATAATTCATCTCAATTTTTCACTTAGATTTATCAAAATAAAGGAGGCCTTAAGCCCTTAAGTCAGCTAAAGTAAACCCCCTGATTTTGTTTATGAATATTATCAATTGGAATGTGAGGGGTCTTGAATCCCCCAACAAAACACTATTTTTATATAGTTTAGACACTCAAGGGATAAAATTTATTTCATATTTCTTAAATAAGATAAGGAAGTGGGCTCTAAACTTGACTTTGTTCTCAACTTTATTTGGCCAAATTCTTCACACTTCTCTACCAACCATTGTTGAGGGAAGGTTGGAGATTATATTATAATAAATCCTAAATGGAATAAATCATGATTTTTTCATAGAATAGTGTGGATTGTAATTGAATATAATAACTAGGGTTTTGAGTTATGCAATGTGTATGCTTTTAATGACTATAGAAATAGGATAGAACTATTGAATTGGCTTGCATCCAAGCTGAAACATATCCCTTGGATTATGAGTAGTGAATTTAGTATGATATAATAAAGAGAATATAAATAGAGTGAAGATCCAGGTATATGGAAAATCAAAAATCTTTTATTTTGGTCTAATTTATAGTGTATTTACAATATTTATACCCTTTCAACAAATATAAAATTCAAAGTAATAATATTTGGTTTACATTGTGTAATAATCAAGTCAAATCTAAGAGATATTATTCTAGGCTTGATCAATTTTATTTATAAGGACCTATTTAATGCTCAATAGGTTTACAAAGGAAATAAAGTGAATTTTTTCCCCTTTACCATCTTTGGTCACCACATCATTGAGATTAAAGTCCTAAATTCTAAGTTTGAATCTATAAAAATTGACTAGAAAGGTTTGTATAAGTTTAATGCTTCCCTATTGAAAGATAATGAGTGAATGGAGGGTATTGCAACTTATTATATAATTGGTAAATTATTTTGTGAGTATTCTTTTATTATTTACAAATGGAATAGTATCATTTATTTAAGTAAAAAATTTGTTAGAAGTTATGGCCAAATCAAGGCTAAGAGAAGAAGGAAGGTTGCTAGAGAGAATCAAGAGAAGTTGATTACTTTTGAGTATGTACTATAAACTAACCCCTCTAATGTTGACCTTATTAAAAATATCTATTTTAAACACAAAATTAGGTAGCATAAAATTTACTTATCAAGAGGTGATTAGATTTGATCCAGGTTGAAAAGGTTGAATCTAAGGGATAAAGGATAAAAATTCTTTTTTAGGTTTCTAAAGGTGAAACATAATAAGAAAAAAATCACAAATATTGATATTTTTGGGATAATAAATGATGGATTTATCAAAATTAATAAATCTTTCTTCTATTTTTACTCCAGTATTTTTTTGAATGATGTGTTGAGCCCTTGGGTCAATCATAATAAAAGTCTATGTGTTAGGTGTATTACAAAGAAGGTTTCTCATGAAACAAACTAGTTCCTTGGATATTGAGATCTCCCTGGATGATATATTATCTACAACTAACTCTCTTAAGTGTGATAAATCCCCTGAGATTGATGGTTTCCCTATTGATTTTTAAAAGCCAATAAGGATTAAATTTTTCATAATTGTCTTAGAATCTTTAAGGAAGTTGTGAAGGTTGGCTTCCTTGGTGCAAAGAATAATAGAGGGGTTAGAGATATTATTTGGAGGGGAGGAAGGCCTAACTAAATGGGGTGACATATGGAGTGTCAATGGATATTATTCAAATTCTAATCTCAATATGAAAGTCGATCCCTATTTTATATATGTGTAGATAGATATAGAGTTTCATTAGCATTAGCATTGGTATTGACACAATATAGAGTTATTTTTGGACCCCCTTACAACCCCATAGATATATTTATATTATTAATTTTATTTAGTATAGATAGTCCCTCAACTAAATATGAGAGATATATAGGACATTAATCTAGTGTTGTACCCATCTATTCTATTTAATTTGATTGATTCTCCACCATAAATATGGTTGACTATATAGATATGTGTCCACCTATATATGGTGATGGTGAGTATTTAATATATATTATGTTATCTAAGTACCATCTAGTGCATAAGTATATATTATATATAGGGCCTCTAGTATACGAGAGATATATAGGACATTAATTGAGTGTTACACCCATCTATTCTATTTAATTTGATTGATTATCAACCATAAATATCGTTGCTTATATAGATATATGTCCACCTATATATGGTGATGGTGAGTGTTAAATATAGATTATTTTATCTAAGTACCATATGGTGCATAAGTCTATATTATATATAGGGCCTCTAGCATAATAAAGCTAGAGTCTATCTCTCCTTTGGTCTGAGTCCATAAGTCATCTATTATAGCACATCTATTTTGATTAAGTAGATCATCCCATCCAATAAACACCCCCTATATTTTCTCCCTCATTCTTCTATAAATGTAACATGGGTTATGTTGGTTGGTCCAAAGTCTATCTCATTAAATACCCATGAGATTTGTTATTCTCAAAGACTTGAAAGTTGGAAATAATGATGGAATTTTATCATCCATTTTAGGACTAATTTAGAATCATCATAGGGCATGAATGTGGGTATTTTACTTCACTGTGGATTCTGTATGGAATTATCTCCAAGAGATATGGTGCCACCACCATAATCTCAATACAAGATTCTCGTATATATATATATATATATATATATATATATATATATATATATATATATATATATATATATATAATTGTCTAAATTTATTATTAAATTTCATTTATTATGCTCCTTTGTTTTCTAAACACAAGGGGAAAGGGTAGTTCAATATTTGAAAATAAACATAAAAGAGAGGGGAGAGTAAGGTAGAAGAGAGAGACTCCAGATCTAAATTAAATCTATGCATCAACCATCAAAACAAGTGCCCTTACCACATTTATACCACTATGGACTAAGTTTCACCAAAATATCTGCATCCAAGAACATACAATAGGAAGAGTCTGAGTAAACTAGGGAGCATGCATCAAATATGAACCCTTACTAAATATAAGTACTAGAGTTTTATAGTAAACTACACATAAACATCCAATGGTAACTTATAGACTAGCACACAAATTAATAGTACTTTTGAAAAGATAAACAAGAAAGTTCACAAAGTGATTATAATAGATAGGCACATCATAACCATAACATACATTTAATAGCAAGGTATTAGTCTAATTAATTTAGCATTAACAAACATCCAGATTGGAGATGATAGATAATTTGAGACATAGAAAAAGCCTTTTTGTATTTATTAAAAAAAGGATGTTACAATAGTATCAGTCATGGCTAAATTTATAATACAAAGAGATGAAAGAGAAATCAAGTGAAATCCTACTTAAATCTGATAACACATGCAAAAAAAATTAGTTAAAGCTTAAATTATAATACATTTTTAAATTTTATAAACAAGGATGGGATTCACCTCCTAATAGCATGAGATTCCCATCTTGGGCCATAATGGACACTCATGGTAGTTACAATTCTAATTAAAAATTTAATACAAAATCCTCCTTTAGTCATCAAAAATATTTATGGGGGGCCATTTAATTGATACATGGAGGTGGATATGAGGATCTAGCTCTCAACTATTTTGATCTTGCATCCTTGCCTTCCAATATAGCTACCATAACATCAAACTCTCAGTCTAGATTAGTAAGGTTCATTAGGGGTTCCCTAAATATCACCTTATATTGAGTCACTAACCTCTGGTACACCTGGAAGGGATCCTCCATGGACACCTGTACCTCTAACACTTAGTTAATGTTTTCCATGGACTATGTTGATAACTCAAGAACTACTTGGGCCCCTTCCCTATTTGCTTTGGTGACCTTCTTCCTCATGACCTAGTCAAAGTGACCCAAGTGGACTCTAAATTCACTCAATTCTAGTAGGATGTTATCAGAGTGGAATAACACAAAGATATTGACCTCCTTTTTCCTACCACTTTTTAAGGTTCATGTTATAGTCTAAACTATAGCCATCCATTCCTTTATATCCATTTACATGTTCATATTGTACATCTAATACAACCCCAAGTCTTATCTAGAAATTAGTTTCAATTCTAAGAACATGCCTTCATTGATTACCACCACTAGCTTCCTACACTTCCTATATATCTCAATGATCCTCTCCATGTAATCTTGAGTCTATTGGATAAGTGTATTGGTCTCTTCCATAGTCTATACCACCTTCCCTAGAATTGTGAAGAGTAGTAAGAGGGCATCTTTGACCTGCTCAATTATTTGAGTGGGGAAGGAGTTCTTCACGTAAGCTTCTAATGTCTAAACCTAACTTTGCATATCTTCAATGAGCTTCTCTAACATATCATGAGTTGATCATAAAATGAAGAGTGAATCCTTGACCACCTTTTCCTCCCTTGTGTAATTTATCACCTTCATGAGGGAGAAAAAATCTTTCTAGATTTTCCATACCACTGAGTTCCCCTCTTGGATGAATTTATACATTAGGGTCCTCTTCATTCTTCCCATGGCTCGATTGAATATCTAATACATGTTTGAGTCACCTTAGATTGTCATCTTTGGTGCTTGAAATCTTAGGACCATTCCCTATTTTCTAAGTGGTGTTGGTAGGGTGGTAGAGATGATGGATAATGGTATAGGATGAGGTGGAAGGGAGATGAAGGGGGTGAATGAGGAAAGCAATAGATGAGGAGGGGGTATGGTAGAAAAGGGATAAAGGATGAAAGTGAAGGACCATGGGAAAATCTATGCTCACCATTGATCTTGGGTCATGCCCACTTAAGGTGCAATGACTCTTATGAGAGGGGTGTTTAATATAAGGAAAGAGATTGGCTATTTGAAGCCAAATCATTAGGTGCCTTGCATAATAGAGAGAGGGGGTCATAGAATAATTCATGAAGGTGTCATGACTAGAATTAGAGGAACCATAGAGGCTAGTGGAGGAGGATGAACTAGAGCAGAAGGCCTCTAAATTGAATCCCAAGGGTGAGTAACCTTATTCTTTTTCTTGAGTCTCTTACTCATGTTAGTTTTAGATGTTATGATTGAAAGACTATCAGGGATATCAAGAGTTATGAGAGATAACTATAGAGGTTGTTGAACTCTCAAAAAAGGTGCTAGGATGACCAAAGGGGGTGCCACGATGGTTCTGGACACTGAAGATACACCCTCAAATGTTGTAGGTATGGCCATTGAAGGAACTGTGTCTGTAGGTACCTAGACTAAAAGCATGCCCAATGAATTTACTGAGGAGGTTATAGGTTATGTAATAAATGGGGTAAAAGGAAACAAAAAGGTGAGGATTCTCAAGAGGATTGAGGCTAAAGGTACCTGGGTGAATAATAGAGGGGTGTAATGGGGAAAATAGGAGTCACCACTTAGGGATATTTTGGAAGGGGAGTAGAGATGAGGGGTACCATGAGGAGTTGGAAGGATATGGGAGTGAGTGGTGGAAGCGAGATGGAGAAATCAAGAGGTGTAATGGGTGGAACCTACATCAGTGCTTATTTGGAGCCTTATTTTGGGCTTGCCTCCAAACTATTGGTAGCATTGAAACTTTGTGTCTATGTGGCCTGGTGTTGAGGTGCCATTGATTGAGTTACCTATGCATGTGCAAGCAAACACCAAGTAATATGGGTCTATATTGTTTGGGTATGGGCTACTAGAGATATTGAAGGAGGCAAAGGTAGATATAGGGTATGAGGAGTAGGTGATACTAGATTAGGAGGAGGTAGAACTAGAACACAAGGAATAGAATTTGCTTGAGGATATAGAGTTGAAACTAGGGGATGGGGAGATAGAGCTCATTTAGTAGGCACCACTAAAAGAGGAAGAGGAGGAGGATCAAGAGAATAAAGAGGGGAAGGCATAATAATTCCTTATAAAATCCTCTTATAAATCATGGGAGTAGTTAAGGTGACATCTTTCATGGAGTGATCAAGATATAGAGCGGAAGCATATAGGCCCATTTAGACCTTCTTTTCTTTCTTCTTATTTCAAGTCATGATCTGAGACAACACCTCCTAGTCATACAGAATATTCAATTAGAGCTCATCATCATCTTATGACTAGTGGTAATAATTTATATTAAGGTGAGTTGATTACCTCACCAATCAAGCCCTAAATATACCCTTAGGTTCCTAATACTAGAGTTGAGATCTCCTTTAGGTGAAGGAGTCTTTTTTGGATACCATTTTCTAGAGGGGATGGAATGCATTATAAACATGGTGCTGAATAGAGATTGGGATCAATGACCATGCCTTATGTTGGTGACCTATGTAAAGTCTAAAGATACCTTCTATTAGTTGGTAGGAAATCTCATACTTTGTCAAGTGATTTGGGAAGAAGAATGGAAATCATAAGGGTTACTTAAGAATGTCTATGACTTAAAGAAAGTGTCCTCCTAGTAGTACTAATAGACACTAATGGCCATAATGGAGTCTTTGATTTCTTTTAATATCTAGGGCAATGGGGCCTCATTTACCACATTATATACCACTGAGTAAAAATGCTCGTATATGTCCTAGATATGGTTTTGGTATCGATGGCTATATAGTTTATAAAAGACTATATGTACCATCAAACCCCCTAGAATCCATGTAATAAAAAGTGAATGTCTTGAAAGTGAGCATCCCACAAACCACATCTATGAGTTAGTTCATCTTGTATAAATTCCCTCCCACTCAAGCATCCACTATGGTATTGACCAACTTGAAGATGATCATCCCTCCCATATCTAGAAATTTAGATCCAATGAGAATCTTATTAACTAGGGGCACCCATAATTTATTAACATGTAAGTAGTCTTAGGCCCTAAATAATTAGTTCAGCAAAATCATGCCCACTAAGACCTCTTCTTAGAAGGTACAAACAATGTATGCATTAATGTCCTCCTTATTGACCCACTTAGCATCTAGATTATTGGCCCAATCCTATAGGACCTCATATATTTGGGATGTTTTAATCCAATTTTTCACCATTACAACATCATAAGAGAAGGTGAAATCTAGGAGGGAGTAATACACTTTATAGGTGTTCCCAGAGATATCAATGATCTAGAGCTAAGAGTTGGTTAATAAAACCTAATCATGGACTCCATTCTACACTCAAATGGTAGCTAGAAGTAGGCTACCAAACAATTTGGCATAGGACAATAAATTTTATTTGGTCACAACCCTATGAAGACCATATTTCTTGTAAGCCTGAATGGCATCTTCAAACTTGGCTTGTTTATCATTATTGTAGCCTGAGTCTTTGGGTACCTATTTGATTGTTGTAAATAATTCATTATAATTCTTGAACTAGTTCAAGCATTTAGGGAATAGGGTATCCCTATACTCAGGTTTGACCTTAGGATTCAAGGAGGAAGCAACCATTGTATCAAGATGGAGGGTAATAGAAAGGTATTGAGTGCAAGGGAAAAACATAGGGGAATGCAATGGGAATTGAAATGTAAGGATTTGAATTGTTATTGAGGGTATATAGTGATAACCATTAGTGATATTTCCTTAGGATATTTATAAAAGTATATATCCATCCCCCTATATTAATGGCATTTAGCAACTCACTTACTATGAATTCAAATTTGAGTTGGTGGTTGGATCTTCTCTCTTTATTTCTTGATCCAAAGTTAAATTTAGAGATCATGATCCTCCACCTCCAACCAAATTTATCAATGGCAATGTGATGTTTTAAAATTGTTCAATCAGGCCTAGTTTTCTATTTCTTTAATGCGTAACACATGGTAAGCACATGGTCACATCTCCTTAAGACCTCCTAGTTAACTCATGAATTATGTCACATGTCATCCTCTTATTAGTCCTATAAATGGTTGGCACCTAAACATAACATTTTACTTCATTTTCATACATTTAGGGAAGGTGAGGTGTCATTTAGAGACATGTGGCATCCTTTGATTAGTCTTTAGCCTCCATTTGTACTTCATTTTGACCATTTTGGAGCCTTAGGTGGCCACCTACTCATATGTCTGGTTGTGCTACATGGCATCCTCTGAGTGTGTTGAGCTCTCCTAAACATTGACATCTCTAATAGGTCTATGGGATTGGCCACTTTAATAACTCATGACATGGCACCCTTTAAGTGGGTTGGGTTCTCCCAAGCTCTAACATCTTGGATAGGTCTAGGGGACTAGCCACTCTCACATGGTGTGATGTGGTGCCCTCTAAGTAGGTTAGGCTTTATTGGGCTCTAATACCTCTGATAGGTTCAAGGGACTAACCAATTTGACATGGTGTAATGTGGCATCCTCTGAGTGGGTTAGGGTCTCCTAGGATTTGATATTTATGACAAGTCCAGGGGATTGACCACTCTAACATGTTGTAATGTGTCATCATTTGAGTGGATTGGGATATATTGGGCTCTAACATATTTGATAGGTCTAAGGTATTTTTTTCTCTAATAACTAATGACATGATGCCATCTTATTAGGTTGGGCTCTCCTAGGATCTAACATCTCTGATAGGTATAGGTGACTATATACTATAACATGGTGTGATGTGGCATCCTTTAAGTGGTTTAGGTTATTCTAGGATCTAACATCTTTGATAGGTCTAAGGGACTAGCCATTCTAACATGGTGTGATGTGACACCCTCTATGTGGGTTGGGCTCTCCTAGGCTTTGACATATCTGACAACTTTAGGAGACTATTCGCTCTAACATGGTGCTAAATGGTGCCCTTTGAATGGGTCAATCTCTCCTAAGCTCTAACATTAATGGGTCTAGGTGATTAGCCACTTTAACAAGGTACAACATGGCACCCTCTAAGTGGGTCAAGCTCTCTCAGGCTATAACATCTCTAATAGGTGTAGGGGATTGACCACTTTAACAAATCACAATGTGGCACCCTCTGTTCCTTTTTTTGTTCATATAAAACCCATGAAAAATATTAATTAAAATTAGAGGATGTGTAATCCTTTAATAACTTACCTAACCACCATTAATATTTTTATTTGTCATGAAGGATGTTAGGTATGTTACTATGGGAAAGAAATAAGACTCTAGTAACTTCTTTTTAAATTCAACTTACAATGTTATCACCCTAAATCCTTGAGAAATAATCCTTCCTTAGTCATAAAATAAACAAGGTGTTCCATGACTTGGGGAAATCAGGGCAACACTGTTAGGTTGTGGAGCTAAAAGCTTCACCAGGATGCAAATAGGGGAAGTTATGGAGGTTGCAAAAGAGTTGTGGAGTGTCACAGACACCGGCATCGGTCAGGACAACCAACAATGGCAGGAAGGAGACAAAAGGCAACCGACGTCGGTCATGGATCAGCCAGCATCGGCACCCCCAGGCAGACAGGGACCGACGTCGGTCACCTGTGGTTCGAGCTGCGAGTACATTACGGGCAGTTGGTTGACGAACCAAGTGTTTGCATGTTTAGAGATATTTTTAGACTGAGAGCTATGGATTTAATTATTGTACTATTTGTCTAATTAGTGTTTGGATGAGATCTATATATGGACTCATGATTTTATTGTAAAAGTGTGCTAGAAAGCCATAGAGCTTTTAGAGAGAGCTAGTGCAGCTCCTCCTAGTTCCAAAGGGGTGCTGAGTATGTTTGATCAGGGAGAGTTGCAAGGTCTGCAAGGTCAAGGAGCTGATCCACCAGGGTACTAGTTGAAGAATCATAAGGACTTGGTGAGGCAAGGACAAGGGTTCTTCAGGGGTGTAGAGATATCTACATGGTGAGTAAGGTCTAGTGATTTGTAGGTAGCAGCAAAGAGCAGGAGATCTACTTGGAGTACAGTTGTGTACTTGGTAAACTGGCAGCGTGTTACTGACTGGTTGGAGAGGTGAACATCAATTCTATATTGGAGTTGATTGTTGGGACTGAGAGAGAGAGGGAAGAATGTCTTGAGGCGTGGTGATCCTTTGAGGTGGAGGAAGAAGTGGCATCTTCCTTATTGTATATTCTTCTGAGTGATTATTAATACAATTGTGTATTGTCTCTCATATTCCTGTGTTGTTTCATATTTCTAGTTACTTATTGATTCTGGTATAATTTCGTGTTTAGTTGCTAATACAAGAAGTAATCACATGTGTTCTAATTGGTAGAGCAAGATCCTAACTCAGTAGGGATCAGAGCATGTTTATTTTTCATGGGTTCCCTGACACATGGTATCAGAGATTTTGGTTAGGTTACTAACAGGTGGTTTCAGATCTAGTAGTGTTTGTTGATTACAGGTTACTCACAGGGGTTTTTGATTGAGTGGGAGTATAGCAATGGCAGAAGGAAGTAAGCTATGGATGGAGAAATTGAATAGCACAAATGGTCTGATTGATGGAAAGAAAGAGCAGGTAAATAAAGATTGTTGGTTGGTTGCAGATCAATAGGGAGGAGTGGATGTTGTAGGTGATGTTGCACAGGATGTTCTAGATAAAGTGGAATCTTGGTTCACAGATTCTTTTGCCTCTTTCCATGCAGTTCGAAATAGAGCATCTTTTCATGGGTATGTCTTTGGAGACTTTGGAGAGATTTATTTAGGAGCTGGAGAGCCTTGTCAGATTATTGACAAAGGGGAAGTGAAGCTGAAATTGCAGATGGACGACACACAGTGGTTGAAGGAAGTCATGCAGGTACCAGTCTTGGAGATGAGTCTAATTTCTTCAAGAAATTTGGGTGATGAGAAATGTATTGTAACTCTCACAGTGGATACACTTGAATTAGATGGTGGTAAGAAAGTAGGTATCCTTTATCTATCTACTTATATTACTGATTCACCTTCTGTTACAGAGATGTGGCTTTGTAGGCTTGGTTACATATGTAGGAGGGGAATGCATGTTCTGAAGTGGAAGACAGATGTTTTTGACAAGTTAAAGAACTGAAAAGCCTTGGTGTTCATGGAAGAGATGATGGATAGAGATCAGGTGAGAGAACTAAATTATTCTAAGTAGAGCAAGGTTGATTTGATTAGGATTTTGATCCATGGAGAGCTCGCAGGTAAAAAGTTATCACTCACAGACGAACACAGGTACCGGCGTCGGTCACACAGTAACCGACATCGGCAATAGGAAGACCGACATCGGTCATGAAGAAACCAACATCGGCAAAAAGGATACCGGCATCAGCCAGGGAGATGATGTCGGCAGTCAGGGTTAGTGCAGGGAACCGACATCGATCGAGAGCAGACTGGGAGATGGCTGAGATCAGTCACTGGAATGGATATTAGGCAGACAGCAAGTCTCAAATGCTCATGTGGAGGTCAGAAAGGGTATGTGAACCTCATATTCATTGCTCACCTTCTTTATATTGCTTACTGATGGTTGAGAACCAGGAAGATGTGAAGAGGCAATGCAGGTAGAGTCCAGATACAGTGGGAGCTTGGCATGGATGAGGAGTGTGAGTCCTTGGAGAAGAACCAAACAGGTATTTGTTGGTAGAGTTGTCAGCTAGAAGAAATCACTGAGAGATGGAATGGATTCCCATTTTAAAGAAGAGAGTGGATGGATACATGAGATGGAAGGCCAAGGCATATGGTCTTGAGGAAGCTGCAAGACAGTGGTACAGGTTTTGACAGGTGGATGACTAAGCATGGCTTCAGTCAATGCCAATGTAACTATTGTGATTTTGTTCTTACCAGGTGGATGATGAGTCGTGACATTATCTAGTTACTGTATGTGGATGGTTTGCTAGCAGGTTTTGTACATACAGGGATTTGCTAAGCTAAAAGGTAAGGTTAGTTCAGAGGTGTGTCATGAGGAATTTGGAGCAACGAAATTCTTTGGCATAAGAGACATGGGGATTTTATCTCCAGTGGGAGCTGATGTGAAGATGATGTTGGTGAGGTTCATTACGCAGGATGCAGAATCAAAAAGTACACCAATGGCTGGACAGGTCAAGCTTAGCTTGAAACAGGGTTCGAAATCACATAAGGTCTATTGTAGACTTGAGTTTTCCCAATCAGTGGGGGTTGTCAGAAAGTATGGAGCTAATTTGGGGAAGGATTACTAGAGGGCAGTTCAGTGGGACTAGCAGCAGGGATTCTTGTTATGCAGGGTCAAGTTCTTCACTACATGGATATGTAGGTTTGAATGTGGTAGGTTACTTGAATGACAGGTATAGCATCATAGTTGTGTGGTGGTTAGTCTTCAGGATTGATCTTGAAGAGGGATACAAACCAAGAAATAGATTAGATGGGCTACAGATACAAGTACAAGTGTATCTATTTATCTCCAAGTGGGAGATTGTTAGGTTGTGGAGCTAAAACTTTCACTAGGATGCAAACAAGGGAAGTTATGGAGGTTGCAGAAGAGTTGCGGAGTGTCACAGACACCGACATCGGTCAGGACAACCGACGACGGCAGGAAGGAGACAGAAGGCAACCGACGTCGGTCATGGATTGACTGGCATCAGCACCCCCAGGTAGACAGGGACCGATGTCGGTCACCTGTGGTTCGAGCTGCGAGTACATTACGGGTAGTTGGTTGATGAACCAAGTGTTTGCATGTTTAGAGCTATTTTTAGACTGAGAGCTATGGATTTAATTATTGTACTATTTGTCTAATTAGTGTTTGGATGAGATCTATATATGGACTCATGATTGTATTGTAAAAGTGTGCTAAAAAGCCATAGAGATTTTAGAGAGAGCTAGTGTAGCTCCTCCTAGTTCCAAAGGGGTGCTGAGTGTGTTTGATCAGGGAGAGTTGCAAGGTCTGCAAGGTCAAGGAGCTGATCCACCAGGGTACTGGTTAAAGAATCATAAGGACTTGGTGAGGTAAGGACAAGGGTTCTTCAGGGGTGTAGAGATACCTACATGGTGAGTAAGGTCTAGTGATTTTTAGGTAGCAGCAGAGAGTAGGAGATCTACTTGGAGTACGGTTGTGTACTTGGTGAATTGGTAGCGTGTTACTGACTGGTTGGAGAGGTGAACATCAATTCTATATTAGAGTTGATTGTTGGGACCGAGAGAGAGAGGGAAGAAGGTCTTGAGGCGTGGCGATCCTTTGAGGTGGAGGAAGAAGTGGCATCTTCCTTATTGTATATTCCTCTGAGTGATTATTAATACAATTGTGTATTGTCTCTCATATTCCTGTGTTGTTTCATATTTCTAGTTACTTATTGATTCTAGTATAATTCCATGTTTAGCTGCTAATACAAGAAGTAATCACATGTGTTCTAATTGGTAGAGCAAGATCCTAACTCAGTAGGGATCAGAGCATGTTTATTGTTCATGGGTTCCCTGACAAACACAAGATTTTGAGGACCTAGTTTTGGATAAGCCCGCTAGAATGAAATAATAGACCCGAGAGCTCTAGTTTTGATAATTTATAAAGGAGGGGTCCCCTATTTTTATAAATAGTGGTGTGTTGTCCACAAAAAGTGGGGTTGGATCTTATAGAGGGTCCTAAGATAGCCTATTTATGCCCTAGATCAATCTTATCCTTAAGGATGGTGACCAAACTTAGGTCAAAAATTAGAGGTTGATAACACTTTTCAATGTCTCATATATAATTGTTTCCAAGATTCTTGTTAGGAGACTTTCCTCTTTACTACCTAATATTGTCTTAGATACTCAAACTAATTTTGTGAAGGGAAAATTTATCCTTGATATCCTCATCTCTAACTGGGAAGGAATGCACTGGCATTAGACTATAAACAGGATGTGGGTATGGTTCTCCTTGACTTTGAAAATTATTGTGATAGAATTGAATGGTCATTCATTGACATGATGTTGAAAGTCTTTGAGTTGCAAGATAGATTTTTTAGAATGATTATAGTCTTTTTTAAATATGCTTCAGTTATGATTGAAATTAATGGTGAGATAATAGAATCTCTTAATTTGTAGTGGTCTATTAGACAAAGTTTCCCCCTATCCCCTTCTTTATTTATAATTAGTTGAAGCTTAGAACTATATTTTGAGAATTACTATTTTTGGACCCCCTCTAATGGGTCTCCTTTGCTTGATGATTCAAAACTAATTGACGTGTTTTTTTCCTATTAAACCATAGTGTTTACTTTGTTAGATAAGGATAAAATGCAGTAGGTTGTTTCTAGAATAGATATCTACTATTCTACCTATAGTTCAAATTTTATGATGCATATATAATTTATCATTGATTGGAGGGAAAGGACTCTTGATGTTATTGTATATTTTGAATGTATTTGGAAAGGAAAAAATCATTTGGTTATATAATTGGGCATCACCTTTTCTCTTTTTCCTTCTTTTAAACATATTTTGGAGTGGATTTTTTCCAAAATAAATAAAAAATTTGATAAGTGGCATGGACATCTTCTTTCCCTATCTATAAGAATCCAAGTGTGTCAAATACATCTTACTTCCTATAGTATTTACTATGCTTCATGTTGGTTGTTTAATAAAACTTAGATAAACCTATTTCATAATATCATTAGGGAATTTTTATGGTTTTATGGGAAGGTAACAATAAAATACATGCAATAGCCTTAGATTTGTTTTTTAACCAAAAAATTTGGGGGCATTGGTCTGAAGGACTTGAGAATCCAATGGATTACTCTGGTAGTCAAGTGGATTATCATAGCATTAAAATTGGTTGAACCTTGAAATTTTTTTATTAGGAATAATATTTTGAGTGGTTTCCCTAAAGGTAAACCTAATGGAAAGGGTTACACATATTTGATCTTTTGATTGGATCTTTCTCACAATTTTTGGGATCTCCCATATTTTGCTCAATATGGAAGGTTTTAGAGTTGAATAAACATATTATTATTATTACACCTATATTCAATAGTTTGGGTTAAAGGTTATAAGGGTATTGGTCTATTTGGTGGAACCTCATTGTCAACAAACAACCTCTTGTGTCAACCATGGGATGTTATACTTTTGCTTTGTTTGATAAGGCCCTAAAGACCTTTAGTGACCTTTCTTCCTAAGTTGGATGGGATTCATGGACTGAAATTAAGTATAGGTTTCAAGTGTCACACTCTTAATGTAGGACTTATACTTTGCTTTCAAAATCTCTCCATATTTCCAAATATGTTTTTATTCTTAAAAGATGATGAGGAATTTTCAAATAGCATTAAATGGATTAAAAACCCTCCTCTCAATGAATTTACCAAGAATATGTTAACAATAAGCTCTCTTTTTACAAAAACCTTTATCTTAATCTCAAAGGAAAGTGGCATGTATGTGATCTATTTATATTTGGATGTTTAGGTTTGATGTGATCTGGGATTCTTATCTTGATCCTAAGAAGTGCTATTCTAGATGGTTGTTCTTTCATAATAAGTTAGGTGTTAGTATTATTCTTGCTAAGGTTGGTATTAATATTCCCTTTTGTTTTCTTTGTGGTGAGTTGGAAACCATTGATCACCTTTTCTTTAGATGTCCTTATGTTTCTATATTTTGTAACTACTACTCAAAATTTTGGTCTTGTTTGTTTGAATGTGATATCTCTTGGTTTAACATTGATTATGGTTATGTTTGTGATAAGAAAAATGTTCATATTTTTTCCACAAGTTTTGGATGCTTTTCTCCACTGATATTCTCTAATTTAGTTGGAAGCAAAGGAATAGGGAGATTTTTTAATTTAAATGGTAGGGTGATTACTAACTTCATAGTTGAAATTATCTCTAGTCTTATTTAGATGGAGATTTAGTTTTATTTCAAGGTGTCACATTCTCAAATGGAATAATTCCTTAGGATGGGCATGATGAATATTACCTCTATCTTATTTTTGGATACTAATAGATACCTTTTAATGATTCATACTCCATATTGGAAGGTGTGTCATGATATGGTTTTTGATGTGAAAATCTTAGAATTTGATTGGGAAATAATGGAGTCTTATTTTGCACAAGCAGATGGCCCTGTCCCAGCTTGGGTTGGTTCTTCAATTTCTAATAAATATGGTATTAATGTTTGGGTTCCTAATAACAAAGATGTTTCAACCCTACAAGTTTATAGATCCCAAGCATAACATGATGAAATTAGTGGGAACTTGTTGAGAAAAAATAGGTTGGTTTATGTTCTTAATATGAATGTTGGAGATGGTCATGTGTCTTTAGATCTCATTATGCATGAGTGTCAGATTAGTATTGAATCTCATGGAAGTTTTATGCATTCTAATGTGGGAAATTTGATTGAATAAAATCTTAGAGATCTTGTAGGTAGGATGGAAAAGTTTATTGAGAAGGGAGGTAACTAATAAATTGATGAACTGGTTTAGTTTTTTAAGAATTCAAACTTGAAAAGGCTACTTGAGTAGGCTACATATTTTATCCCTCCTTCAAATATCCTTGATTATACTTTTGGATAGTAGGGAGTTGTGCATGATAAAACTAACCAGATGGGACCTAAAGGTGATGGTGAGAGTTTGACAAGTTTTCATGATGGTGTTAAGATAATTGACTAAGTTTGGTGGCTATGTTGTCCTTGTTGAGGATAGTGTTTGGTTGTTTTTGTTGTTTCTTTTTGTCAATGCCATCATGTGGTGGACATTTTTATATTTTAATACATTAGCTATGAATTGTTCTTCCTACTATGTTTTTTGAGGTTGTAATGGTTATTTGTATGGTTATTTTGTCTTTGAGCATATAGAATTTTGTTAACATTATTTTAATATAAAAAATTAACATATTCCAATGTGTAAGCACAATAAAATTATTTTTAACAAGATAAATAAAAAAATCTAAATATTTCAATCATACATATTCAAATTTATAATACATTTATCTAATTGATTAATACAAGGTTTATACATCTAATATATGGCCATCTTATCCTTTTGTGATAATGTGTTTACTAAGATACATTCCCCTCATCCCAAAAGGGGGAACATATTAGTGGAAGCATGTCAAAGAGACGTGATTCCTTATACACATAGTTAGAAAAATTAGATATAATTCATATGATTCATACACATTGGGTCATAATGTCATTCACTTGGCATAAATTTCATAGGTTTGGGATAGATTTTTCAGACTTGTGGTAGATGTTATATGTAATGAAAAAAATTGGAGGCATATGTCATTCACATGTAATTCATTTGACACAGTTACAATATATAGTTTATGCATATTAAAGGTTACATTTTGATAGATACTTTAGTTTGACACATGTTATAGGTGCATATGCCATGAAAATTCACCAAATTATAGATATATATAAAAATTATACATCACTTAAATCATATATGATAGGGGAACAAATAGAGTCCATTTTTTTCTCTCATTTACACATTAATGCACTGACCTTACCAAGATGCACTAATTGATACTTTATATTTATGCAACGGTTGGCTCCCTTGAGTAGTGCAATCAAGATTCAACACCTTTGATTGCCTTTGCACTAGTTTTTATAGGTTATAAAGCTTATACCACTTGACCTAGGTGAGATTGGATAGATTGGTTAGAATATGTATTTACACTTGACTTGTGTGATTGAGATTTATCACCCTCAATAGACTTGGCATTAATCCCCTTATACTAGCTTGGGGGAATGATCACCCCCAAACTCTCCTTTTTAGAAAATCTCCAAGATGAAGTATAGATGATTGATTTTGGGCTCTTTCATTTTCTTGGCTAGAAAATGAATAGGTTATTTATCCCCTTGTTATCTCTTCATCCTCCATGGTGAGGAAAATATTTTATAGGTATCACTATGTAGCATATATACAAGTTTATTCTTTCCATATTTATTTTTTTCTAGATACTTTTATTCATTACTCATTTTCAAATGATATAATTTAATTTTACTATAACATGTTTTTGGTTGTAATATGGGTACTACAAAGTCAAGTTAGAACCACCATGAGGTCAAGGTCTGTTCACACACCCAGGTATGAATTCCCTTTAACTCTAGTAATTTGATTTCATGCACTTACTAGATTAAAGGGTAAAGTGGGGGAATGTAGATACCCATTTTTGGAACAAGATTTAGTTAATAATATTTTTTTACAGTCTTAGATGTCTAGACCTTTTTATAGAGAGTTAAGAATTTAGTGGCATGATATTTCATAAAACTCCTTGGATTTGTGCCATTATTTATTGTTTTATCTTAAATTATATGATTTTAAGGTCATTTATTTATTTTCTAGCCATCAATTTATAAGGATACTTGAGTTTTTGTGGTATTTTATGTCTTCTAAGTCTTTGGACACTACCATTTAGATCAGGACACTACCACCCATGCTAGTGTCCTAAATATAATGTTAGTGCCTCATTTTATTCTCTCATTTATTTCCATACTTTTTAATTTGTAAAGGTTTTTAAGGATATAAACATTTGTTCTATGGTTGGCTTTTTCATGCCACTAGGTTTTAATTCAAAATAAAAGGTTTCTTACATATACAAGGATAGGGCATAGTATCATCAAGTAAGCCTCACAATTAGCATATACATTATTTATTAAAAATCTATTTAATCACATAACATATTAAATTTGTTAGGAGGCCCCTTATCCAACGGTAGCACAATTGATTACTTATATATGAGCAATTGAACATGGAAATTATACCAGAATGATTAAGAAACTAGAAACATGAGACAGCAAAGAATTTGAGAGACAATACACACAATTGTATTAGATAATACTAGAAGAAAATACAAATAAGGAAGATGCCACTTCTCCCTCCACCTCAAAGGCTTGCCACACCTCAAGACCTTCTTCCCTCTCTCTCTTGCTCAACACAAAACCAACTCTAAAACCTGAGTTACAATCCCTCCTTGAATGTTATAGCTGATCTCCTTGACCTTACACCTGTAGATCTCCTTGACCTTGCTTGCTTCAATGCTCTTACTTGATCAATTTTGATAATTACAATACATGCCTCATGGTTCTTTAAATAGAATCCCATGGTTACAAAAATAGACATCTAACTACTAAAATTAGACACACAGCTCGAAACTTAAAATAGTCTCTTAGCATGCAAACACTCGGTTTAACTAACTGACTGTTTGTAAACAGCAATTCTGGACCGCACAGGCGATCGACATCGGTCCCTGCTTGTCTGGTGCTGCCGACGTCGGCCGACTCTCTGCTGTCGCCGGTCTCCTTCTCCACTGCATCTGATCAACGTCGGTCATACTGCCAACGCCGGTGGCTCTGGTTCTTCAGCATCCTTTCTTCATGTGTGTGCAAACAGTTGAAGCTTTTAGCTCCACACCTTAACAATCTCCCACTTGGAGATAAACAGCTGCAACCTGTACCTATACTTGTAGCTGTACACCATCTATTTTGTTCCTTTGGATCTGTATCCCTCTTCAAAGTCACCCTTGAAGACCAACCACCACGCAAACCTGTGATGCTATACCTGTCACCTATGCCACAAGAATTTTGTTGCTCCCAAATTCTTCATGACATACTTCTGAACCAACTCTACCCTTAGCTCAGAAAACTCCCTGTATATGCAACCCTGCAAAAAGTAACACAATATAGTAACAGGATAATGTAGCTAATATTATCCAACCTGGTAAAGATAAAATACAATGGTCAAACCTCCATTGTCCTACAGCTAACTCAAGACCATATACCATAGCCTTCTATCTCAGATGTCCATCCACTCTCTTCTCTAAAACGAGAATCCATCCCTCTATATCCAGCTGACAACTCCACCAACAAGTACCTGTTTGGCTCTACTCCAAGGACTCACACTCCTCATCCATGTCAAGCTCCCACTATTTCTGGATTCTACCTGCATTGCTTCCTCCATCTTCCTAGTTCTTGACTATCAGTAAGCAATATAAAGAAGGTGAACAACGAATATGAGGTTCACATACCTTTTCTGACCTCTGTATGGGTGTTTGAGACTCCTTGACAACTAACTGTCCACCCATCATCCGTTCCAGTGACCGATCTCAGCCAACTCCCAGTCTGCTCCCGACCGATGTCGATTCCCTGCACTGATCCTGACTGCCGACATCGTGACCCCTGGCCGATGCCGGTGTCCCCCCTACCGACGTCGGTCCTAATGACCAACGTCGAACTTCTCCTGCCCGACCTATCGACCCTGCTGGTCTGCACAAGGCCGAAGCTGGTGTCTGGGTGACCGACGTCGATTCCAAGTAACCGACATCGGTGCCTGTGTGTTCCCGTGAGTGATGAATTCTTCATCCGCGAGCTCTTCTTGGATCAAATCTCTATCCATGCTGCCCTGCTCAAATTTATTTACTGCCTGTAACTGTTCTATGGCCTTCATCTCCTCTAAAAACACCAAGACATCCCTGTTCTTGTCAAAAGCCTCAAATTTCCTTTTCCTGTAATGAATTCTATCCATGCCTTCTGAATTTGAACACATACCTTTTGAGTCAAGAACTTCCATTCCCTTCTTATTCATGTGACCCTGCCTAATACACCACATCTTCGAATCTGCACCAGAAGTGGAATCAGTAGTACAAGTAGATAGATAAAGAGAACCTACTTTCTTACCTCTTGCTAAAACAAGTGCTCCCTTGGTAACCTTCCAAGAGTTTGTTGTGAGGGTTATTGTGCATCCCTCCTCCCCCAACCTTCCTATAGAAATCAAACTCTGCTTCAGAATTGGAACATGCATGACCTCCTTCAACACCCATGTGTTGTCAATCTACAATCTCAGCTGCACTTTCCCTTTGCCAACTATCTGACAAGGCGTACCATGCCCTAAATAGAGCACTCCAAAATCTCCCTGTTCATATTCATGAAACAAATCTCTGTTTGGGGATGCATGAAAAGATGAACCAGAATCTAATATCCATGATCCTACGTGACTATCCAAATAAAGTATGAGAGCATCATGTACCACAATATTTGCATCCTTTGCTTCTTCAATATCTGCATGTTGATTCTCTTTATCTCTCAACCAACACTCCTTCTTTGTATGTCCTTTCTTTCCACAAAACCAACAGGTAATACCTTTGGACTCGAATCTCCTTTCTGACCTTGATTTCCCTTGCTCAATCTTCTCCTTTTGCCTTTCTTTGCTTTCCGCACTTAGAGCATTCCCTGATGATTCACCTGTGCTTCTCCTGCATATTTCTTCATTCAAAATCACACTCACAACATCATCAACCTTTAAGATTTTAGAAGCAGATGCAGAGTTACTTACTACCATAACCATACCGTCCCAACTTTCAGGCAAAGAACATAAAATCAAGAGAGCCTTTACCTCATCATCAAAAACAATGTTAACTGAAGCTAATTGGTTTACCAAACCATGGAAATCACTGAGATGAGTATGTATCGAACCACCTTCCTGCATTTGCAAAGTAAATAGCTACTTCATAAGGTATACCTTATTAGAAGCTGAGGGCTTTTCATATAAATTTGCCAAGGACTTTATCAACTCTTCCGTTGTTTTGCACTGTGATAAGCTGGAAATCACAGAAGCTCCAATACTCAACCTTATGGAACCGAGAGCCTTCCGATCAAGAACAATCCATTCTTCATCCTTCATATCTGTGGGCTTGCATGCAACCCCACCCAATGATAAGTACAGATCCTTCTGATACAGATAGTCCTCGATCTGCATCCTCCAGTGTTGATAATTCTTGCCGTTAAATTTCTCCATTCGTAGCTTGCTTTCTTCTGCCATTGCTGAACTCCCACTCAATCAGAAAACCCTGTGAACAACCTGTAATCAAAAACAATTACCTGCTTCTTGCAAACCATAGCTCTGATACCAATTGTTAGGAGGCCCCTTATCCAACAGTAGCACAATTGATTACTTATATATGAGCAATTAAACACAGAAATTATACCAGAATGATTAAGAAACTAGAAACATGAGACAGCAAAGAATTTGAGAGACAATACACACAATTGTATTAGATAATACTAGAAGAAAATACAAATAAGGAAGATGCCACTTCTCCCTCCACCTTAAAGGCTTGCCACACCTCAAGACCTTCTTCCCTCTCTCTCTTGCTCAACACAAAACCAACTCTAAAACCTGAGTTACAATCCCTCCTTGAATGCTATAGCTGATCTCCTTGACCTTACACCTGTAGATCTCCTTGACCTTGCTTGCTTCAATTCTCTTACTTGATCAATTTTCATAATTACAATACATGCCTCATGGTTCTTTAAATAGAATCCCATGGTTACAAAAATAGACATCTAACTACTAAAATTAGACACACAGCTCACGACTTAAAATAGTCTCTTAGCATGCAAACACTCAGTTTAACTAACTGACTATTCGTAAACAGCAGTTCTGGACTACACAGGTGACCGACATCGGTCCCTACTTGTCTGGTGCTGCCGACGTCGGCCGACTCTCTGTCGTCGCTGGTCTCCTTCTCCACTGCATCTGACCGACATCGGTCATACTACCGACGCCGGTGGCTCTGGTTCTTCAGCATCCTTTCTTCATGTGTGTGCAAATAGTTGAAGCTTTTAGCTCCACACCTTAACAAAATTTATAGATATGAAGTTTGAAGTATTGCAAAGTGTCAATTTATACTTGTATTACTTGTACCAAGGGTTGCAATAGGAGAAAGAACATATAGTTGTACAATCACCATTAAACATACATATATTATTGGAATCACAATTAATAATGTGGGGGGCACAAAAAAGTGTCTTTAAAACATTCATTCAATTCCAATTAAGCATGCATGAACCATTCATACAAACATTAACATCTAGCAAAGCATATCCAACCATACAAGATCATGAAACACATTGCATATGTGGGAAACCCTCAAATGGGAAGAAAACCCATTAATCTCTAAATATTTACTACACTCCTATAAGACAAAATCCAAAATTTAGTGACATACCAAATCCACATGTATCACCAACCCCAACTAGTCAAGTACCCACTCAACTAGGCTTTGGAAAGCACCCACTTCCAAGGAGGCACCAACCCCTTAGATGATGCAGCCACCTAATTACTTTGATCACCTTCAAAACACCTTATTTCTAAACCAACTTATGATTACCACATCTTCAGCTCTTCACACTCTTATCACTCTCAAATTACCTTCTAGGATTCTCCACTCAACTAGGTTTATTCAAGATATATTAGGTCACATGACCTTGATATTAATCTATAGTACCCATGTTAGATCTCAATTATAGTTTATATTCACCCTTCTAATGGTATAAAATACCTTACTAATCTATTCAAAGTGATATTTAATTTTAATGTCACTCACATATCATATAAATTTTTAATTAAACCTATTAGACCTTGTTCATATACAATCCTTTAGCTCATACACCTCTTGATCAGCCACACACAATTTCAATTAGGCCTTCATTCATGCACATGACCCTTTGATCTCCTTGGAACACTCTAAAACTCAAAAAAAGGAAGGAAAACTTAATATACCATTCAAATAGACCCCTACTAATATTATATTAGGTCCATGATAATTTTTAGCTCTAACCACCACTTGAAGTACACCATTAGTACTATTTATATTAGGCCTTCATACACACAAAAAGGTATATCTTGAGCAACTGAAGATAACACATTATTTAGAAACACAACCATGATAATAAATTTAATATACATAACCTAAAACACCTCAAACACGTCAATAAGTGCATTATACTTCATCACACATGGCAAAAAGACTCAAAAACACTCTTACAACTTGCTCACTCAAAACTGCTAGTTTTCCTCAAAGACTAATCATGGTGACTCAAACTTCCAACACCTGTATAGAAATTTTAAATGGATTATTATTAATTTATATGAACCTATGACATCTTTAAACCATCCTAAAATATAAATATCATATGGTCTAGTGGCAATTATTGGTCTTACAGATGAATTTATTGACCTCACTACACACAGACCTTATTAAGTCAAACAAGCCATTTTGGCTTCATCATTTTCACCACTATAACTAAATTACAAGATTTATACAAAGAATTAATATGAAATAATATTACCAAACAACATATGCATGCACTTGGTTTCATCACTCTATCATGGTAACACATTCATAATCTTCTTCTCACTACTGACTAGGTTTTTCACTATTTCCACCATTAGGCCTGTTAGCGACTGGCTAACTTGGATGACCAATATATCACACTTTATAGATAAATTATATCCAAAAAGATTCATTTTAATTAAAAATGAGTCTAAATATTCATCCTCCATCCATTTTCATACTTTGACTTTGTCAACTCTGACTTTTATAACAAATCTTTAAGAAATTAGCACTTTCCTATAGGGTCTACTCACACACTTGACAACTCAATAACACATAGAGGTTTATGGGAGAGTTTAATAAAACCTAAAATATCTTACCTAATAATACCAATCCATTTTGAGCACTTTTGATCAACATCTTCAACATCCAGTCCTTATTAGGGTTCTAAGAGAGTTTAGACTCATTTCCATTCTTAACAATTATTCATAAAGCATAGCCCCTCAATAACAAAAAAAATGAATATAATTTTTATCTAATACCCTTACCCATCTACCATTAATATCTTAGGTTTCCATTCAAAGTTTTTATGAGTTGGTGAGCATAAGAAAATCCTTCTCAGTTTGAGAACCCTTCATTATGTGCACTCGAGAGACCTTAGAACACATTTTCATGCCTTATCCTTTAAAATTTGACCTCAAAATTTATACACATTTTTAAAAAATCTCCCCTACTCACACTTTCCTTGAAAACTGATCTTGATACCCCGTTAGGCCATAATCTCTCTTTTTACTTGCTTAGACCTTGACTTGAAAACCACATTAGTCCTTAAAATTGACCTTCATTCCTCTTTACATGCCCTCTCCACCAATATCACATACTCAATAAATTACATACATGTTTAAACACTATCATACATCTTTCATATGCCTTGATAATAGATCTGATGCCTCATTAGGCTAGGTAGGGTCTAGGAGTAGTCTAGGTGCAGACTTGGTCTGAAGGTCTTACCCTTTTAGGCTTACCTTGAGACTCTCAAGAGTGATCAAATTCCTCATATAGATTATTAATCAACCCCATCCAACCACTCATGCCTATTTTCAAACATATCACCAATCCATCATGCTCCTTCATGTACCAGACTAGGCATTATATGCACATAACTTCTTAAGACACTAGTAGGCTCAAGCACTTGATAATTTTGACAAAAATGACATTATATGATGACCTTAACATCACTCATGCATTCATAAAAACATATACCAATCATATATTACACTCTAAGAATCATTTCAACACTGATCAATATTCTCTTTTATAGTTATACTCTTCAATGACCTCATGAAGACCTATGACCTCATGACCATGCCAACTGACCTTCAACACTTTATCTTTTTTTTAAAAACACTCGCTAGAGCACCATTGAGACATCAGTGATAATATAAATCATAACCAACTTCCAATAACCTTTGACATTAATGATAAAATGAATTTGAAACCTCAACAATAGGAATAATGCTCAACAATCTCCACCTTTGTTATTGATGGTAAAAACACACTACAAACTAATCATTCTTATCTCCCCATTCTATTATTTCTCCCCCTTTGACATAAATTAAAAATCAATTTTTTAAAATCCTTGGATCACACTCCTGTAACCAAAATACTCAACACACATGACTATGATTTTATGAGTCATAATACAAACATGTTCCCCCTATCTCCATGCATACCTTCTTAGAATAACTCGCCTATTCTTAGAGATAATGAACCACCTAATTAGTTACCCATAATTATTTGGCTTATTCAATGATTTATAAGGTTAGTAATGACACCCAATTCCTATCTTAGGTGTTCAAATGTTATCTTTGGAAGTGGTTTGGTTAAAATGTCTATAATCTGATCCTATGTAGAAACATATTCAAGTCTAACACTTTGTTCACTTACTTACTCTCTTAAAAAATGATACCTAATTGGAATGTCCTTAGTCCTTGAGTGTATGATATGGTTATTTTATCTGCTTATATCACTTGTATTTTCATAATAGATAGGTTTAGGACCATCATACTCTACCTTGTAGTCTTTTAGGGTCTATCTCATCTATAGGACCTAAGTGAAACATGAAGTTATTGTAATGTATTAAGCCTCAAAAGTGGATAATGCTACTAATTTTTGTTGTTATCACTTGAAATTTTACCCCTTGAGGATATCAAAAGTCTCTCCTCATTCAAGTGGCACATTAGAAACACCTTGGGGCTGTGGGTGACCCAAATTTGAGGTGAGTCTCTAGTTTAGGGCTAGTTCCCTTGATGTACCACTTCCACACACCACAACACACTTTCATTTATGAGGAAAAGATTTAATAATCCTAAACTAAACCTATCTAAGGAGGTGATGCACCAAATATATGGTCTACTCACACCATTTTCAATGCACTTGGAATCAAAAGGAAAACTACACATACACTTCATCCATCAAACTAAAATAGCTTCTTCTACATCAATGTTTCAAGCATGGGGTCTTGAAGATAGTCTAGGTTAAGAGGACTTAGACACTAATTATTCTAGAGAAAATAATGCATAGACTACTCACTATACCTGTAATCCACATTAGACACTTCTTGTTGACCTGCAAAAGAGAGCTTTCAAACTACCCAAGGCACTAGGAAGGATAACCTATCAAGGTAAGCAAAATACACTTGCACAAGACCAACAACCATAATATGCACTTGATTAAGTCATGAATTAGGTTAAAAAAAACATATTTATTATTTTAAGGCAAAAATCTATTAGGGCTTCACCATACTCAAGTGGATAGATCCGTATAATAGCCAAAAAAGCTAGTATATATAGTAAATGTGAGAGAAGAGAGAGAAGGTGAAGCTAAAGAGCCATTAAGACACTTTCCAAGTAAGGAGAATGAGTTAAAATAGAATGGAATCAATAATGAGATAGGTCTTACAAGGAAAACAAGGATAAAAGTCTCTCAAACTCATTGACTCCTCCATATGTGGTGTAGATGCTCTTTTACTTGCTTGTGAAACTACCCTCCTAATTTGTCTTCATTAGACTACCTCACCACTAAATAGGGTCAGGTATGATTATTTATATAATGGATATGGGTTACTAAAAATACTCTACATGTATTATAATTATCTCAAACCATTAATATATTTCTAACCATGAGCAATCATCTATAATAGTTACAAATAACTCCCTCTCATGCACCTCTCACACTTGGCACATAAGATGCATCCAATTATTCAATGTAATCCTTGTAAAATGAGGAATGAAACATGTCATGAGTTTCCATGTGATCAGGCTCATAAAAAAAGCCTTAAAAGGCTTCCCAATTGGAGCTTTCATCTTTTTCACTAAGTTTTCACTATTTGCTCACTAGATTGGTAGAGATGAAGAAGATATCATACACACTTAGGGAAGTTTATATCTTAATGAATGATCATGGATACTTATAAAAAGTTAAAAAATATCCCTTAAAGGTTATTTCATCATCTAAAAATTCTCCATACCTTCAAACCAAACAAATATGTCAAATAAATTCCTTTTATACACCATCCATATAGGTGTAATACATCTCAGTCACATGGGGAAGAGCTTTGAAGAGTCCTCTATAAATTTAAATCATCTCCCTAGCATTTATACCCAATTTTGATGCTCTATTTGCAATATTTCCTCCATCAGGGCTGAGTTGGGGCTTTGTGAGGGTTTTGAGTCATTTGGATGCTTAGACATTGTTCATGAAATTATCACATTCAACTCCTTGCTTTATGATTATGAAATCACCTTAGTGAACCCCCTAACCACCTCTAAATTCCTTTACTCTCCATTAAAATCATCATGGGAGATATAAGCATTTCAAATTAGCCATTTGAGTCATTTATGAGCATCTTATACGGTCTGGGTGCCCTCTAGGCCAATGGATTCTTGGTGGATTTATCTGTAAAGATAAGGTTTTATCATACCTATAATTATCTCATAATCATGTTTCAATAGGTTTTGGTGTACATTTCAAACCAAAATTGAAGTTGACCTCTCTTTAGATGTTAGGCCTAGTATAACTCTATAGTCTTTCTGTAAGTTTTTAGTGGTTTAAACCTTCCAATTGAGATTATTTTAATACTATCAGTAAAAACACCTCTTATTACATCCATAAACCATGATAAAACAAGTTACATTGTCTCACCAAGGCTATAGATGGAAAATGACCTCCTTACCTAGCAATAGGCTCTACCATTCCTTACAATGTTGACTACAAACCTTAGATGATGAATTAACATATTAGTTTTCTCTATCCTATGAGGTGTATATCATGTTGTTCTAGGTGTATTAAAACTCCAAAAACCCTCTTTCAATGTTTCCTTGGCTTTTGTTCTCAATTTTCTATCTCCTTTGTCAAAGTGTAGGGTTTATTCATGAGGAAAAGTATCCGCTATATGAGATAAAATAGGGGTACTTCCCTTATTTTCATATAAAAGCCAACTATTATAGAGGCTTATGAAACTCACAAGTATTCTCTATATAAATTTTCAACCTCTGGTGATGATTCTATACCCTTGAACTTCCCTAATTTCTAAGGAAGACCTTTTCAAGACAAACTGTCTACAGGGTTTTGAAACATTGACCATATTTGTACTTGAAAGTGCCTTCTCTTGGATAGGTTTGTGTTAGTGAGAGTATTTTTATTTTATTTTTACCATGGTGAACATTATTTCACTCTCCATTTGCTTTTCCAACATCTCACACACTCTTCTATGCACTTGAGCCCATAAGACTAGGTTTGTCATGACTAACTGTAATACCCCTATTCACCCCTACCTGTAGGCTATGTTGCATGTTTATACATAAATGGTGATGTTCATATTCTCTTCATATCCTTTTTTTATTTATTTTTAATCACTTTTTTCATTATCTTTCATTTTTCACATTCTAAACACTACCTTCCTTATAAACTGGGACTTTCCCTAAATATGATTGTGTTTGCTTGTTTGGATCCTAGTGTAGGCTTGTTTCACTCCCTTGGAAGATTTATATGAAACCCTTAACATCCTATGTATTTATCATTCACTTTATGCATCATTCCAACCTCACATATGGTTCTCACATACATTTTGATCATAACTAGGTCTCTATTATCCTATGACTAAGATAACCCTATCTTTGACTGTTGTAGGCTACCTTGAATCATCTGAGGTTAGTCATGATGTGACAAGGCTTACATGAATCCACTTTAGGTAAAAAGACCTTATATATCACCTTTAACTCATCTTGAGTTCCCTTATATGTACAAAGGAGGTCTAAACTATGTTTTCCTTAAACTGAGACATCTTTCTCCTCAAGACCCTACATATAAGTGCATCTCATACCTGTAGGTATTGATTTCCATGTTAATACCTTATTTGTGATGTTTGGTGATCACTTTGAGATCACCCAATTTCCAAGGCATGTTCATGTCTTCACTTTACATTGAATTCCTCTTTTTACATCACTAAGCATCAAGACTATCTCATTGTCTACCTACCTAGTTGTAGGTGCAACTTTCTAGGCCTGTGTATGGATAGGGTATGTAAAAGGAGGTTAAACAATAGTGTATCACTTCCTATGATGATATTTATACTAATAGGAAACCTTTCAAACATTTAAACCACTAACCATAGAGATAAATTCAAGGTGTTACTTGAATGGAAGAAAAAGGTCATTATTTGACTCAGACCTATAGACAATATTGTAGGAATTTAGTGTGTTTATGGGCATATTGGGAGGAGCCTTTAAAAACTTACCTTCTTTTACCTTTTGACCTCCATCTTTGGCATGGGTTTTACCCTATGATATATCTATAATATTCATCAAATTTGATTTCTTAGGATCTTTTCCATCATGTCATATGCTCTCTTAAAAAATCTTATGGATCTTTGTTTAGTGTTTTTAGGGATAGAGAGACCAAAATATAGTATTCATCCCCTTAGAGTGACCTTCAACTCCAACTAGCTATATTACACCTTGGATGGATCTATCATGGATAATTTTAACATGCAAGGGTTCCAAGTCAGGTCCTGCCTCACTTCCAAACTCAAATAAATATATTAACCCTCTATTTAGGCCACCTATAGGTGGATGTTTGATACACCATAGTGAGCTATAGTATGAACAATATGGATATCTTTCATAAGTATGAGTTTTGATGCTTCCATCCAACATCATAGTTCATTTATAACAAAACTAAGAGGTTTAAATGCACATTCACCCTTCCATACACCATTATGACATTAGTAAGGGTCCTGTAGATGCACATTTTGAGCTATAAGGTAGTGAGAGTGATCATCAAATAAGAAACAAGCCTAGAAGATGATTTATTAAGAATTTTAGAACACTCTTACTAATATTGTGATGGATAAACCTATGGAGAGGCTCAAAGAAACACATGAAACAACCAACAATGTCAAACCAAAGCAAAATATTCTAAAACAATCTCAAATAGGGACCCCTCATGGATGCAAGAGCATAAAAAGTTGCCTAGATTATTAGAAATGGTTCATAAAGGAGGATCCATGAAACTCAAACTTCTTATCATGGATTTGAAGTAGACTAAAACCCCTCTCAACTTCAAAGATCAATCCCTCCAACTCCACCTATATGGACTATACCAAGCATTTGAATTTGATCTTTCTTGGCTTGTGAAGGCAAGAAAGAAAGAAAGAATAGAAAAAAAAAATGATCTTCCTGACTAAAAATCTACACACCATATGTGTTAAATATCTTTAAAAGTTGAAGAGACACTAGGTTCACATTTTTAGCTAAAGGTGAACTTCCCAAGTCTGTACAAGTGCCATTAAGGGCCTATTTTTAAGGATATCTCCCTATTTTCATGCATGAAACTACCTCTAACTACTTTCTAACATGTTCTAACCTCCTCCACATTATAAACTTACTTGGTGACAAATATTCTTCCTTGAAAAGTTCGTATAAGTCATTTAATGAGCCAAAAATATGACCAAAAGGCATTTTTTGCATATGAAGCATGACAAAGGATAAATTTATGACTTAGGAACACTTTAAAACACTTCAATGACCATATTAGGAAATTTATATAATAATTTGAGCCTTTGACATTGTTTGACTAGAGTTGACATGGGTTGACTAGGCAAGTACAAGGGAGATGGGCTTACACTAAGATTAGAGCAAGGATAGATGAGATATTTAGACACACATGAGACCCTATAAGACATATGGAGAAATTTGAAAAGTTTCAATATGTATGGATTGACCCAATTTGACTAAAATTCAAATTTAGTCAATAGTTGCTTCTTATTTATCCATGAAACTATGCACCCACCTAAGAAGAAGGCTCCTCCACTAGTACTCTTCCTATCATCTAGACTTCTTTCCCAGTCTACATAAAGATAGGCTATCAAACTTAAATCCTTGATTATTAGATACCATAACCCATAATCCATAGTCCCTTTGAGATACCTAAGTATCCTTCTGACTACTTATAGATGCTTTTACTTTGGATCTACTTGAACCTTCCCATAAGACCTACTACTTGCATGATGTTAGGTCTAGATGTTGTGGTGTATAGAAAACATCCAATCATTAACCTATATGACATTGATTGACCTTTAGAGACTCATCTTCCTTGCTCAACTTACACCCTATGATCATAGGTGTACTAACTACCTTGCAATATTCCATCTTAAACTTCTTTAACATCTCTCTTATGTATTTGGCTTGTGAAATGAATATACATTTTTTAGATTGAGTGATTTACAACCCAAGAAATAATTATAGTTCTCCCAGCATGGACATCTCAAACTCTTTATTCATCAGCTTTGTAAATCCCTTGGTCATGTTCTCATTATTTCTACTAAAGATGATATCATCCACATAGACAACTACTATCAACTGATGGTCATCTTCTGACTTTATATATATATATATATATATATATATATATATATATATATATATATATATATATATTACTATCTACAACTCCTCTTTTGAATCTTTGATCCAACAAATACCTATCCAACTTGGAATACCAAGCTCTAAGATCTTGATTTAGACCATAAAGAGTCTTTTTCAATATGAAAACATAGTCTTTATCACCTAATAGTGATAGCCCCTTAGGTTGCTATATGTGCACCTCCTCTTCCAAATTCCCATTCAAAAAGGTAGATTTGACATCCATCTGGTATACCTTGAAGCCTTTGAATCTTGCATATACTAGAAATTATCTAATGGAATCCAATATTTCTAATAGTGTAAATGTCTCCTTAAATTCTATCCATTCAACTTTGCATGCCCCTTGCATACCAATCTAGCCTTATTCCTAATTACTTCTCCATCTTCATTCAACTTGTTTATAAACACCCATTTTGTGCCAATGACATTCTTGTCTTTAAGCCTAGGAACTATTTCCCAAGTTTCATTCTTCTCTATTGGTCTAATTCTTCATTCATAGCACCTATCCAAAAAACTTCTTTGATTTCTTATATAATATTCTTAGGTTTGATCTTAGATAATAGAGCAAAATTCTCTTGAGTTAGATTACTTACTAGTTTTCTCCTTCTTTGTATACCTACATTCTTGTTTCCAATGATTTGATATGTAGGATGATCTCTTTGAGTCTTCCTTAAGGGGCCTTTTGAGTCTTATCTCTCCTCAAATTCTTCTTCTTCCTCATCAACCTCTATAGTCTCCTCTTCATTCTTGAATTCCATATTATCTAAAGTATCTTTTGAATATGAGTGTGATTTCCTTGTCTCATCAATCTTCACATTGGTGCTTTCCACTATATTTTATAATCTCCTATTATAAAATCTATAGGTTGAGATCATTTACGAGTATCCTAAGAATATACTTTCATCAAATCTAGAATCAAACTTTGATCAGTCTTCATCATCTATTTTTATGAAACATTTGCTCCCAAACACTCTAAAGTGTTCCACATTAGTAGGTCTACCTTTCCATAATTTATAAGGATTCTTGTTTCCATTATTATATATTTGTCCTTTATTCAAAATGTAGACTACAGTGCTTACTACCTCTCTCTAATATCCATTAAATAATATAGACTCATTTATCATAGTTATATCCATCTCTTGAATTGTCATATTCTTTATTTTCACTACCCCATTCTACTAAGGAGTCTTAGCTAATGAGAACTATCTCCTTATTCCATTACCCTCACATAAGTCATAAAACTCATTGGAATAAAAATATCCTCCTCTGTCAGATCTTAGACACTTGATCTTCCCATTCTTCTCATTCTCAACAAGATCCTGAAGTGCCTTAAACTTGTGAAGAGCTTTTGCCTTTTCTTTCAATAATGTTACCCAAGTTATTCTTGTGTAGTCATCTATGAGTAACATGAAGTAGTTATCTCCTTGAATGTTTTGAATTATTGTAGTCCCATAGAGATCAATGTGTATTAACTCTAAGGGTCTTTTATTATAGTACTCCTTGGACTTGAACCTTCTTCTAGTTTTCTTACCATGTTGACATGCCTTGTAAAGTATGTTTGTAGGTTTGGTAATCTTAGGCATGTTATTCATAGACTTCTTAGTGCTTATCTTGACCAAATTGTCAAATTTTTGGTGACCTAACCTTTTGTTCCATATCCAAATTTCATCCATCTTACTCATAAATCATCTCTCCTTCTTGATCTCATTCAAGACATATAAATTGTTCATAGTTCTCTTAATATTGACAATTAGCCTTTTAGATTTGGCTCTCCTTATCTCACACCATCTGTCATGAAAGGTTAATGTGTGTCCTTGATTGAAAATTTGACTTACACTAATCAAGTTATGTTTCAAACATTCTACATACAACACATTTTGTGTTTTGGTCTTCCCATTTTCCAAACTCAAGATACCCTTACCAACTATATTAGTAATTATGTTGTCTCCAAACCTCATTGTTCTTACAACATTCTTCTTCAATGAGATGAACTTATTTTTGTCTCCTATCATGTGGATTGAGGAACCACTATCTATATACCATTTCATGCCTTCATTTTGAATGTGAAAGTCAGTCTAAGCTAGCATAAAATCCACTTTAGTATTTTGTTCCTCCTTATCAAATAGTCCATCTTGACTCTTGGGCTCAATATGATTAGTCCTAACTTGCTTTGGCTTCCATACCAATGTTTGACCCTTCTCATGCACTCTAGGATACTCATATATCTTTTTTAATCTTGAGGGCCTTATAACTCTATTATAACATAATCTTTCAGTGTGTCCCATATTATGACAACTGTAGCAAACAACATTTTTATACTTACCTCTTGACTGATCACTCCTTTTCCCATGCTCCAGTGATAACTTATTATTTATTACATTAGGCTACCTAATTAGTCTTTTCATGTTGGTACTCTTGACTTGTTGTAACTTCTCATTCTCTTTCTCAAACTTTCTCATCCTTTTTATGAGCTTCTCATGCTCAACCTTCAAGGAATCTAGCTTGGTCTTCAACTGGTCATACTCAACTTCTTTTGATATAAACCTTGTACTATTACCTTCTAACTAATTTTTTAGATCCTTGATAGTCTTATTTTGGTGATTAAAATCATCAATGGAACTTATGAGCTTATATTCAATGTCTACTTCAGGTTCTCCTATTACAATGTCACAGTATACTTCTTCATCATACATGTCTCCTTTTTTATCACTAGACATCTTTTGCTACTTAGGATCACCTTCAAGATATTAGAATTGATTCAAAGAACTAGGATTTGATAATAATTTTTTGAAATAAAATCATTAATATTTGGTTAAATCAATGTCTTTAAAACATTAATTTAATTCTACTTAAGCATACATGAACCATTCATACAAACATGAACATCTAGCAAAGTATATGAAACCATACAAGATCATGAAACACATTAGATATATGGAAAACCCTCAAGAGGAATAAAACCCACTAATATATGCAAATTAAATATAGTATTATAATTAAAAAAACCAAATTTTAGTGAAGCACCAACTCCACATGGAGCACCAACCCCAACTAGTCAACCACCCACTCAACTAGGCTTTAGCAAATACCCACTTTCAAGGAGGTACCAACCCCCTAGATGACTCAGCACGAACTCATCCACATAATTTATTTGATCACCTTAAAAACACATTTTTTCTCAACCAACTGATGATGACCACCTCTTTATCTCTTCACACTCTTATCCCTCTCAAATTGCCTTATAGGCTTCTTCATTCAACTAGGTCTTTTTAAGATAGATTAGGTCATATAACCTTGATATTCATATATAGTACCCATTTTATATCTTCATGATAATTTATTTAAAACCCTATGATATTATACAATACCTTATTCATCTTTTCAAATTGTTATTTTTGCTTAAACTCACATATCCTCTAACTTGTCAATTAGGCCTATTAGGCCTTGTTCTTATACAATCCTTTAGCTCATACATGTATTTGTCAACAACACACACTTATACACATGGATTAAACTTAAAATATTTATTATAAAATTTTTAATACATTAATAAATCATTAAAATAAGTCATTCATAACATAAAATACCAGAACCTCTTTTAGGCCTTAAGGAAACCTAATTCAATTAGGCCTTTATTAGTGCATGTTACCCTTTGATCTCCTTGGAACACTTTAAAACTCCTAAAATGGTAGTAACACTTCATATACCACTAAAATATACTCCCAATTATATTATATTAATTTCATGACACTTTTAATCTCCAACCACCACTTGAATCACACCATTAGTATTGTTTACATTAGGCATTCATACACATAGAAAGGTCTATCTTGAATAACTGAAGATAACACATTACTTATACACACAAACATGACCATAAATATCATTAAAAAAAACCTAAAATACCTAAAAATTTTCACTAAGTTAATTACACTTCATCACATAGGTAAAAAATAATCAAAAACACTCATGTAACTTGTTCACTTAGAACTACCAATTTGCCTCAAAGACTAGTCATGGTGACTCAAACCTCTAACACCTGTATAGACATTTTAAATGGATTATTATGCATTTATATGAACATATATCATATATATACCATCTTTAAATATAAATATCATATGTTCTAGTGGCATCTATTGGTCTTATAGACTAATTTGTTGATCTCACTACACACAGACCTTACTGAGTCAAACAAGCCATTTTGACTTCATCATTTTCACCACTTACCTAACATCCAAGATTTATATAAATAATGAAGAGGAAATAAAAATACCAAAAAACATATCCATTCACTTTTTTTCATCACTCTATCATGCTAACACATTCCTAATATTCTTCTCACTATTGTTTGGGTTTTTCACTATTTCCACCATTAGGCTGGTTAACAACTAGTTAACTTAGATGATCAGTTTAGAAAAAATTATGGATATATTATATCCATAAACCTTTATGGTCATGAAAAATTAGTCTCAATATTAATCCTCAATATTTTTTCATACTTTAACTTGGTAAAATTTCACTACTATAGCAAATCTCCAAGAAATTAGCACTTTCCTAGGGTCTACTCACACACCTGATAACTCAATCACACTTAGAGGTGCATGTGAGAGTTTAATAAAACCTCAAATATATTACCTAATCATGCCAATCTATTTTTAGAACTTTTTATCAACATCAGGTCCTTATTAGGGTTCTAAGAGAGTTTAAACGTGTTTACATTCTTAACAACATTCATAAAGCATAGCCCCTCAATCCGAAAAAAATGCCTATAATTTTAATCTATGACCCTTCCCCATATACCATTAATATATTATGTTCCCATGAAAATGTATTATGAGACAATGAGCATAATAAAAACCTTCTTGGGTTGAGAACCCTTCATTATTTGCACTCGAGAAACCTTAAAACACATTTTCATGCCTTATCCTTCAAAATTTAACCTACAATTTCATGAAAATCCTTAAAATAACTTGAATCACATTTATCAATGATCCACTACTCACACTTGCCTTGAAAATTTATCTTGATACCCCATTAGGCCACACTCTCTCTTTCTTTGCTCGCTTAGACCTTAACTTGCAAATCATATTAGGCATTAAAACTAACCTTCATGCCTCTTTACATGCACTCTCCACCACTCTCACATACTCAATAAACTTCATACATTATTAAACATTATCATACATCCTTCATATGCCTTGATAATAGATCATGATGCCTCATTAGGCTAGGAAAGGTCTAGGAGTGGTCTAGATGTAAACTTGGTCTGAAGGTCTTACCCCTATAGTCTTACCCTGAGACTCTCATGAGTGATAAAATGCCTCATATACATTTTTAATCAACCCAATAAAATCACTTATGCATGTTTTCACTTGTCTCACCAATCCATCATGTTCTTTTATGTACAAGACTAGGCATCCTATGCACATACCTTCTCAAGATACTACTAGGCTCAAATACTTGACACTTTTGATAATAAGGAACTTCCATTCTAACCTTCACATATCTCATAAATTCATAATAACATATAAAAATCATATCTTACACTCTAAAAATCATTGTAACACTGATCAATATTATCTCTCATAGCTACACTCTTCAATGACCTCATGAAGACCTATGACCTCAAGACCATGCCAACTAATCTTCAACACTTTATCTTGTTACAAAAAAATACTCACTAGATCACTACTAAGACATTAATTATAATATAAATGACAACCACCTTATCAAGAACATTTGACATCAATGCCAAACCTCAACAACATGAACAATGCTCAACATATCTAGGAGGGAGAACTACATGTGAGTATGAGGCCTTCTTTGGATTAAATGGCTATGTAAGTATTACTTAGAAACAATGTGGTTACGAGGGTTATCTTGACTCATGTTCTAACCCAATTTTATTTAGTCACATGTATGCAATAGGCAAAAAACTAGGGGGGTTTTATCATAGGTTGATCACACATAATATAATCATAAATTCCCAAGTAGAAATAGGAAACACATGTACATGCATAGATCTAGGAATAATTTGATTTAGTTATATTATAAGGATATAACCATTTAAATCAATACACTATCATCAACAATAGTATCCCAAATCCAATGATGTGTCTAGGCCATAAAAAAGAAGTAAAATTTAGAATAGAGTAGGAAATGAAATATGCTCTCTTTTAGCCTTAGTCTTATAGTTTATTGATTTTATTTATTTCAAATGCTTGAATGAATTTATTATAAATATTATATTATATTTCCTAGATCTAAATATTACAATAATGAATTCTAAATATTAATTCTTAGGGCATTTGTGTATAGACCCATTTTGAATAAAATAATGTCACCAAGTTAGTGGTGTTTATCAATGTAAAAATGAAAACCTTACAATATATCATGATATTTCTACTAATCTTATTGAATAGTTACCATATTTTTATATTGAGGCAATCCCATAAGATCATAACATTATAGTTGATTATATTACCTCTTCTGCTTGCCTTTCTCACCCTCATCAAGCACTACATGATAAACAGTTTCTCATCCATTGAGAAAATATCCATCTACATTAGATCATAAGGATGATTCTCTCATTTTTCACATATAAATTTTTTTACCACTTGACAAATATCATGGTTTAAATACATCATCTTGTTTATTGAACATAAAACTTATCCTCTTAAATTTGATTCTCATGAAAAGACTAGACTTTGTAAGCAAGCCATTAGATTTTTTTAAAACATAATATATTTTACTATCAAAATTCCAAAAGCACCCTAACCCATTATGTTACTAAAAATGAATATCCTTCTCTTTCGTTATAAAGTACATGGGGGCATTTATGCTAGTCATTGTAGTTGTTTTACCTTATTTTTATTTAACAATTAATATGTTATACAAATAGGTATAAAACTTGATAGAGAATCAAAATAGTAAAGATATATAATTTTAAAAATTATGATTTATAAATTTTAAATATGGAAAACTATTATTTTATAAAAATACTAAGAATAAATATACTTATCTTGATTATAAGTTTCTTTTAACTGGTTTTGATATTTAACAGTGTGAACAATAGTGTAGGTTGGTCATGTCTGTTAACTACAAACTCATCCAAATTAACTATGGATGATGTTTGATAGTGAAGAATAAATAAATACAAAACTATGATAGTGAAATATCATTAAAAAAATATAATAATATTCCTATCCATGACCATGTTCCCTAGACAACAACTTAGGGTGATCACTTCCATTGACTGTAGATTTGTCTGTATTGACTGTGATGAAAATCAGACTACTCTACCTTTTATGCATGTGTTTATTGATCAATATCAGATAATTAAATTTATAATTTTTATTATATAAGTCCTTATTTCCTCCATATTTTCTTTGAAAACCTTATGGATTTCATCAGAGCTAAAACCTAATAAAAAAGAGGAGTGTAATGGGATGAGCTGACCCAAATTACCCTTTGATGATTGAATATTGCTTACATATCTAGATATTGTAAAAAGATAAATCAAGTCACATGTAGTTATCCCAACTAGAGTGATTGTGAAATTTTATTCCTTAACTATATTTATTCAACTATAAATATAGCTTTGATACTTGGCAATGATAGTTATTAACTTACTTCGAAATGTTTTAGACTTGGCCCATAGCCACTCATTATTAATGATCTTGAAGTTGAGAGGAATATGGTATATTTTCTCAATATCCAATAGTTTTAAAGTGCTTAATAGATAGTTTCAAACTAGGAATTAAGTCCATTTGAAATGAGGTTTTGATTTACTTATATAGTGAAATATTTTGAAATTTTATTTTAGCCAAACTTATGAAATGTGTGGGAAGACCTAAAATAATATTTCAAATTTTATAAACTAATATTTATTTTACATGGGATGTAAACATTTTAGGTAGACAAATTTATGGTTGTAAACCTATTTTACTAGCATAGACTTGTCCTAAAAAATCAAGGATAGTTGTCATACACTAGAGATAGTCTGAGGGTAGCATAAATAAGTTTGAGCATTTGACTTGAATAATTTTATGTAATAGTGATGGTGAATAGAGTGTCGATCCCAAATATAGATAAATGGATTAGAGAAATGAAAAATAAGAGTTTTATATTTTTGTACAAGTCATATGGTTTAGAATGTGTTAACAATTAACATTGTCAAATATTTATGCCCAGATATAGGTATTTACATTTATGCACTCCACCCCCTTTCTATTATAATAATGAAATTGATAGATTAAAGGATAAATAATTAAAAATTAGTGTGTACAACACACTTTGTATTTTAGATGATACTCTAATTGTGTATGGCACCTAAAAAAATTTAAACTGTACAGCAACACATGAATTATTCATTTGTCCATATTTAAAATTTTAAAAAATTTGAAACTTTAAAATTGAAAATTAAAAAGAGAGTAAGGAAGGAGTACATATGTGTGAAGTAGAGACCATGTTACTTTATAACCTATAAAATATGGATAAACATGCCCCTTTATTGAAACACTTGGATAATTTAAACCATTGGTGAATTAAGAGTGATTAAGTGTCAATTTTGAATAATTAATCAAGCCCTTGAATTGGAAAGATGCATAATCCAACTCTCATGAATATGTAAAAGTACCCAATATACTAATCCATATAAGCTAGAACCATGATGAGTGTCTAGAAGTGATTCTAAGGTCATTGAGTTTTACTAGACTCAAATTACATCATCCATAATAGAAATATGAAACCACACAATGGGTTTGGTAGAAATAATGCCAAAACTATTGAGTGTCATTAGACTCAAATGTACATTACACATAATATAATGAATCACATCAATGTAGATATATCTAGATTTGAATGTCATGATATAAAGAGAATAAAAATATTTATGGCCCCATCATGACCTCAATTCTAATAGATTTGAATTGAAGTAACAACCATTTATCCTTGAAACTGTAAATTTTAAACTTTGAAAATGTGTATGAACAAGTATCATGCCCTTTAAACTTTAAACATGTACATGAACAAGCAATATAATTTTTGAACTTTGAAAATGTGCATGAATAAGTATCATACTTTTTAAACTTTGAAAATGTGTATGAATCAGTATCATGCCTTTTGAAATTTAAAAATGTGCATGAAAAAGTATCGTGACCCTTGATTTTTTTCTAAATGATATAGGATGTCATGCACCTAAATGGTTAATTGTAACTCTATTTGAAACCTGTAACTTTTGATCATGTAACTTATTTTTGCATGTTTGTGCATATGAATTCAAGTGTGTATGAATATTTACTTAGATTTTTTGAAAAATTAGTGTATATGCATGCCATATGCCCCCATAATTTGTATCAATCTATCAATATTAGTTATGTGTTTGATTTATGAATTACTTTCAATTTTTGAAACCATGTACTCTATTATAGAATCTAATCTTTGAATTACTTTTAATATTATAAAACATGTTAAATTTTTGAAACATTTACTCTATCTCAAATGTTATTTTATTGTTCCTGGAATCTTGGATCTCTAAGATAAACCCACTATGATGCCTCTATTTTGAGATGAGGAATGTAGCCTGTAAGTCACTCGTATCAAAATAAGAGTTAATTGTATCATGTGATAAAAACATAATTATTTATAACTATATCATCATATGGATAATATTCATCATAGTAATGTATTTATTATTGAAACATGTATGTAACATATTGAATGCAAGGCATACAAGTGTAATGTCTATATAGATATAGCAATGAGACATGCAATAAAGTAGACTACACGATAACAATGCATGATAAAGATCATAGCACCATGAATCAAGCTCAACAAACACAACATGTAATGTTTCATAATGTTACACATATGACCAAAGATCACATACAAGTAAACATCACATACATGGGGATAAAATTCAGAATAAATTAGACATGTTCAAATGTCACACATACCAAGTGAAAACTAAACACATAGGACCAAGGGCCACAAGAAATATACATATTTAAATGTCAACATACCAATCAAAATTTGCATGCATAAGACCAAGGGTCACAAGCAATAGATATGTTTAAATGTTACACATACAATAAAATCATAAAATCAAGGGCCACAAGCAAATGGACATGTTCAAATGTAACAAGCCACACATAATAAGCAAGAAAGTGATAACCTATCATGCAAGAAATTAAACAACATCAAAGGACCATAGAACAAGTGAAATTGAGTGTACACTATCCATATGTATCAATGCCATATCATAGAAAAGTAGCATATACATGTAGCATTATGTAAAATATGAATGCTTATCAAGACACTTATAAGATATGTATCTTAACATGGCATTGGATGTCATAGATAGATATAACATGTTCTAATGTAGTATATATTGTATGAATGATCAATGAGTAGATTAAAATCCAACATATAAAGGTTAACGTATTCATGTATGTATTAAATCACACTCATATACCTCATGAAATGAATGTGTGTTTGAAAAATAATATTATATATATCAAAGTATATGATAAATAGCATATGTAAAAAAAATAGCGATTCATGTCACACTTAGGTCCTGATTTTTTATTTTTGAAAATATTTTGAATGTTTTTATATTTTTTGAGATATTTGATAAAAAAAATTAAATTTTTACATATTTGAATGTGTTAGTTTATGTATAATATCAGTTCAGGTACATGATGTTCATATGTTTCTTTACAAGTTTTCCTTCAATTCTATGTAAATGATAGGCTCTTGTACCTACCTTTTCAGTAAACACAAATAGACCCAATCAATTTGGTTTGAATTTTCTTTTAGTTACTCTATCTACATTAGTATTCTTCTAATTTCATTTTAGCACTAAATCCCAAATTTTAAATTCATGATTATATATCTTCTTTTGATATGTTTTTTTAATACAATTTTGATAAACTTTTATATGTTTCATAGCTTGAATACGCTTTCCATCGAGCATATCAAGTTCATGTAACCATTTTTCCCAATACTCATTGTATTTAATGATGTATTTTAAAGATACCTACAAAGAAGGAATTGTCAACTTTATAGGGAGTATTAATACTATTTTGTAAATAAAAAAGAGTATGGTGTAACTTGCGTTGGCGTATGCACACTTGTGTGACATGCCTAAAATATATAGATAATCTAATTACACTAATCTATAAAATGTTTTACAACTATTTTCTTATGATTTTAATGATTGTCTTATTTTTTTTCTTCTTTTTATTTAATTATTGGTAGTGTGGAGTAGAGAAAATATGATGGATCTTAAATTTAGCACGGAATCACTTAATTATTTTATTTTTAAGGATGATATATGTTATAATTATTGATGGTAATCCAACCCATGAAATAATATGTCATCGAGAAGTGGAATATATCCTCTCCTATAATAAAATATAAAGGTATGACCTCAACCTATTTTGTAAAATATTTTGTAGATGTAATAATTAACTTGTGACCTTCTGATAATTATGGATTTATCTAGCCAATTAAATCAAATCCCCAAAGGGAAAATGGCCAAGGTAAAACAATAGATTGTAATTCATGTGATGGCTCATAATTTATATTAACATGTTTATGACATTGTGAGCATATTTTTACATATTCGTGACATTCATTTTCCATAGTAGCCTAATAATAACCCTAACATAATATTTTATGACATTATTTTACCATTAAAATGACCACATTTGTTATCATGTACTTCAAGTAAACCTATTTTAGCTTCTTCACGACTAAGACATCAGAGTAATTTCCCATTAAATGAAATTTTAAATAAATTTATTTCCATGAAAACATAACACATTGATTCACATTGTAATTTGCATTTATCATTGTGTGTAACATTTGTTGGAATAATAACCTAATATAATAAAATGTATATATCACTATATCATTCTAAATTTATTGCATTATGAGTCACTACCAAGGTTTCTAAAGAATCTAAAGCTATTGTATTAACTAACAATTATATTAGTTTAAGGATGGTAAAATTTGTGTAAGCATTATTGATGTCAATAAGAATCATGGAATTAGCACTAGCCATTACATTAACATGTCTATTGTCTTTGTGGTGTATGATTTTATTAAAAATGTTTTGAATTGCATTGCTAGTCATTATACCATTTCTTTGTATGGGATTAACCATGCTTCTTTAGTTTTATAAATAACTAAGACCTAATTAACTACTAGTTGAGAATATCCATATGCTTTTAGATATTTTATTTTTAATGTGCGTACAAAAGACAATCTAAGTATTTAAAGCCTAATATTTTGATATATTATTTGTACATGAAATAATAAGTGATATAAAAATGGTAATGATTTTCATCGAGGAGTAATGAAAACTATACCAACTCTAGAAACAGTGGCACATTTTGACTTATTAAAATACATAGTCCAAGTATCATTATCTATGTGATATGTATTAAAGTCATCACAAAAAGCATCATTAATTAGTGATGTATATAATAACATTAATGTAGCTAAATGATCAATTATAACTTGTCTTTTAATTGATTTTTAAGATTCAAATTCCAAATTTAATCCCATGAGTGGCATTACCCATTTAGCAATGGATCCTGACAAGTGTGACTTGGACATGAGGAACCTAAGTGCATATACGTGTGTGATAACTTATGTCTCATTATTAAGCATATAATGTCATAAATTTTATGTTACAAATGTAATAGATAAAGATAATGTTCCATTGCATTACAATTTTTTTCATAATCTTATAATATATGATGATGTAGTAAATGGTGCACTCTCTATGATCATCATCATATTGTGTGAGTAAAGCTCCCAAGGCATGAACTATAGCTAATATGTATAGGAATAGATGCATGTTTGGTATCAAAGGTATGATAATAGGTGGATTAAATAGATATTATTTTATTTCATCAAAACTCTATTGATAGTTAGCATCTCAATTGAATTTTACATCTCTATTTAATAGGCACGTGAAAGATTGTGTCTTGTCATACAACTGAGTGAAAACATGTCTTATTGCTTTAATATTTCCTTTTAGGGACCATAATTTCTTCAACAATGTTGGAGGAATCATATTTATGATAGTCTTGATCATTTTTTGGGTCTGCTTTAATGATTCTATGAGATATGATATAGCCAAGTAATGTTCTTAATATAACTCCAAATATATTTTTTTGGGGGATTTAAATGCACATTGAATTTTTGTAGTCTCTCAAATATCTATCAAAAATATATAGTGTGATCTTATCAATGTTTTTACTTTTATAGTAATTCATCTATATAATCTTTGACAATATTGTGTATATAGTCATGGAATATGTGTGTTATATCTCTTTGGTAAGTAACTCCTACATTCATCCAAAGGGCATGACTACATAATAAAATTATCCCCATGGTGTGATAAATGATGTTTTTTCTTAGTTTAAAAAATCAATCTTGATGTTTTTATATCTAAAAAAACATCTATAAATGATAACATTTCATAACCAGTGGTAGAATCGAATAATTGTGTAAATGTTTGGAAATGAAAAATTATATTTGTGGCATAGGTTGTTTAAATCCTAATAGTTTATACAACATCAAGTGTCTCTATCAGGATTTTTAAATTTTACTATGTTAGAGACCCATTCATGGTAATCAACTCAAATAAAACCCACATAAAAAAATTTATTCCATTTTTTATTACTAGGGTTAATTTTGGATCTATTTTTTAATTTTTTACTTGACTGGCTTTGAGTCTAGGTATAATGCTATATTATGCATTACAATTACATGTTTAATTCCATGCATATCTTTTTAATCCCATGCAAATATATATAGGTAATTGTGTAGGACTTTTTGGAGAGTTATAACTTCATCCGTATTTAATAAAACTATGAAAATTACTTGCTTTGGACCTTTATATGTTCCATGCTGATATTTGATTGTCTCTTCATTAATTAGAATTGATTTTTATTCAATATATGGTGTTTTAGGAATGGTATCTAGACCATATGTTCCTATGTGGACATTGGTATATTCAGATTCTCCAAATTATGTCTAGATAGTTGTTGAATGGGAAAACCTATTTTTATGATAGAAGGAAAGAAGTTCCTCATATATCCCAAGGTATTATAAGAGAGACTCATCATTTGAGAACTCATGTGATGTCCAAATATATAAGGAAGTTGTATCATTTATCATTTTAGGTTATACAACTATAATGCAGATGTATTATGAACTTCCTATGTTGGGTTGGGCTTCGCTTTAAGGAAACGTGTATAAATAGTAATCGTTGTAGATGTTCCCTTCTTGGACTTCTCTGATTATTTTATGTAACCAAGTCCTTGTTGTCAATTTATTTAAAATTCTTGAATGGGGTTAATTATGCCTTGTACATGTGTTCCCATTCCTTGTCTTTGATATCCCAATTTTTTAGATATTTATGTCTAAATCCATACTGGTGATAATATATTAATGATGATACCATTGGAGTAGAAGAAGATATTTTTGGCATTATTTCTCTGAAAGATTATGCATGCAGTTTCATATAAGGAATGTGATGATCCTTAGGTCAGGTTAATACATAATAATTGAATGGTCCCTAATCCAAGGGACATGTATATATGTATCATTGATGACTAAACTTTAAGCATGCATGTAAATTAAATGGAACTACATTCATCTCATGTATCCATGGCCTTTCTAAAATAATATTATAGTTAAGGTCATTAAGCATGGCCTGACAAACTATGGCTATCATGCGAGAACCCATAATGATATTTAATGTAGTTTATTTGAGCACTTTTTATAGAATATTATCAAAATATTAAATGTTCATATATAAATAAGTAAGGTCTTGTGCCTTTACACCCAATAGTCTTAATAAATAGATATTACAAATATTTAATCCTAATGCATTACCCTTTTGATAGCATTTTTTTGTACATAAACTTGGATATATAAGGGGAAATATTGACCTATGATATGCTTTGGAGGTAAATCCTCCTTTTTGAAAGACATACTTTCCTCCATCCATCATAAAGTATTAATGATAGAAGTTACATAAGGTGATGTTACATTACTGGGTAACATTGTGTTGTTTAATGTTTCATAAAGAACTTATTTATAGTTGTTTGGAACAACTCTAACATTGAAATCCTAGCATTAGTATTATGTAGTTGATAAATGATTATCATAATGTTTGTATTGATATCCCTACGTTGTGGGAAGTGGTTGGGGATGAGGAGGAACATGCTTACCACCTTCATTTTATCATGACAGATGAGGTATCCACCCTCATCTAGTGTTGTTAGCATGAACAATAGAATATAATATAAGTCATGGATGACTAATGAAAGCATGATGGTGAGTGAGATAACCTTGAGATCTAGGGGTAGGAAGAACAAACTAAGTCATGCATGCCCTTTGGTTTCTAGTGGTGAAAAGTAGGAGCTTGGATTGGATATTGCAACAATATTAATAGAGAAAGGTTTGAGATTGTACCTGATTTATTATAAAAAAATTATGATAATTTAATTTTATTAATTCTAATATATAATGAATCTAAATAACACCTCAAAAATAAATATATAATACAATGTTGAACTTCAAAAGATCTAAACAAAATCCATTCATTATTGCCCTGACTTTAGTATGAAACCTTTATTTTCAAATGGGATTAGGGATGTAACTAATCAATGTTTGTTTGCTTTGTAGGCTCTCAGATATACTGATCATAGTCATAAAATAGTGAACAAGGTCTAAATTGCACTAATTATAAAGGATTCCACCATCCCATAGCCACACTATCCCATCTCTAAGATATTTTGAGAGTAACTTTTTGAGGCTAATCATTTATTAGTGCACTACAAAAATAAATTATCAAAAACTTCATATAATTGAAAAGCAAAACCTTGGGCATTTTTGATATACCATGAGGTACATGAAACTATATATATATATATATATATATATATATATATATATATATATATATATATATATATATAATGGGTTGAGTATTGGGGTATTACCCCTCACACCACGGGTCATGTAAAATTAAAGACCATTTTATCTAGAATGACAACTCCCATGTATTTTAAAATATTGGAACATAATTTTTAGGACAACAAGAAAAAAAGAGAAAAAACAAATTAAATTAAAAATCAAATTAGAAAACAAGATTTTTGTGTATAGAAATCATAAATTAATCTGAAACCCTTGGACAAAAATTAAAAAATCAATATTTAAAAATGTATAAGTTCACCAATATGTTTTTCCCTACTTTTTATTTAAGAATTAATATGTTGTATAGATTGGTATAAAAATTGATAGAAAATCAAAATGATAAAGATATATAATTATTAACAATTATGATTTGTAAATGTTAAAGATAAAAATCTGTTATTTTAAAAACACCAAGAATAAATATACTTAGTTTGACCCTGGCTTTCTATTGATTATTTTTAATGTTTGATAGTGTGAACCAACAAATGATAGGATTGTAACTATTCTTGATCAGTAGTAGAATCTGAAACTATTTATAAATAGGTTTGCACTCCATAAACAACAATGCAGTTTGGTTGTGTTTGTTGACTATGAACTCATCTCAATTGACTATGACTAATGTTTGATAGTAAAATAGAGAGAGGAAGAACTATGACAATAAAAGATCAAAATTAGGATATGAGAATATTCTTAGGCAGGACCACGCTCCTTGGACAATAACATAGGTCAGTCATGTTTGTTGACTGTGGACTTGTCCACATTGACTATGATGAAAACTAAAGTGCTCTACCTTCTACATGTGTTTGATGGTCAGGGTGAAATAATTAAATTCATATTGAATTGTACATAAGTTATTGTTTCATTTTTATTTGCTTTGGAAACTCTAGGGCTTTTATGAGAACTAAAACCTACAAAAATAAAGGGGGAGCATAATGGTTTGAGCTTACCACAATTACTTCCTTGATGATTGAATGTTGCCTACATATCTAGATACCCTGATAAAGAAAATCAAGCTACATATAGTTCTCTCATCTAAAGTGATTATACAATTATTCTCCTTGATTATATATATGCAGCTATAACTATGACTTTGATACTTGACAATGATAGCTCTTGACTTGCTTTGGAATGCTTTAGACTTCACTCATGGTTGCCCCTTGTGAATAATTTTGAATTTGAGAGGAATGGAGAAATTTTTTTCAATGTGCAATCATGTTAAAGTGTTTAATAGATAGTTCCAATATAGGAGCCAAGTCCCTTTGAAATGAGGTTTTGATTTGCTTATATAATGAAATCTTTTGACAATCTCCTTTAGCCAACCTTATGAAACATGTGGGAAGACCTAAAACAATATTTAAAAATTTAAAAACTAGCTAGTTATTTGGCATGAGAGACAACTAATCCATGAAAATAATAGATTTGTCTGCCTAGTGCAAACATGTCCCAAAAAATCAGAGATAATTATCTTGACCTGGGGATAGTTTGAGGGTAGTATAAAGCATTTTAAGCATTTGATTTTGAAAAATATATGTAATAATGACAATGAATAAATGATTAATCCTACATATAGATAAATGGCTTAAAATAATGATGAATAAGAGTTTGGGTGCAAGTCGTGTGGTTTAGGATGTGTTTAGAATTAACATTGTCAATTAATTATGATCAAATTTAGGTATCTATAGTAGCAAGCATGTTTCAGCTTGCAAATGCCTACATATTGGTTATTATTGGCCTACCCTGGAGAAAGATGCCATCACTTTTGTTAAGAAGCATAGTCCTTGTCAATGCCATGATGATCTTATTCATTTTCCTCCTACTTAGCTTCAAACACTTGAATTTCCCTATCCATTCTCCATGTGAGGATTATAACTCATTGATAAGTTGCATTTATTACAAGATGGCCATTGTTACATCCCATTTTCCTCTACTAGGTTTTAATCTAATGAGATATTGTTCCTTTGGCATATGTGTCATTGTGACACATTGGTTGTGGTACATGTGCTAACATTTGTGTAAAGATTTAGTCTTGATATGCAAATTAGAAAACTAGATATTTGATTTGATGAGTAAATTAATAAACATAGTATTAATGTTATAGTTAATTTATCAAAATAATGATCTTAAATTGTTTAATTATGGTATTAGATAATTATTAAATTGTGATATTCAATTTATTAATTATGCTAATTAATATGGGAATAAATCATAATTAAAAACTAGGATGAACTTATACTTTAGAAGACGTATTTGGAACTGATTGTTAGTAATGCATGAAATCTTTCAATGACTTTACTTAGAAAATGGAAGTTGATTTACCTTATTATTAACTTGGGAAATCAAGGGAGATAAATTGGAAACTTATCTGATGATTACTGGTGAGATTCCCAGTTAATGAGTTTGAACAAAGCCTACAACTTTAGTTTCAAATGGCATGTAAAAAGGGAAATGGGCATAAAACGGTTTTAAGGAAAGGGAAGAAAGGTGGGAAGTTGGAATAAGGAAAGCTTTGGAAGCAAGATGGGAAATTTCACCATCAACGAAAGGAAAAGTGTACTAGGTGGGTACTATAATTAATTTAATGGTGTATTTTTGTATCGAAAGAATTTTGGATTATAGTGTATTTTATAATTAGGGAAACCCTATGGAATCTGTGAGTAAACCTTATAGAAAACTTTAGGGAAATAGATTTTGGTAGTCTCTTTAGAAACTGGAATTCTATTCGTAATAACCCAAATTTTATTAAACCAAATTATTAGAGGCCGTAGTGTCTTAATATAGATAGATAAATTCAGGAAAGAAAAACTTCCTAACTCATCTCAGAATAACATAGCCTCCATTTTTACCTCAACTATGAAAATTTTTGGCAAGTTATATGAAGAGAATTTTATTAAAAACTAATTAATTGCCTTCACATGATTCTTTTTATCACCATGTCCATGATTCAAACTTTCTATGGCAGCCTTTGTCTAGCAGCATTAATGTTATGTTATTTTTCATTTGAATCCTCAACCAATAAGCCTCTTCAATGCTCTGATAAGAGGGGAAAAAATGAATGTTCATAATATTTCTACAGTAATCCAATTAATGGTAATATAATATATTCTTCATATATTTATTCCAAAATACCAGATATTTTAAATGATTACAATTTTAGGGGACTAAGAAGACAGCGCTAAACTTTTGCCAAAATAGCTTAGTGGATGACTTATCATTTGGATTTCTTGAAATTTCGTATGGATTCAAGAATTAACATTTTAGCAATATCAATTTTTGTTCTTTTCTTTAACCCATCCCAAGATTGATGCTATCACCATTCTTTTATCTCAGTTGTTTCAACTTAATGGAACTGCATCCCATTTTAGTCAAGGATTTCAACAGACTACAAATACACATTTATCTCCATGTCTGGACATGACATATATATAATGTATATGTATTGTGGTCATGTTTCTTTTTGGTAGGGTGATGGTATGATTTCTTTATTGATAATTCCAACTATGAACTCACCACTTATTTGGATTTGTCAGACGCTCAAGAAAGTATTTTGTTCTATTCTGAATGGACTAGAATTCCATTCCTTTGTGGATTGAGTAGCATTGAGGGTGCTACGCAAGGCGAGTTGATCCATGTCCATTTTTTTCATTTAAAAATTATCTCATGAAACTAACTTTCTTGATTTCCATCCCAACTTTCATAATTCATTGGCCGGCACTTATTTAATTTTACGTTATTGTGAATTGACAAGAAGGGTAGAGGGAGACCCATATTTAGTTAACAATTTATGTTATGTATAAATATATATAATCAAAATGATTAGATGTGTCGGTATGTTTTGATAAAATAAGTAATGTACTAAGTTAAACGTGTAATAGAAATTATATGTTAGTAACGCAGTAATAATATTATTTGTAAAATAAAATATGTATATTTATTGGGGTATTAAGAATATTAGAATATATGTGTAACAATAATTGATGGTTATTTGGAAACTAAAGTTGAATTAATGAACATAAAAATTAGACTTAACATAATAGGCTAGACTGAGAGTAATAGGAGCACAAGTTTAGTTACTCAGGGTTCGAGTTTAGATTATTTGATATCAGAGCTCACTTCCACAATAAACGGTCTGAATTCCTAAAATTGACTACAATTGTGTTAAAAATCCCTTTAAACAATCCAACGCACTATTTATATTTAGATTTTTTTACCCTTAATGGATATATTTACACCTCTCAAAGCATATTAGGGTTGTCTTAGACTCATTTCATGTCTTTAAAATCATCAAAACAATATATAAATACCAAGCTCATTTATTTATTAGATAAATGGAAATTATCATGAACAATATCAAAAATGGTTGTGCAAATTAATGTCATTGATACCTATTTATGCCTATTTATCCATACATCCATATATATATATATATATATATATATATATATATATATATATATATATATATATATATATATATATATATATCAATTTTACTAAGGTTTCCAGTCTCAATTCACACTCAAATCATTAAAATTGCCATTCATACTCAGGCATACTAACATCACTCTCACTTGCACTTAGATTGGGAGAACTACATTTGGCTTGATCAATTTTCAAGGTATTGGTATGTAGGTTATGTTCAAAATATGGGGTATTGAGGTCATACCTATCCTACCCTAATAATTCCACTCTCCTTCCAATTATGTTCATCAAAACCCTAGAAATCATTTATGCTTAGGGTTTCATAGAAAAATTAGTCAAATCATAGAACAGACTATGATCTATGTCTTAGTCATAGAAGCATAGGCTTTCCAAAAAAAATGAAGGTATACCTATAATTTCAAGGCTTCACCTGCATAGGCTCATTAAAACTACATATAAGGTTTATAACATAGTGCAATACTAGAAAAGAGGATTGTGCCATTTCTTGAAGAGTGTTCTAACACCTATTCTCTGTTAATGACACTCTACTCTAGTCCTACATCACATCCTAACCTACCACTCATTTGTCTCAACCATATTTTCTATCTAAGTACACCTTTTCTAATTCATTTATATTTATAGAATATTCAAATAAATCAATTATTATTCATCTCAGTGGTTGTTGATATTGTACTATTTTATTCCCTAATTTATTACTTAACTATTTATCAAATTAGGGTTGCATTCCTTAATTATAGAAATGATAAATCACAACACTCTTTTAAAGAGGGGAAATGTAGAGAAATAAATTCTTACACATTTAGTTTCATAATTAACTTTACTTAATATTGACAAACTAACCCAAACCCCATTCTCAATTAAAATTTCACCCAAATATCAATTCCATATATTTTTAAAATAATTAATTAATCAATATTAATTAATTATCCATTCACATGAATTACATAAAGATAATTAAAATTATATAATTTACAAGTCACCAAACATCTTCCATGCTTCTCTCAACCAAGTGATGTGTCATACAACCACCTACTTAACTTCCTCAACCAATTGCTAAGTCATCATTGAACATTTAAACTAACTTTTTAAGTCATCTAACTACTTTGAATCATTCATAAGACATTTTTAACTACCAACTAACTTTCCCCATTTCTCTCAAACACATAAATAATTAATCTCTTCCACTTGGATGAGAACTCAAATATGAGCATACAAAATTAACATAATTTAACAAATTTAAATTTATCCCAACCATCCATATTCTCACACAAAATCATATAAATTGAAATGTCATAATAAATTACCATAATACACATTTAAGCTATCAAATTGATATAAAAATCATCCTACGCATCCATTGAGAAAATCAAGATCATACATCCACATGATATTGAATTTCTCTTTGCTTGGAGAATTGAGGTGAACATTCACATACACATTTTCAAAAGTAAATCAAATTCAATTAATGGATAAGGTGATGTACTTAGTTTTTGTGATGGTATTTTAAGTATTTACTTCAATTTTATTTTCTTTTAATATCTCAATCTAAGGTTTTAGTTTAGATTTAGAAGAGGAAGATCAATGTTCATTTGATTTCCTAGCTTGCATGGGTTTAAAATTATAGATATCATAATAATTAATTGGGTTTATAATATTAAATAATATCTAAGTCATAAATATATATAAGTGTGTATGATTAATATTCTAATACAACCTTAAAATTTTGGATAAGATGCTTCTAGATCCATAGACACTATCGACAACCTTGGGACACTATTGTTGACATTACTATATGTGTTATGTTTCTAATGTATGATATAGAACACGTGCATGATTTTGATGTGCCAAGTTCAATATTATGGGTTTTTATATCATCTTTATGATGATGTAATATATTTAAAGCATAAATTATATATATATTATGGATTAAACCCTAGATCTTCACCTTCTTAACCCTTGGGATGTCTTTTCCAAAAATGGGTTAATAGGATCATAATGTCAAGCTGACCTCAAAGACCCTTATGTTAATGAACACTACCTACATAAGCAATACTCCAAGGAGGGTATCAAACATATTTAGTTATTCCCTATGTGTGGAAGTGTATGTGAATAATGGTGTAATATGATATATGTAGATACATGTAATGATCTATCTTGTAACTTGACAAATACCACTAATGGCTTATTATTTGGATGCTTCAATCCTTTTGTATGACTATTATTATGCTTGATTTGTATTTTATAAATACACAATTAGAAGGATTAGACTTGTATTTATACTAAATTTTTTGAAAATATCTCTTGGTAGAGTTTAATAATATAAATAGGCCAACCCATAGTTTTCAAATAATTTTATATTTGGATTATTTTTTAGTAATAAACACTTGATAAGGATCTAGACACTAGTGTCCCTTAATGGCTGATAGTATTTATAAGGATATAAAATGTGTGCCTTTTTATAATGTATAGGTTTTATTGGTCATTATAATTATTTGGGTCAGAATATAAGATACTAATTTAGGCATAATGAGATAGATAATGTGAGCCTTTTAGAAACAAGAAGGTCTAGAATATAAGGGTAAAGCCCTCATTGGTATTTGTAAAATGTATAAGATAAATGATATTAGTTTATATATATATATATATATATAAAGAGTTATGGTTATTAAATGCTTGGATAGAGTGGTAATGAACTATGATAGTATTGGATATCATAGGATACTTCAGCTTAGATGTATATGCTTGAGTAGTACATATTGTAGCTGTATGTTTGAACTCTCACCTTAATTGATTGTTCTAATGATTTTGTTGGTTATTGCTTGAGCATTATATTCATAGCAGTTAGCAGGACAACATGTACATGTACGTACAATCTTACAAGTATAAACGAATGATAGATTCAACTATTATATATTGTATGTCTCACTATGTTTTGTATACTTAGTTGTGTCTAGCATGTGATTTTATTTGGAACTAGGATTATGGATTCCTTCATCATTGCTTATATCTAGGTTTATATGTGAGAGTGCTTGGGTAAGCACACAAGCCTAGATTAGCAAAATGTTATGCTAGAGTGTGTCACTTAGTTGTGGGATTAGACCAGAGCTTTAAAAGCTCATCTGTGTCATGATTAGTTTGTTCCCTATTTGGCTTAGAGTGTCAATCCCTTCAGTGGTGACGTATCATGGAGGAGACCATCACAATTGAAAGGAGAACTACATCGGACCCTAATTTCGAGGAGTGGATATGTAGGTTGCCCAAGTTGTGGTGGGGGCATCGGGTCTAGATCCTTAGGCTAGGTTAGGGTAGACTTGATTTCATAGAAATCTGTGAGCCTAGTTGAATTAGTACCAATAATTAGTATGGGATTTTGGATTGTGCTAATGTCCCTAGTGTGTTAGCAAACTATTAATATCTTATATTTTATCATCTTGCTTGCAGTATTGAAATGTTGAAACTGTTACTACTTGAAGTTGTTGATTATATGATGGACTAAAGTATTCTAGTAACTGTGGTTGAATGAATGTTCAATATTTAGTTTTAAAAAAAAATACTGCATTTTATAATTACAACTAGATAGGTTGTTTTAGCCATATATTTATTATTACTACTATTGAGTTCTTTACCAAGTGGGTAGAAGATATGTTCTTTGTTAATGTTACTAGCAGCACTATCTTCAAGTTTACCCTCAACTAGATCATATGTTGTTTTGGGATTCCTCACACCATCATATTTGATAATGGTTTGAATTTAAAAAACAAGGGCATGAAACAACTTTGTGTGAAATTCAAAATTACACACAAATTTTTCACACCTTATCACCCTTAGTACAATGGTCAAGCTAAAGCCACCAACAAAATCCTTAATAAGATCTTTCAAAAGACTATTTTGGATTCTCATTTAGGTTGGCATCTTAAGCTTTACTTTTCACTTCAGGCCTATTTGATGCAGAGCTCTTACTAATAGCCTGCAATTCTCCTTCACTTTGCTTGCAAACTTGTAAAACTTCCCTTAGCCAACACTAGGCCAATCTTGTCTAAAAGGACTAAAACATAAACACCTATTAAAAAAGATTTAAAAAACACTTAAAACAATCCAACACACTATTTCAAAGCATATCATACCACCTTTGTCATCCATTTCCTTTCTTTTCACTCAAAAGTCAATCTCTTGCTTTCACATGTTACTAACCCTATTTTAGGACAAATCCTCTGTTATGTTTCATAAAACAAATCTTCATGGAAAACCAAACATATTTTTGAGTACCCTTTATCAATATTATGCTGCAAAAAAAAAATTAGGTGAGGTTCCTTTGCAAAGTTCTATACCTGTAGACTTACCTGACTCCCTAATTAGCCCTCCAAATGGGCAAACCTCATTGATTTGAGCAAAGTACGCCCACAAAAGGAAAAATATTGAGCTTTTTGGATACCCATTACCATCATACAACTTAAACAACTCTCATTCTAATCTAACTCTTCTCACACATGCCCTTTTCTTCTTTGGCCTATCTCACTAGGTCTCTTCTAGGCCTAAACCAACTCAATCCTTCAAAATCCATACATATAGAGCCATACACATTTTGAAACCATCAAAATCCATTAGAGTACCATAAAAATAGGTGGAATACAAATTTTCATAATTTTTTTACGGTTATAATGTTTGTTAAATACTAAACCCTAAACCTAGGGTTTCTAGGCCACTATCTGGGCCGAGAGCCTATAAAAAAGCATCTTTGGTTTCCTTGGGTTTCAAGGACCCAAATCTCCTTCATTTAGTCTGTCTAGACCCTATACCATTTTTTCAATCCTTAGAAAGTATTAATCGCTATACTATCTTTGTTTTCAACTCCAAACTCCCTTGATTGTGATAAGCAAAAGACTACTACAGGTCTGTACTCAAGCAATTTGAACAATTAGTAATCAAATTCCAACAATATGATCAAATAACCTTTAAAAATATTCATTCTCACATACCAATGTCCTCTAAACACTAGATTATTAGTTATTGTAACATTTCCTTCAAAGACATACAATCACCATTCAACCAAACAAGCATGTTGCAACATTTACGGTTTATAAACCAGTTTGCAAGCATCAACCACCTTTTTGTGTCTTTCCTTTAGGAATTCACTCCTTAAGCAACATCAAATAATTTTAATTTCATTGAGGTTACTGAGATAATTGAACCAATGGTCACTCATACAAGAAATAGACTCACAGTCCAATCAACACAGACTATCACCAAAAAATAGGGGGTTATTTGTTGTAACTGTTACAGCATCAAATGAACTCCACACTCTTTCTTGACACATTAGAATCAATGAGTAACTCCACTTCTTACATTATGATGGATTACAAAATCCTTTTCTTACCTGACGTTCATGCATAGTCTCCACATACATAATACCTTTGCCAATAGGGGTTTGCATATATATATATATGTCAGGACCAAGGAAGCACAATTGATTACCATGAACAAGCAACTAAGTGCGGAATTTAACCAGAAGTAACAAGTAACTAGAATTCAGAAATAACAAAGAATATGAGAGACAATACCCAATTGTATTAATACTCTTCCAGAAGGAAATACAACAAAGAAGATGCCACAGTCTTCTTCCTTACACACCTTTAGGGCTCCCACACCTCTAGGGCATAAACAGTAAATCTCTTCAAGAGCTCACTCTCTCAATTACGGTCCCAACACACAACTCAAACACAGAGTTGGTGTTCACCTCCAACCAGTCACTATCACTACTGCCAGTACCACCAGTCAGTATCACTACTGCCAGTACACAAGTACTCCACGTACTTCACGACCGAGTACACACCGTACTCCAAGTACACAACATACTCCAAGTAGATCTCTCCTGATCTTGCTACATGTGTTGCTGACCTCCCTGATCTTGCACACCTGCAAATCACCTTGGTTCTGCACACCTGCAAACTTAGATCTCGCACACACACACACACACACACACACACACCTACAGATCAACCGACCTTACTTACCATATGTAGATCTCCAAACCTAGCCTTGCACACCTGCCGACCAAGATCATACACACATGAAGAACCCTTATGATTCTCCAAACCAGCACCCCTGTGGATCTTCTACTAGAACTTGCACAACCTGCAGCTCTACCTGATCATACACACTCAGCACCCCTGTGGAACTAGGAGGAACACACCTTGCTCTCTTCACTCTGAAGGAGCTAACCTTGCTCTTACTCAACTAGCACACTTTACAATACGGCCCATGAGTCTCTTAAATAGATCTCATGCAAACAATAATTAGACATCCAATTACAATAATTAGATCCGCAGCTCAAGACTAAAATTAGCCTTTAACATGCAAACAACCGGTTCGTTAACAAACTGTCCGTGAAACTCGCAGTTCGGAACCACACAGGCGACCGGCGTCGGTCCCTGTTTGGCTGGAGATGATCGACGTCAGCCGATACCTGACCGATGTCGGTTGCTATGCTCACTGGATATGACCGACGTCGATTGATCAGACCGACGTTGGTTGCTCTGCAACTCAACAACCTCCTCCATGTCTGCATCAGTGAAGCTTTTAGCTCCACAACATATATATATATATATATATATATATATATATATATATATATATATATATATATATACTAAATGCTTTAGCAAATCCTTGAATATGTACTTGAAAACTTGATGAGAACAGAATACAATATCACCATATGAATACTAATCTCCAAGACAAGTTTATACACTCTTGTTTTCTGAGTCATTCAATGCACAAACTCAGAATGCATAGGAATACATGGATCAACAAGTTTAATCATGCATGTTCTCAAATTCAAATCTGAAACAACTTATTATCATGAAGAGATTATCAAATTCGGACACAACAAATCCATATTCGTGTGAAGCTTTAGTTTAATAGTAAATAAAACTTACACGGTCCATTCTACTCCTTGGCAGACCTTCTTTCAATTGCAGTCTTGTTTGCCTTGTTTCTACTCATCTCTCCTTCCTTCTACGTACCATACTCACTATATATAACCTTCTACTATGAACTAGACTCTACCACATGCTTCATAACCGTTTCTTGAAACATGAAACTCTCAAAAAATCTAAACCCATGTAGGGTGGGGACCTTGGAGACTACCACCTCACACATACAACATAACATATGACTATAAACCACTCTTAGGACCTATTCTAAGACCATAAGGTCTATTATATTATTATTCAATAATTACATAACACCAAAAGTCATCTAGACCCACTAAAACATCCTCAATCCCTCATTAGATGCCTTGAAATTTCAAATTAGAAAAAGGCGGGAAAATCCTAATGGACTCCAATTCAAATTTTCATACACCAACATGACTCCAAGACACTTTCTTGAGAACTCCCAAGATGTCCATATGTCACTATCACACTTGTCTTTGTCCTACAAAGTCATCTTATCACTAAATGTGGAATTACCTTCTTTGCACATCTCTCTTCATGGCATCATTCATAATGAATGTTTTTTGTGAAGCCTGCCTTCATGCCTACTTACTTGATGACTAACATAAGAGTGTTCTTCGGTATAATCATCAATACAAAAATCCTATCACTAAGAAGCACAATAAGAGAGTCAAAGTTCATACTTTCAATGTCAGATATTTAATCCTAAAACTAGATTACACCCATGACAAAGAAGACAAGTGTGCCGAAAAGTGGTGGGGTTCTTACCTCATGAAATACATCCTTGGACCTAGCACCTATACACTGCAAACTAATGAATTACACATCTTGAAGGAACTAACCAATGCTCGATTCTTGAAGAAGTGTTTTGCTTGACCTGTTTTCTTCTTAGTTTCCTTTTATTTATGTTTTTCCATTTTATGTACATATTATTTGAATGCTTATAGTTAGTTTATTTTATTTTGAGATAATATTTCTTGTAGGGTCTTTTATGACTCCTTTGTGTTACAACTTAGTCTTGGTTTATCTACACCTTTGGGTTATTTAGTGTCAGTACTAGTTCCTATTCTTAGTCCTAAGGTCTATTGTCATTTTTACACCTCTTGGTTTCTTAGTTTTTGAGTTGAATGGTAACCTTGGGGAATACAATGTCTCCTCACAAACGCCTATCATCTTTACCATTACAATCATTTGTTCATTTTCTATTTTTCGACCATCTTTTTTCTTTGCGATGTTTTGGTTTCTTTTATCTTCTTACACCCTTGTGGATCTTCATACATTTTTACGCTTCATATCTTTATTTTATTTGTGCCTCTTGGCTTTTCAAGTTGTGAGTTGCATTGTAAGACCTTGGAGAGTAAAAATGGGCCTCCTTACAAATGTCCATCATTATTACCATTTTCTCTATACCATGCTTCTTCTTAGAAATATAAGGCAACGGTCAAGAGATGTTTTTTTTTTCCACTTAAATTCTTCTCTTTTGGCTAAAACTATTGCATTCTATATAAATGTCTTTCATTCACATTTTATATTCTCTTATCTTGAAGTCTCAACCTACATGTCATTTTATCATCTTATTTTGTATGTTGTTTGCGATTGGGCCAACCCAATCATTATATGCCCATTTCCATGGTCTCCTTATTTTCACCTCATGTTGGGCTAATCCATTTCAGTTTTGAGAATGCACTATTCTCTAAAGTGCAAGTCTAGAAGTCTCTAGGCGTCTTGGTCTCTAGGTTCTCCTCTTTGGCGGCCAAGTGTAAGCTCTCTTATGTTAATCTTTAACACACATTATTGGTCTTCTAAATCTATATGGAGAAAGAAAATGGATAAAACCAAAAGAGTCAAAAGCCATATTTTAAGAAAAGGCTAAATAAAATCTTAAAATTCAAACCACACCAGAAGACGTGATCTTATTCTTGGCACAACCCTTATCTCAATCGAAGTTCAAACTCCACATTTGGCCTCATGATAGAGCTAAGGTCCATTGGGATGCGGCAGGCCAGTAAAGCAAGATAGGAGGTCTCTCATTTATTTTAAATTTTGGTGCCACCTAGTTTCTCATGCAAGTACCTAATCCTCATAGTAAATTGATGACTCTGTAAGAGGTCTTGAAGAATGAGGAACACATTGTGGGAACGTAGGATCATTTTATCTTTCATGCTTACTAGCTTTCATGGGATGAGATTTATACTTCATTTATTAACCCAAGCTTATGTTTGCTAGGTAGGGTTCTGTAGGTTCATTGATATTAAAAACTCTTAGTCCCAACATGATGAGCCTTATACTTCACTTATTTTATTGTTTTCTTGGTTTCTTCGATTTTGTATTAGCCCCAACATAATGGATTTCCAATTTTCCCTTGTTATTATGTGCTTCCTTAGATCTTTTGTTTATGTATTAGCGTTATTGTTTTTGGCTTGCCAAGTTTTCTAGGTTTTACAATCATTTCTAAGAGTTTTCATTTACATCCATTTATTTACCATCATGTGTATGCACGCATTAATTTAATCCATTTTTTAACTTGTACATTTAGAGTTTCCAAACTCAAATATTGCCCCCACCATGATTGAGACTATAGTATTTGCATGCATCATTTTTGTGGAAATGTAAGTCAAGGTATGTATATGTTACTTTTAGTTATTTACTTAACAGTTCTTTCAACATTTCATTTCAATTATATTTTTGTGTTACTATGCACATTTCCCAAAGCTCCATCATGTGTTACACTATTGTGACACAAGATGAGCTTTACATTATACACCCAATCTTTTTCATTTTTATGACCTTACTAACAGTTCCTCTTGTAGGGATTTGTTAACGCATCAATTTCTATTAGTGCACATCTTGAGGAGTGCACTATGAATGGGATGGGATCAAGTCATGGTACTTTATGAGAGATGTTTTTATATTATTTTGCCATACCTTCATTACTATCAATTTTCCCTCATTTGAGCCATTCTGTCTTCCTTGTCCGTCACTTTATATGTAGTTTTGCTAACCATGCTATATTCTTATTGCATCACCCTAGCTGATATAATCTATTTTAACCATCTTTCCCTAGACTATATCGACCTCGCCGATACACTCTATTTCATGTGTTTCCATGGGCAATACAATTTTAAATTTTGTCATTGTCAATTGTATTGTACCGGCCTCATTGATATAGTTCTATGTCAATAAACATCCCTTTCAATAGTATTGACTTGGCCAATATCGTTGGCTTAGAGTTCAAGTTATTTCTAGATTTGCAACTATATATATAGGGGTCATAATTATTATTCCCAAACAACACACAACACTCAAAACTCTGTGTGCACTCGCAAAGAAATAAAAAGAGGAGTTAGAGGTCAAATTCTTATTCATGGAGGTCAAGTTTTGCTCAATTTCTTTGAAGCTTAATATGAGAAGTTAAGCCGAGGAAGTATACACTTGATCTTTGGAGTCCCCAACTAAAATATTTTGATCCTTGTCTTTTTAATTGAGGTTTTCATCCTACATCTTTTGCAAAGTGTGATTAATGTGAAGGGGGAGTTTGATGCACCGAAAAGTCAACCCAAAGATAAGTACCTCTATCTTTATTATTTTTATTCTATTTACTTAGTAAATATATGTGTGTTTGCTTATTTTTATAGCAACATTTATGTTGTTGTCATTGCTTAGGTCCTCATTATACCGAATAAGTTGGTATAATTATAAGGTGCTTAGGGTTGCCATTACCACCTTGGTTGCATAGACCAATCATGGTTGACCATTGCACCATCTAGCTTTTGTTATTTTAGTATTTACAACTATCTTGGATCTAAGTTACCCTTATTTGTTAATTGTTTACATGGAATTTCCTTATTATATTCTTGATACCCCTTTGTTATCATTGCTAGATCATTGAATTATCTTAAGATCTAGTTAGATCCATACCCCATATCTTAGGCATAGGCTTTAAAATTCTATACACTTGACCGTGGGTTCAAATTACCCTTTGCTAGATCTAAGAAGACCCTAAGCACTGTCGATGTACCATCCAAATATACACATGTTATACATTATTGACGTCTTCTCTGTATCCTAACCTACAAAAAGGAGGAGAATTGTTACGTTGGTCATCTTACCCTGGGCATACAACGAGCATGATAATTAAGGTCATGAATCAAGACATAAAACTAAAAAGTGCATTATGAAAAGCATTGGATTTTACCAAAGCAAGCTTTTGCCCCTCCCTAATGTTGTGTTTTTCTGTTAATCAAACCTTATAATAAAGTAAAAATGAAGATGATTGGAACATGACTAGAATTGGAAAACCAAATCTTTTCATCTCGTTTTAAATCATTTTTAAAAAGTAAGTTTGTACAAAACATACCTTAAAGATGATTTGGCACCATTTCGTTTTGAAAGATCTTTTCTGCCTATTATTTGCACCCTTCACTAGACATTTAAGGTACCTAAACAGTCTGACGAACCCATAAATTCAAAGACTCTGAAGGAAATTTGTTTCTTGACTCGACACAAATTGCTCTAGCTTAATTATTCATCCCTATAAACCAGGCAATTGGACTTTCCTTTAGAATAGCAATGAAATCCAACCGATTTCTATTTCATGTAATACAGTGGATTCTACAAAGAAATAGGACAGTTCAACGACTGGGTAACTGGAATATGGTAATATGCAGACATCATAACTTTCAAATTTTACTTGGCCATAAGTGGACAAGATTCAGGGATCTCCGTCCGGTGAAGAACATTCAACATCGTACATGAAATCATTTAAAATGTGTTGCTTCTTCACTTTTTGTTGCTCTGCTAATTCTAGGAGAAAAGTACGATCTTGTCATTATGCTTGCATACAATACCAAAACAATAACAAGCCAAGATTTTATCTTTGTTGATGGTAGATGCATGAAAAAATATATCTAGCAAAGATGCAGGGTTTCTAGGATTTTTTGCCCTTCCTCTGTTCTTTGGGTTACCTTGAAGGTAATTCTGACCCTTGGTTGCTTGGTGATGGAGTGACAATTCCATTGTTGGTAGAAGGTATCATCCCCCATTTGCCCTCTGATTCTAAAGGTTCAATCACTTGGATGCCTCCATCGGTCAATCCAAGAGCAAACTGATTAGGTTCTGATGGATGTGCTGCAATTACAAGTGGATACACATCGACACTGCATGGATCAAGCAAGACACAAATCAATTTAAAAATGCCCCTATATCAAGCAATGTTTAAAAATGTTTTAGAGACAGCTAACCTGCTCGAGCCTGGTTGTATATATGCGGAAGGTGCTATACAACAATGCGGTATCAACCCCTCTGCATCAAATACTCCAACAGCACCATCACAGAAGCTAACATATATTAGAAGGCCATCACATGAGTATGTTGCATTTGAAATTGGTGCAGATAATGAATCATGAGGTATCCACTGCAATGAAGAAATGTAAACAAGTGAGTCCTGACTCCTTACTGTTTTTTATCTCTTATTTTTTCATAGCTAATCATTATGTTACAAAGTGCCCAGTAGTGACATAAAACGGTCTTTAAAGCCAGAAATAAAAAGTAAGAAGCATATGGCAACTTACATATCTCAGGCAATCCAATTTAGTAGCATCATAAGTAGCAAGCTGATTTTCAAGAACGACCAACAAGTGGACTTGATCATTACGGAATAGTACTCTCGTATCTCCACTAACCAGTGATAGTCCTCCTGCTGATGACTCGATATATTTTGAATTTTGTTTGTCCCATGCATCTATACCCCACACACACAGCTGCAGACAAACATTGGTGTCGAAACCACCTGTAAGCTTATACTCCAACAAGCAACCAGGATAAAAACAAAAGAACAAATTTTGAATATATTTAGCCTTTAGGTACATGTACCTGGGCATCAGCTCCAGAGGATACCAAAACATTGAGAGAATGAGAGAATGCCAAACCAGTGATTCTCTTCTGGTGGCCCTTCAGCTTTGTTTTCACCTGTGACCAGGCGATTGAAAAGCATCAGTCTATTGAAAATGTGCAAAATACGGAGGACTCTTAAAAATAATATTAATGATTTATACTATATGTTCCATTCCTATCACAGCACCTCGTCAACTTGAACATTGTATATCTGAATTGTTGAATCCTCCATGCCAATAGCAATGACATTATTATCCTGAGGATGGAATGCTAGAAAAGTCGCTGCAGGTGGCGGCGGCATAAATGTTGACATGACCTGCAGAAATATTCAGTTTCAAAGGTATCAAAATATTTGAAAAAAATCAATTCAATACATACAAACTGCTTTTATTGGAAAAGAAAATAAAAGTAGAAGGAACCAAATTTTAATATTTCTGGCAGTGCGCTACGATTCCAAACTACAAGAAAGAAAAACAAAGAACCCTGAAAAATAGCCGGTTTATCAGAACCCAGTCAAAAGGCTTTTTTTTTCCAATATGTGAGAATTATCAAAAATAAATCGCAGGTTATCATATAAAGCAAAGGAACACGAAATGGGTTGGACGTTCAGACACACAACATTGAGGTATCTGGTTTCTGTGTACCAGTACCACAGCCTAGAGGTCTCTCCAGAAACTCTTATGTAATAATATGAAAAATGCAATCCAAAATACAAAACTCCTATTCAGTGATATAGGATTAGGATTGCTTCACCTTAAATGTCATCATATTGAATAAGGAAACCTTCCCACCAGAAGCAGACATGATGTAGGAGTCATTATTCGACAAAGCTATGCATGGGACAGCAGCTTCTTCTGGATGTGTATCACTTACATCATTTGTCATAAGAATCCCACTAGCTGGCTGCCACAACTGTGGTCCAGTATTTGTTGTGGCCTGCGTGATAGATTCCCAACTTTCAACAGCTCGCAATCCTTGTCCAATACGGATTTTTAAATCTGAAATGGAACACTCGTGCATTGCTGAGTTTGGAACCGTACCTTTCCAGATGGATTCTGGTCATTACGCTGCCACTTCCACAGCTTTTGAACAGCATTGGAGGTAAGAGCTAATATAGCATGCCCTGAATTAGTGTATAATACTCTGGCTACCTACAAAACATTTATAATGTTACATTCTATATTGACTCCAAAAATTATCAGTTTAGAGATGATAAAGTCCAATAAACATGTCATATCCTTTGTTTTCTAAGGATAAGAAAGATAAGCATAACCTGCCTTGCATGTGGATGGCATATCTGGTAACCTGAGAGATCTACACGGGACTCTGTCAATAATCTCTGACAATTTCCACTTACTACTCTTATCAGCAGTTTCACCTAAAAGTCTAGGTTTCACATCTGCTGTTCTGTTACTGTCAATATTATTCTGCATTTCCATGAAGACAGTTGGTTTATGCTTGATAGTTTCTTTCACTTGAAATGTCCACATTACACAAAGAATTTATAGCATTCACCAAAATGGTTTCTAAGAATCAAAAAGGAAAGCACATTGCAATAGGTAAAAGGCTCAAACTCTATGACATAATCTAGTTCAATTTCCAAAATTATACCATACTGCAAATAAAAATATCTTCATCATACTAGTAATTTATAGGGGGATTCTTTCTGGGCGTTCTATTCCACCAGGAAGTGGGGAAGCGGCATTTATATTTAACACCTACATAAAATATAGTTTCTATGAGGTCCTGTAATTTAGCTGCATGCATATGATTGAAGTACAGTGTAGCAACATATCACCTTCATAACCACTGCCCCTGATGGTACCCTTGTACCCTCAAAGACCCTATTCTCAAGCATACGAAGCAGTCGCACCCCATCAACATTTGCTAAAATCTTGATGCCATTATCATTTGTAGTAACTGCTAGTAAAGACCCTTCTTTATTGAAACGGAGGCGAGGGCTTGCCTGTAAAGATCGAAAAGAGGGAATAAGTTTCCTGTATGACTTGAACACATGAATCACAATTCTAGTTTTGATATTCAATTATGAAAATTGTGGAAGACATCTTACTGGCAAGCCACCCTCAGCATCAGTTGTTGTCAAAATAGTGGTGTTATCCATGTCCCAAAACTTAATTTGAAATTCATCACCAGCTGCAAGAAACCTGTTCCTTGTCGTATCAAACTGCACAACTCCTAAGGAACGCTTTCTAAAACCGGAGTATGTTCTCTTGATTGCTCCTTCACTTTCATTCCACTCAACCAAGTATGATTCACCTTCCTTGCTTGTTCCACACGAGAACAGCCTGATCCGACATGCAATTCAGTGAATCATTCATCTAACTGTATAAATGAGAAAGAACATAACATGTAGACAATATCAAATTTGAATTAGTAAATCATGAAAATCATCCACATTTGGAAACATTGAGCATACCGCATTCCATCAGCACTGTAAGCCATTGTAGTGCACCAATTCCCAGGAGCATCATAATCAACTCTAGATCCTACCAGATCATAGAGCCAAGCTTTGATTTTTCCATCAATAGCGGTAGAGAAAATGAACTGCAAGCAATGACAAATTATAACAAGATGAATGCCAGATATAGAGATAATGAAAAAAAATTCTAATGCAATATAATTATTTGATTGGAACAGCACCCAACAAAAGAAAAACTAGTATGGGTATGTTTCTTCAGATTACTCTGCAATGAAAGTACCTGGAAGTTCTCCTTATGGTGGGGGCATATTGAATATACAGGTGCTTTGTGACCTTCAAACGTGTACTGTTTATAACCAGTTATGGCATTCCATACCTGTTGCGCAGACAATATGCGTCAATTAAGGGCACAGACGGACAATCAATCTACCACGTCAAAATCAAGTTCTATTACGGCCTTTTGATAAAATATTCTATTTGCATTAGCAGCTGCCTAATATAGGATAAAGGAGCAGGACTTAAGATTACTTTGATGGTTTTATCATCTCCACAAGTAATAATACAGAGCTGCTTGTTAGGGTGGGAAAAATAAATATCATTTACGCCACCAGCATGGGCGTCAATCTGCATGGCCCACGAGGATCTCAATCAAAATGATTCAAAGGATACAAACATTCATCATGTAGAGAATTTGAAATACAAAATCACAACAAAAAGGAAGACAACTTGTAAATCCTGGCTGTAAACCTCTAGATGTTGCCTCAATTCACAACTAGCAGTACATGAATATACATGGACAATATGCTTCGAAAACGCCACTCCTACAGTAATAAGAGGCCCATGTCAAAACAAATTAAATAAACCTGTTTACATTGTAAGGCTAATAGTAGTTATATTCCATATGAAACTGACAGCAAATGTAGAATTGCATACCAAGCAATGCCCCATCTGGGCTCCAGATACACCGATTCACAGAAATAACTGGATCTTTGACAAGTGCTGCCTAATAAAGCATGAAATTATCTTCATATAAGTTTTAATCCAAACCCCACTAGCTCTAAAATTCTAAGCCACCAAAAGCAACAACAGGTCAATGCACAGAAAATTGTGTGTCCACATGCTTACAGACAATAATCTTATAGAAACGATAAGTGCATACCTGCAATGGCAATGAGCAAGCTGAAACATCCCATACTTTAAAGGCTTTGTGACCTAATCTTTCCCTTGACCCCACATCCCAAATTCCAATATCGCCAACATTTGTCCCCACTGACAGGAAAGTACATCGCTCAAGTTTTAGAGAATGACATACTTAATCGACATAAAGATGAATCAATGTGCACTCCTGGCATACTGCATTTAGGAGCCTGATCAAATAATACATTTTGGAGATGGAAGATAAAATTACCTAGTAGTATTGTCTGCTGCAAGGGATGAAAATCCATACTCATAACATTCGAACCCTGGTTAAAGGTTCTCGCAAGTGTTTTAGGAAGCTCTTGCAAGTACAGGTTAGGAGGATGAATGGGAGCAATGTAAGTCACCTACAGTTACAAGATAAACATGAAATTAACAATGCTCAAATTTTGGATCAAGATTATATACAATAAACATGCTATTTAAATTCTTTAGAATAATAAATATTGGCCGATGAATGCATTGTTGAAGTCATTTCCATAATCCTTTCCAACATATGAAATACAATCCATCCTAGTTTTAGAGAAAGTGACAGCAAGCACAAGCAATGAAGCAAGCACTCAAACATTCCATTAAATTTCACCTACTCACACCTTTACAAAAATAGCAGATTAGAGCTGACAACACAACCAGAGCTAAGAATTCTTTTGAAGAAAACCATTTGTACACAAGAACAGAGACTACGATTGAACCCCTTCATCATCACAGAACAAACTCAGAAAAGATTCTATAACAAGTCTAAAATCACTGCTTCCTCCATCCATACCTCTTCAGCTTGACCAGGGCGAATCCGTTTCATGAGATGTTCAGAATCTGCATATTGATAATCCAATCCGAGGTTACTATTTGTAGGTGTCCTTGGGCGTTTTAGCAAAGCAGCTGAAGTCATTAAACAGAGACGGATCAAGATTATATATTATATTTAAATATTGACATGCCACCAAATTTCATTGTTTCCGACAAAGATGTGGACTGCTTTCTCAGCATCTCTCAGCATTGACAACCTATATTCAAGCATGTCAAAACACCTGTAAGCCAAAAAATGGAACCTGTTCTACCCGACAAAGTATGATCATTTAAGTTCACCTTGATTTGGTGGTGAAACAAGAGACAATGCCTCGGCAGCCACAACAGTATGTTGGGTAGGAGAAATTGGATTTTCCATCCAGCCTGCGAATGCACTTGCAGAAGGTGCAGCTGCAGGCGAGAATGGCTGCAGTTCAAAAAGCATGTTAGCTTGAGAGCAACTCTGCAAAATACTTAACTCCAGAATAGCTCTAAGAAATATAATTTAAACTAAAAAAATAATTCCGAAACCTAATCAAGTCTCAACTTACAGTATGTGAAATGATAGTAGGAAATGTGGCCCCTTTTGAAAGTGCAGTAACAAGAGACTTATTTACAGGAGGAGTTCGAGCTCCACATGAAGGCAAACAGGCATGGTCAACAAATAGAGTCTTGATATCAGGATTAGGTCTAGGATTTTTGCAGAGCTGGTGTTGCCAATTAAGGCTGAAAAAAATCAATGCATGTGATATTTTTCAGACAGTATCAGATGAAATCCTTGTCCCTTTTAAAAGCATAAAACTTTAACTCAATTTTACTTTTCTACAAACATAACCATTAGTTGTATAAGCATTCATACTTCTCACTAACTGATGCTAAATTGCATTGAAGCTTTAAAATTCAAAAATTCCTTCCGCAAAACCCAAATAGGAACTCAGAAGTGGACAATCTAATATTTAAGATGAATCATGACACAAGAATAGATAGCCTACTCAACCTTTGATTAATTAAAGTTCTGAGCCGTGACACTTTAAGGACAGGGAATGCCAACTTGTCTCGAAAGAGAGGGTTAGCTTCGATCAGCTTTTTGAGCTCCAGCAACATGATACTCCGTGCAGACCTTGTTTCTCCATATTTAGAAAGCTGTTCATTTTCCCTACATTTATAATCAGTAAAAGTATAACGAATTCTGAAGTATAGACAAAACACCAATAGGAACAAGCCATAATGGCTTATCGTGAGGATTACCATGCTCCAATATGTGTAATAACCTCTAAAACAAATCTAATTATTTACACCTAGAAAGCAAATTTTATGATTCTAGGATGCTTGATGTCTTGCCAATTTTGTTCTGTTATTATTTTGCGCTGGTAAGGCTTGGGGCTAAAACGCAAACCCATGCTTAGGAATACACCCGAGTTCAAAGCTTGGCTTGGGGGGGAATAGACCAGCAGGGAATATGGCCTGTCAGGAAAGGTTGAAAATCCTGATGACCTGGGGATAACACCTAATGGCATGAGGAATTATCCCGGTCCTAGGAAAAGTTAAATCCCAGTAGTCTCACATCTGCATTCCCCGCAACTATACACTAATAAACTGCCTTTCAAATCTAAAAGAAGAGAAGTAGTTAATACAGTCTTGAGAATTCGACATTAAAATAAACACCTGAAGTTGTCTAGGGTGAGAAGCTGTGTGATCTCCTTGTAAAGTTCCTCATTGAAAGACGAGAATACTTTAAGATCCTTCACCAGTATTTCCACAGCTTTTGCTCTATTTTGCCTGAAAAAATGCACGAGAACTTGAAAATGAAAATGAAATTATATCAATGTACAAAAGCAAACTATACATGTCAATGGGGCTGAAGTACATGGTCATGACTGAGGAGGAGCACCCTGTAAAAGGAGGCGACTCCCCTGCATAAACAAACAGGGGATGGAAATCTCACTTGTCTAAAGCTTCAAGATATTTCTGCTTCCTGATCTCGAAGAAGATTTTCATGGAATACCTATTGTCATCAACCTTTGTGAAGCCAGACAGGTATCGTTCTACTTCATACCACTCTCCAGCGTACACTCGATCTTCAAAATATTTCATGTTGAAGAAAACTCCAGATTCTTGCTCCAATCTGTGCCATGCATTTGAATAGTTAACTTCATCATCACTTATCAAGTATAAACCATGTTTCCCGTGCAAAGAATAGGAAAAATTAACAAAAACTTTTTGCATATCAGCTTCATTATCATGAACCATCAATGATCATACAGAAGAAACCTCAAAGGCAGACAAAACTTTCTACCCATTTAGTATCAACCTCAAACCATGCCAAAAATGGCCTATGCATATCCTCCAATACATATTTTTAACAGGTGCTGATTACCATATTACATGCTCAAAATCATTCAACTGAAAAAAGGTTAATCAATCTCAAGAGTGAAAGGACATTGATTTGTATGAGAGATAATCTTACTTGTGGAGCGTTTCTTTGAACTTCTCCTCGTCCAGAAATTGTAAGATTAGGAACACCAGTTCTCTGCTTAAGGACGTCATCGACAAGGCTTTCTTCAGTTGCTCCAGCGCAAATATTGTCTCTCTCTCTCTCTCTCACAAACACACACACCTACACCCCTAATCTGATTGTTCACCACCTTTCCACACACAGGATACAGGATGGTGGTTATGAAACTATTTGTTGATTACAATTTATAACAACTGAAAGATAACACAGACCAAGAGTGTTGTGGTGGGACAAGTAAAGCTATAATCTGTCAGGTGGTGCAGCCAAAACATGGTTTCGCTTTACTAAGATGTATCATGTGAGCATTATGTGCTGCAAGTGCAAGTCCAACACACACATGACCTTTACTGCAAAATTTATTACATCCAAGTTCCCAACTCCTATAATTGCACTCGAAGCAACCTCAACCGCCCAAATTAGAAACCTAATCACACTTTCATTTCAAAATAGAAAAGGGAGCAAGCGTTAAACATAGGAGAACCAGAATCACAGCTATTTACCAAGAATCCTCGACACCAAATTCAAAGGGAGCATATTGAAGGCGCATCGGTCTTATGATGATCTCTTTCAAACCCCGTGATGATATGATTATGTTACAAGATTCCTAAAGCCCATAGGGAGTAAGTAAGAAGTCCGACCAACACCAACACAAACACTCTTCCATTTTTCCTGTCATTGAAATAGGCAATGGCAGTGGCAGTGCCCAATGACATATGTGCATCCACTGTTCACAAGGACTTGAGTTGTCAGCAGTGCACGTTGGAATGGTTGTCTCCATCACCTGGGTTGATTGACTGAAATGACAGTAATAGGACCAAGCCAAGCCAACTACCACTCCAACCGCGTCATCCTTGGCTTTTTACTGTTCCAAATCCCCAATGGGACATAAGTATTAATTGCTATGGGAGGCAGAGAACATGGGAGTAGATGCTGTAATGAATAATGGCATTGCTGCGTCGCATCAGGGGTGACTCACTGTCCGATACTGTCTCTTATCTTTACTTTGGCCACGTCGGACGCTCGCCGTGAATCCCTTCCCGTTCCGACTTTCTTGTCGCTTCTTGCTATTTTGTTTTTCAAAGAAAGACAAATAAAATATGTTGTCCATTACACTGTCCTGTCCCCGGGATGACAACAGTCCATGCCATTTTAAAGAATGTGTTTTTTAGCCCAATTATTCATTTAACAAGGTTTAAATAAATAGATACAAAATAATATATATTTTTTAAATTAGAATAATAAATGAAAGTTAAAAAGGTTTAGAAAAGTATTTTGTTCTCTTGGAATTGGGATATAAAAGTTGAATTTTAACATCAATAATTAAGATTTTGTATTCATAAAACAAGAACCCTTAGAATTTATGGTGAATGAAGGATTTTGTTTAAATCATAAGTTCCATTTTTAATTATTAGAACTTTATATATTATAGTTTTAAGAAGTCTCAAGAAGGTATAGGTTTTTTACGATTATGTTTTTCAAATTTGGGATTTTAAAATTTTCGTTCGATTTTGTGAAACTTCATATTGATCATTGGAAAATTACATCTCTCCAAATTTTAATTGGATAATTGAATCTTAAAATGATAAGAAAAATGATGTGTTTTTTTACCAAGTGTTACACTAGAGAATAACATGGTTTCCTTGATATTTGGCAAGCCCCACAACAATATACAATATAAAAAATAACATACCAATAAATATAATATTTTTTTCAACCAGGAAAACTAATGTAATGCAATGTGTTGCTAAAATGAACTTAATTATTAAAATGATTGCTTTCTAAATGTTTATTGGATTTCTCTACAATTTTTATAAATGCTCTGTAGACATTCCACTTTCATCATTTCCATGTCAAAATTGCAAATCATAACAATTTTCTACAATAACATATAAATGAAACTAGAAAGCATTAAAACATTTCAAATTGTCCCCACAATTTAATGTGCACATTCTGCAACGCATTGGTGCATCCTTGATTAGGATAATACATTACATCGAATCATCTAATCCATCATCAAAATCTCGAAATTGGCCCCCTTCATGCAAACGTCTTACCAAGTATTTTAAACTGAATAAATCAAACCTTGCAAATGAAACCACAAAATGATAAAATTTAACTTAATTAGATCATTTTTTTTATTAGGCGAATTAAAACTTTTTCAAAAATGAAGTTACATAGAATGCACATGTCATAAATATTGGAAAATCAAATGTTCCCTAATATTCTCATCACATAACTGTTAGGTTGTGGAGCTAAAAGCTTCACCAAGATGCGAACAAGAGGAGTTGCGGAGGTTGCTGAGTTGCAGGGCAATCGACGTCGGTCTGATCAATCAACGTCGGTCATATTACAGTGCAGAAGAAACCGACGTTGGTTATGAGTCGACCGACATCGGTCAGGAAGGAGCCGACGTCGGCAACCTATATGTGCATGCATTTGCATGCAGGTCGAGAACTGGTCTATTTTTGGACAGTCAGTTTGCATGTAAAAGACTATTTTTGGTCTTGAGTTGCGTGTCTAATTATTGTAATTAGGGTCTAATTATTGTATGCATGAGATCTATATAATAGACTCATGGGCTGTATTGTAAAATGTGCTAGATAGCCATTGTGCTTGTAGAGAGAGCAAGAGTAGCTCCTCCTAGTTCCAAAGGGGTGCTGAGTGTGTATAATTAGGGAGAGTTGCGGGTTGTGCAAGTTCTGGTAGAAAATCCACCGGGGTACTGGTTGAAGAATCATAATGACTTGGTGAGGCAAGGACAAGGGTTCTTCAGGTTGTAGAGACATCTACATGGTAAGTAAGGTCTGGTGATTTGCAGGTTGTTCCAAGAGCAGGGAGATCTACTTGGAGTACGGTTGTGTACTTGGTGTACTAGCAGCGTTGTTACTGACTGGTGGAGGTGAACAACAACTCTGTGTTTGAGTTGATTGTTGTGACCGTAATTGAGAGAGTGAACTGTTGAAAGAGAATTACTGGTGAGCCCTAGAAGTGTGGGAGCTCTAGAGGTGTGGGAAGAAGAAGTGTGGCATCTTCTTTATTGTATTTTCTTCTGAATGAGTATTAATACAATTGAGTATTGTCTCTCATATTCTGTGTTGTTTCATATTTCTAGTTACTTATCATTCTAGTTAAATTCCGTGTTTAATTGCTTATACAAAGGTAATCATGTGTGCCCTCAGTGGGCAGTAGATCCTAACAAGTGGTATTAGAGCAGGTGGACCAAGTTGGTACCAATCTTGACAAGTTGGTATCAGAGCGTGGTTAAGTACACTAACAGGTGGTCAGAGCGTGTTAAGTGTTTTGTTGATTACATGTCACTCTCAGGGGGTTCTGAATGAGTGGGAGTATAGCAATGGCAGAAGAAAGTAAGCTACGAATGGAGAAACTGAATAGCACGAATGGTCCATTACAGATTGATGGAAAGAAAGAGCAGGTAAAGAAAGGTTGCTGGTTGGTAGAAGATCAGCATGAAAAAAAGGAAGAAGCAGATGTTGCCGGTGTTGTTGCACAAGATGCTCTGGATAAAGTAGAATCTTGGATTATAGATTTTGTTGCCTCTTTCCATGCAACCCGAAATAGAGCATCTTTTCATGAGTATGTCCAGGGAGACTTTGGAGAGATTTATTTAGGGGTTGGTGAGCCTTGTCACATGGTTGGCAAAGGGGAAGTGAAGCTGAAATTGCAGACAGGTAACACACGGGTGTTGAATGAGGTCATGCAGGTACCAGTCTTGGAGATGAGTCTAATTTCTTCAAGAAAGTTGGGTGATGAGAGATGCACAGTAACTCTCATAGCGGATGCACTTGAATTAGATGGTGGTAAGAAAGTAGGTATCCTTTATCTATCTACTTATATTACTGATTCACCTTCTGTTGCAGAGATGTGGCTTTGTAGGCTTGGTCACATGTGTAAGAAGGGAATGCATGTTTTTAAACGAAAGACAGATATTTTTGACAAACTTAAGAACTGGAAAGCCTTGGTGTTCATGGAGGAGATGACGGACAGAGATCAGCTGAGGGGACTAGATTATTTTGAGCAGCACTGTGTTAATTTGGATAGGGTTTTGATCCAAGGTGAGCTCGCGGGTAAAAAATCATCACTCACAGGAGAACACAGTTACCGGCGTCGGTCAAGAGAAATCGACGTCGAACAGACAGGTACCAATGTCGGTCATGTGTAGACCAGCAGAGTTGGTGGTGTCAGGCAGGTGAAGACTGACGTCGGTCGGGGGAAACCGACGTTGGCAGTCAGGGTCAGTCGCAGGGAATCGACGTCGATCGGTTGCAGATTGGGAGATGGCCGAGATCGGTCACTGAAACGGATGTTGAGCGGACAACAAGCTGTCAAGGGGTCTCAAATGCCCATGTGGAGGACTGAAAGGGTAAGTGAGCCTCATATTCATTGTTCACCTTCTTTATACTACTTGTTGCTCACCGATGGTCAAGAACTAGGAAGACGTGAAGAGGCAATGCAGGTAGAATCCAAGAAACAGTGGGAGCATGGCATGAATTCTTCAGAAGAGAACCAAGCGGGAGATTTGGTAGAGTTGCCAGTCGAGATGAAAGCACTGACAGACGAATAGATTTCCAGGTTAGAGAAGAGAGTGGATGGACACGTGAGACAGAAGGCCAGGGTATATGGTCTTGAGCAGGCTGCAGGACAGTGGTACAAGTTTGACAGGTGTATGACTAAGCATGGCTTTGGTCAAGGTCAATGTAACCATTGTATTTTTTTTACCAAGTTGGATAATGGTCGCAACATTATCCTGTTACTGTATGTGGTGTGGTTGCTTGTGGCAGGTTACTTGGATGACAGGTGTAACACCACAGGTTGTGTGGTGGTTGGTCTTCAAGATTGAAGTTGAAGAGGGATACAAGCCAAGAAATGAATTAGACGAAGGTATAGGTATAGGTACAGGTGCAATTGTTTATCTCCAAGTGGGAGATTGTTAGGTTGTGAAGCTAAAAGCTTCACCAGGATGCGAACAAGAGGAGTTGCAAAAGTTGCTGAGTTGCAGAACAAGTTGCAGGGCAATCGACGTCGGTCTGATCAATCGACGTCAGTCATATTACAATGCAAAAGCAACTGACGTCAGTTATGAGTCAGCCGACATCGGTCAGGAAGGAGTCGACGTCGGCAACCTGTGTGTGCATGCGTTTGCATGCGGGTCGAGAACTAGTCTATTTTTGGACAGTCAGTTTGCATGTAAAAGACTATTTTTGGTCTTGAGTTGCGTGTCTAATTATTTTAATTAGGGTCTAATTATTATATGCATGAGATCTATATAATAGACTCATGGGCTGTATTGTAAAGTGTGCTAGATAGCCATTGTGCTTGTAGAGAGAGCAAGAGTAGCTCCTCCTAGTTCCAAAGGGGTGTTGAGTGTGTATGATCAGGGAGAGTTGTAGGTTGTGCAAGTTCTGGTAGAAGATCGACCGGGGTACTGGTTGAAGAATCATAAGGACTTGGTGAGGCAAGGACAAGGGTTCTTCAAGGTGTAGAGACATCTACATGGTAAGTAAGGTCTGGTGATTTGCAGGTTGTTGCAAGAGCAAAGAGATCTACTTGGAGTACAGTTGTGTACTTGGTGTAATGGCAGCGTTGTTACTGACTGGTGGAGGTGAACAACAACTCTGTGTTTGAGTTGATTGTTGTGACCATAATTGAGAGAGTGAACTGTTGAAGGAGAATTATTGGTGAGCCCTAGATGTGTTTGAGCTCTAGACGTGTGGGAAGAAGAAGTGTGGCATCTTCTTTATTGTATTTTCTTCTGAATGAGTATTAATACAATTGGGTATTGTCTCTCATATTCTGTGTTGTTTCATATTTCTAGTTACTTATTCATTCTGGTTAAATTTCGTGTTTAGTTGCTTCTACAAAGGTAATCATGTGTGCTCTTATGGAACAGTAGATCCTGACAATAACAACTTGCCAATTAAAAATTCATAAAATCCTCCTCTTTCCTAAGGCAAATTGAATGAAATTTGGATAGTGTGCAAGGAAGATTGTATTCATCTCCAAGGCATGGGGGATAAGTTTTTACAAGTCCTTCCACACTCCATCCTTCATCTTCAACACTCCACCCCTTAACCTTAAATGCCCAACTCCCTTTTGAGGACTCATTCTCAATCACACATCTTGATCTGAGATTGACAGTCGAAATTCAAATGAAAAACCTATAAATAGAAGGGGCTGACCTTATTCTCCTTCAATAGGTTTTTTGTGCTAAACTTAAGTTGCCAAATATCTAAGAAAAGCTTCACCATATTCTTTAATTGTTCAACAAATCATGCATAGTGTAAGGGAAGATGTCATTCAAATAACATTGTGATCTTGTCAAAGACCTCAAGCTCTATATCCAGGCCAATCCAAACTTGAATTCCAACAAGATGGAGAAATCCAAAAGGGAAGGTATAATGGTTTGATTTGTCTTCCTTTTAGTTTGTTTTTCTCTTTCTTAACCTTTCCCAATCTAAGGACACGTGCTTATGATGTTATATTTTTTATTGTTTTGGGTTGATATTTATGCTAACAAGAAACTAACCTCATTCCAATCGTATGATCACATATGGCACCTGTGGTGGGACTAGCACCCCACATTATCCTTTGAAACATCATAGCATTCCTCTATTTTGGAAATTTACTCAAAATTATCAAATTTCCATTCCCAGGTTGGTGGTAAAATGCCCTGCTAATTGGTGGGATCACTTCCCAAAAATGGTGATATCAATAGAGTAATCGGTGATATTGCTCCTTATTTGTTTCTATTTTAATGTGTTTTTTAGGAAATAGTGGGATCGGCCTGCACATCGACAAGATCAAATTGAGAAATAAGAGATTCACTCTTAGCTTCTACCCAAACTATGAATTTATAGAAACAAAGTAATCATAAATTAAAATGGTGGACTTGACTTGTGAATTAGCAAGATTGACCTACATATCGATGTAAATGTGTGGGTAAATTTCTATCTATTTTTATTGCATTTCAACAATATCATAATTATAAACTATGGAATTGATAGTGTATATAACAAAATCATCTTTGTTTTAATTATGTCTATGTTTTTATGAAAATGGTGATATCACCCTAATAATCTTCGGAATCATCTTATCTAATGATGATATCATCCTGATAATCAGCAAAATCACCAAGTTACGTGTTATGTGTTCTTTGTCTATAAATCGACAGTATTGTGTAAGAAAGAAACGATAAGATTACTCTGCTAAACAGTGGGATTACTTTGTGTCAATTTACTAAGACCTACTAATAAACATTTTAACTTCCTCTTGCTTGTTAAAGACCAAAAATCCAAACACTAATTTGTTTGTTGTAGGTTTCAATCATCAAAGAAGTGGTTATTTTACAAACAAATACATTTACCAAACACATCTCATTTTTGTGCATACAACAAACTAACATTTGAATTTGATATTTTAAAACATATTTTGTGCTCTTACTTGCTTGAGTGTTTGTGTCATTTATTTATTTGTGGATGACTTATCATGCGTATGCTCTCCCCTTGCCGATTTGTGAGACCTTGGGTGATCAAAAGCACATAGGTTACTATTGCCTTTTCTTAAAGTAAAACTAGAGTATGCTCTCCTCTTACCCATTTTTGGAATCGTGGGGGTTAAAAATAGTGAACCTTCTATGAGTTCGTAAGGAATGACAACTAAGATTTCATCCCCTATCATATGTACCAATCTCATTTTTTGATGGGGGATATAAATTAAGGGTAGTTATCGTAAGAGCTAAGTGGTTATGTGTTTTAAGTGTAGTATGTAAAAGTAAGAGGTTTATCCATGACACTAAGCTATCAGACATCACCCTCGAAGTTCAATTTTTAGTAGCAATTCATTGAGATCTCACAGCTGAAGTGTTCATGAAGGGGCTAGATCTTTCTATGAATTGTCTGTTATTTCTTCTTGTTTCACATACTTTTAAGCCCCACGTACCATGAGGTATATCGGGGACCATCTAGAAAGCCTTGTCAAAATTTAGATTAAGACTTTTTGACCATAAGCAATTTGTAGTGCAATGGAAACTAACCTCTCCCAAGATCTCACGACATATAACTTAGAGTGAGGGTTAAGAGATTAACTTGTTCCCACTTCTTGTGAGGTAGATACATGGATGACAGTCACATTGCACACCCATTTTATCACTAAGATAGGGGTTGTCTCGTATATGTGGCATTAATTGTTTGTTTTCATTTACCTCATTTTACATGTTATACCTTACACATCAAACAAATCAAATTTGTCCTAAGTCTAAACTTTGTTATATCCCATTACAAATTTTCATGATAAAACATTACTCTACTCAAATTCTAAGTCATTTTATCTCATCCTAATGTCATGCTATGTAATTAAAGCATCATATATGTATTGTACCGTTGTGTTTCCCGTTTGAAAATAAATTCAAATCAAGTTCGTTTTAAACCAAACATAATTTTGATTCAAATCCAAATTAGTCATACTTTCAAATCAAGTCAAACATTCTAAATTTAAATTTGCCAAGTCAACTAAAGTCAACTTTTAAAAATTAAGTCAAACATTCTAAAGTGAAACTTCAAGTTAAAATCAAACCTCCAAACTCAACTATTCCTAGTCAAAGTCAAATTTAGATATTTAAAATGTTAAAGTCAAAGGTCAAATAAAGTTTAGTATTCAACTCAAGTTAAACTAAAATCAAATCAAAGTCAAACTTTCCAAGTTTAAAATCCAAAGGTCAAAGCGAGTTGAACTTTGAAAAGTCAACTTTTTAAGTCAAACATTGAAATCCAAATCAAAAATCAATTCAAACTTCAAAAATCCAAGGCAAAACATTCAAAGGTTCAAAACTCACTTTATAGATACATATCCTTTCATAGTAAGAACTTGACATTCTGAAACTTTGGGTAGCTTAAAAACTACTTGAATCGAACATCTTTTATTGACTTCGACATTTACATTAATAAATTTAAATTAAACAGTACACTTAGACCAAGAGGCATTCAAAATCATAATAAGATACAAATTGACTCAAATACACTTTTCAAATCTAGAAATCAACTTTGAATTGATAAGCAAAGACTTTACATGCATTCCAATCAAATCAGTTCAAACATGCTATCTTCATTCAAGATGAATATTATCAATTCAAACATGCATAGGTACAAAAGAAGTGGGGCTTCATTTAACCCTGATTTTGACAATGAATTGTCTTATGATCCGCTTGGATATTTTCAAAATACTAAAAACCTAGAGGATGAGGTTCATCCACCTGAATACAAGGATGTGCCACTCAGAATGGAGGAAGTTCATAACTATGTTCAAATAGAGGAAATAACCCTAGAGTCAACTTCTACTTAGGAACAAGCTCTTATACAAAGCTCTAGTCAAAACGTGAAATCATTTAACAAAGGGAAATGGCAATTTGTAGACCCCTCTTGACAAATCCAAGCCATTATTTCTCAATTACAGTAGACTAGTCAACATTTATCTACTTTAACTACCTCTCTAGTTACAACTACATTTAAAAATCATCTACATGTGGATCAAAATCCACCACTTGAACAACAACAAGAAGATCCATTAGTTAATCATCCATCAAGCATAGACCCATTAAACAATCATGAGTAAACACCTCCAATGGATCCATTACAACAAGCTAAAAATAATTCACAACCAATATTCCATACTCCACATTATGTCCCTTCTAATTTCCAACAAGTCCCTCTTGATTCCCAACAAATCCCTTCTTCCAATTCGCAACAAACATTACCTAATACACATCAAGTCCCTTCCAATTCCCAACACATCCTTTCCAATCAACAACAAATTGAAACCAATATGAAAAAACAAGTTACAAAAAAATACCCAACAACTCCCTTCCAATTCCAAACACATCCCTTCTAATAAAAAACAAATTGCTACCAATCCACAACAACAAGTTTCAAGCAATTTATCATAATAAATTGTGATTGATCCAAAACAATAGGTTATAAACACTCCCCTGCAACAAGTTGTGACTAACCCCCAATGAATCTCTTTCAATCCACAATAGCTAGTTCTTGTTAATCCACAACCTATCCCTTCTAGTAAAAAACAAATTCCCAATAATCAACAGCAAGTCCCCCTCCAACAACAAATCTCTTTCCATTTGTGACAAGTCCCTATTTATTAACAACAAATTCTTCCATACCGATAAAAAATTCCTCCAACTCAACAAGACATTTAGAATCCACTTTCAAATACAAGTCAATACTAAGTGCCCTATCTGTAGTGCAATCCTGGTTATAGGGTGAATAACCCTAATATTTTGGTAGAAAGGGTACCCATTTTGACATATTTCAATCCAAATTTGCCTATTTATCCAAGCCAAGTTAATCCCCCTTAAATACTTAGCAACATGCACCTTGATTTAAATTTTTAGGGTTATGGAGTTTAAGCCCTAGGTTGTTAAAGGGGTTGAGTACAGTAAATTAGGGAGTAAATAAGCAACAAGTACAACTACTGATTTGTAATAGAATTGACCTAGTTTAACCTTTCTAAAAATAGCAATAAATGATGCAAATAATTACTTAGCTAGAAACTGACTAAGATGAAAGATATGGAGGCTAAAAATTAGGACAGGAGATTATCTAAGTGTCACAGACAAGATCCAAGTGTCAAAACCCTTCCTAGACAATAACAACTTAACTAGATAGTAACACCAATGGTGCCAGTGTCTTCTATATGATGCTAGTGTCCTCTATGCAAAACTACTCTAAGATTTTAGGTGCACCTATGTTAGAGTCTGTTAAGCCTATTCCTATTCACACAAGTTTGGATTCCCTATTGGTGACCTATTTTGACTAATTTTGCATGTAAACCCTAGACCTCCATGTTGTTAGGGCATCTAATTGGCACAATTAGTAAAGTGTGATGTTAGTGGGGTAGGTCAGACATCCTCAACACCCCATTGTGATGAGAGTTGCCTACATACCAATACTCCGATGAGGGATCAAGCCCGTTGTAGTTATCCCCACCTAAGTACTCATGCAAGTGCAAGTGAAGCTAGTATGAATGTTTGTTTGAGTGCCTTGAGTGAGGCTTGAGACTGAAAATCTATGTATTTTGAGCTTAGTAGGGTTGTAGATGATTGTATGTAGAAGTATGGAAAAATAGGGATTGATAACCTTGATTGTGCACAACTTGTTTTGAGTTACTTTGTGTTATTTGTATGTAATTTTTATCTAGTGAATAAAGAGCTAAAAGTCTTGTATATATATTGTTCTAGTATTTATGTATGTCTTAAAATAGGTCTAGGCTGACCCTAGGTGGTTGATCATTTGAAAATATATCTATTGGTGAATGTATGTACCTAAATCCACTCATCTTAATAATTCTATTAAACCCACTAATTTATCCAATAACCATAACCTAAACCAACTAACTCATATCCTAATATCCTACACAATATTCCCTACACCCCATAAGCCTTTTCATATCCTTATGACCAATTAATTACCTCATTAACCTACTAACTAGCCTACTTAACCACTAATTTACCCATTATCCCACTTGTAAATTTAAAATTCCTATTTATCCAACTACCCCTAGCTACTCTACCACTCTATCCTCTCCTACATCCCTATGAATCCTAAACCTCACTTAATCCCCATCTAATCTCCCATTATACCCTAAACTAATCAAGAAACCTCTAAAACTAGGGAAGTGTTGACTAATTTGACCCCAAGTCAATCTAGGTCAACCCCTTGAAAGCTCAAACTTCCATAGGGTCTCTTAGGTCCTAAAATGTTCATCATGGTCATAAATGAAGTCACATAGAATGTTTTACCTTGGTCATGCTTGTTAAACTATTCTTATGTCATCTTAGACCATCTTTTGGGTCATTTAATGAAATTATATAGTTTCTTCAAGAGAACAAGTGTGTCAAAGTACAATCTAACATCCCATGTGTCAGATAGGTGTCAATTGTTAGTTTTGGAATTGAATTATGCAAGTTCAACATATAAAGAAGGAGTTTATCTAAAAACAAGGTCATTTTCAGTTAGTTGTATGGATTCATAACAGTCTTGACACATGTGGCTATTTTAGAGAGGTCTCTTCAGATCCCCATAGTTCAATTTTAGGTTTGGGAAATTTTGATAGATCCAAAATTGAGCAAAACCAAACCCTCTTTCATCACTTTCTTGGGTAGGTCAAAAAAATTCAATCAATTTACAGTAGGTATAGACAAGAGAGGTAGAACCATTAAGATCTCCAACATCATCATCAAAATAGTAGAACCAAAATAGGTCTCAAATAGATCTCAAATACCATCATCAAAATAGTAGAACCCACATTCATAAGATCTCAAACATCATCATCAAAATAGTAGAACCATTAAGAGACCTAATGCTAGCAAGGGAGGCCTTAGAATACAGTTAGAATACATACACAGTCAGATCTCCTTGCGACTATCACCTATAGTCAAGTGGGAATAAGCTTTAAATAGTCACATTAATGGAGTAAAGAGTTTCAATGTTTTAATAAGATCCTCAAGATGACCACAGTGAGACTGAGTCACTAAAAGTGATTGAAGACTAGTTGTGATATCCCTCAAGCAATGTCCATGGTGTAAGAGTGAGAAAGTTGCAAATGGAATCGATTACCTTAACTTCTCTAAGAAAGGGATCCTACCTACATAGTGTCATATGTGGCTAAAGACCATAAGGTATGTGTGAGACTAATGTTTCCATTTTTGTATCCTAGGCCTAGATGTTACTCCTCAACATGATAGGAAGTTGTTTGATCAAGAGGGAATGAGGGTTGAGTGACTCCCAAGTTAGGGAAGTTTTCACTATAGATATTCGTGAAACATAGTACTTTTGAGCTCAAAGAAACCTGTAGCTTGTAGTGGAACATAACACATTGGTGGTGAGAGATGAGAAACATGGTCTACAAGAATAAATGCTTATCTAAGTATCAGATGTCCTCAATAACCTAAGGAGTAATCAAAGGATTTGAGACAGTATGTTTTCACATAAATCAACACCTACAAGAAACCCATATTCCTCTAATGCACACCTACATTTATCCAAGCTAGTGAGGGATTGTAATTTGGTTGGAAAAAGTATATATTAAAGATGACCAAACATGAAAATCACTCTCACAATGACATATCACATTCTCATGTGATTCTCAGATAAAGGAAATAGAGAGAGTTGATCAAACAGGGTTCTAACCTCACACTCAGTCAACTAAGACCCTGCACATAGTCCTTGCAGACCTAGAAGCTAGTTTAGGTAATTTATGATCTTGAGAGATATAAAGAGATGACCAATCCTTGAAATTTTGTACAAAAGGTCATAAGGAACTAAGCTATCCTCCCATGGTCTTATTTTATCTATGAAAATAGGGGAAGTTCCCTCTATTCTGTCATAGACAAGAAGTAGTCCAATATCAACATAACCTGTAGACCTAATGTGTGGATGATATGATGGTGTCTTAAGGGACTATATGAAGGTATATAGGTTTTAATTGGATATGAACATAGGTAAATTAATACCTAAAGTCAATGGAAAATCCTACAGGTGGTCACAAGCTCAATTATACAATCTCGACCTATTAGGCCTAGAACTAGGCCTAAACCCTCATGGCCTCTAACTTGCTTGAAATGATCATATGAACTTTCCAAAAAAAAAAACCTTTAGGGGAGAATATAGGACCAATTGAGATCACTGGTTTGAAATAAGCAACATAAAGTTAGACATTTTGTCCTAAAACTATCTCAGACCTACCCAAAATGTAGTCAAGAGATCAAGATGCCATTTTCTTATGCTCACATCTTTATAGATAGTGTGAATGGTTCCTAAAGGAGTTGGGGATAGTTGATGAGGGTCCTTAGATTTTTCTCAGTGGAATTTTTTTGGAGGTTTAGTGTCTAACTTTTATGAATCATTGCTAAGAGTCAGAATGACCAAAACCCCTCATAAAACCCTTGCTTGAACTCGATAGAGAAGAAATGAATGAAGATGCATCTAAAAGTGCTCAAATGGTATAGAAACTAATTTTTACTTGTTTATCAATCTTTCAATCTCCTCATCATCAAATTTTTTTGTACCATTATCTATACAGATAAACCTAATACTATGTTTCTTGTAGGATTTAATGTGTTTAATAGGTACAAAAGAGAGTATACAAGTGAGATCCATTGAGGGAGGTCTATAGGGACTTGTTCCAACTTCTAAAACTAAATTATCACCATAGTTGTGCATGAAAACCTCTCTGTTAGACCATTCATTGTAGGCAAACTAAACAAATAATGAGAAGGCAAAGTGACTGCCTAAGTGTGATAGTGAGAAGAGTGACATTGAAACTTTTGAGGTCTATTTGATAAACCAGAGGACAAATAGGTCTTCAATAGGTGTCCTACATCCTATACAATGCATCTTATTGAACCACTACAAGTTACCTAAGTGACAAATGCGAATATTGAAGCTTAGAAGGCTAGTAAGTGATTGTAGACAATGAACATAAGTGTCAAGAGGAAGATCATCAGTTGGAGAAGCTTAGAGGACCTACACTTATCTCATTTCCATCTTCTCATGTTATAGGATATGTGTCAATGCCTTCTGTGATAGCTTTAGCTAGTCAAGTGGACTCATCATCAAGCAAGGTAGTTTCAAGAAGGACAATGAAGAGTTTCTATGCAAACTTAAGGGAGAATTATGCATTTATGATGGACACTTGTCCATGACAACTTCCTAACCTTTTTTCCACTTTATTCTCTTGTATTGTAACTAGTGCTCATAGTTTGACACTTGGCCTTGTGACCCTTCCACTTCTCTTCTTCTCTCTCCTCTCCTATGCTTTATATATGTAAGCCATTTTGGCATTTGTATCTAGTACACACATAGTATGGCAAAGCCTTATTGGTTTGGCACCTTATTTTGTCTTTGAATAAAATTTTTAAGTTGATTTGATCTTTACAATATCTTACCTAAGTGTTTTAAGTGACCTATGTGGTTGACATGTTATGAATGTCATATCCTTGCTTCTATTATGCTCTTGCATGTTTTGTGTTAGTAATATCTCTTCTAACAGGTCTCATCAAGTGTATGTGTTTTTTAAGTGTGTCTTGAAGTGAGAGAGAGAGTATTAGTGTCTATAAGATTTTGAAGTTGATTTGATATCTATAATATCTTACCTAAGTGTGTTAAGTGGCCTATGTGGTTGACAAGTTATGAATGTCATCTCCTTGCTTCCATTCTACTCTTGCATGTTTTGTGTGAGTAATATTTATTCTAATAGGTCTCATAAAATTTATATGTTTTTTAAGTGTGTCTTGAAGTGTGAGAGAGACTATTAGTGTCTAGTATCAGTCCTTTTCACCCACCTCTATATATGCATAGAAATCTACCTCTATGAGAAATACTTATGCTAGAAGGACAATGAGTTAAAGTTAATTTTAGTAGTTTTCTTTCTTAATACAGATGAAAGTGTGTTATGTGGGATTATCTTTGGTGTATCACCTCATTATCATAGGTTTTTTTATATCTCCTTCCATTTTCACCCTCAATAGTGATTAGCCTAGTGTAGTGTGAACCTAAAAGATAAATCAAGGGAGCTATCCCTTTAACCTAGAGGTTTACCTCTGCTATAGGCAACCCACAAGCCTAAAGGTAATCCTATGTTGGTTAAATGTGTAGAGGTCTAAAAAACCTCATCCAAGGGTGAAATATTTGGATACAACAGCTCTGACATGCCCAATGGGACTAAGGTCCAAAAGAGTAGAAGAATTTTTGGTGTGTTCTTAGTATTAGTTTTTGGAAGCATTCAAGCAAACACCAATGGCGACTCTGAATGCAATCATCTGGTTGTAAGTAACCCAAGTAATTGTTATAAAATATTTTGATCATCTCTTGAAACATGTGTTTTATTTAACTAATAAGTTAATATGGTTGGATATGTTGAGAGTTCTTACTACACACCTCCCTATCAAAGTTGTTATCAACCCATTCATTCTCTATATGGTCATGAATTTGTTGAACAATCTTGTGAAGAATCTTATGAAAAATGCTATCAATAAGATAAGTTTAAGGCTCTTAAAGAAGAGATCCAAGCTCTTAAGATGCAAGTTATTGAAGGATAAATCCAAGATCTTAAGAGGCAGATTCTTGGAGGTAGTCTTCCCTAACAACCCTATCCATCCTATCAAGATCCTATACAACTTTCTCAAGGTCAATACTAAAACTCCTATTATTATCCTCCTACTACCTCAATTCCACCTCAAGCTAAAACCTTATTGTCATTTATGCTTGAGATGCTAAAATCATAAAAGTTGATGAAGAAATAGGATAAAGAGCTTGATGTAATCCCTATTCATTTCATAGAAAGAATGAGAAGGTCGGTTTAATTCCTTATGAATAAATGAAGTTTGGTTGAGATGGAGGCCAACTAAGTCATAAAAAAATATTTTCATGAAATGAGATGTTGAATCCCATGGTGTATTGATAGACTTGAAAGGTGGGAAAACTAAGGAATTAAGAATAAACTTGCAGCTGTTGAAGGCCTCAAGAAAACAATGAAGAAGGTGAAAATCTGTTTGAAGAGCAAGTCTCTCCCTCCTATCCTCAATCATCTTCCTATATTTCATATCAATCCTCTCATGCCTCTTATCCTCATGAAGATCCAATTCAATCCTCAAAAGAGCCTAGTAGCCTCAAATTTCCAACTTGGAACCAAGACGCTGATGTTAAGGGGGAAGACCTTATGTGTGTTCAAACTCTATTGCGTTCTCTTCAAAAGCCTACAACTTTTCCATCTTGGAGGTCTATTCAAGAAGAGTTTCAACATGAAAAGGAAGCCTTAGTTGAGAATTTGGAAGACAAAATTACAGCTATGGAAGAAGTTTAAGAAGACAATGAAAATCATGAGTTGGTTGATGAAGGAAATGAAGTGTCTATAGCTCATCATAACCTTCTTTCTCTCCAGGATTTATTTCAAGTGTCTCCTTCCATCTCCATGCACATATATGAGCCCTCCATAACTACTCCTACTCCCATTCCAAGTCATGAACCAATTCATCACCCTCCCACCTCATCGCCTCTTGGAGAAGAACCCATATTATGGGAGGCAAGTAAAGAAGAACAAGCTCAATTTACAACTAATCAAGAAGATGTTTCAAGTGACTATGAAGAATATTTCATTATAGGGACTCCCCTTTGTGAAGATAATCCCAATTCAATCTTCTTTATTAAAGAAAGAGAAGATATAGATGAAGTTTCAATTGTTCATAAGGAGCTTGATCAAAGTATGTGGCGGACCTACTTGCACATGCTCTATGTATATGAAGATCTTGAGAATATAGTTCTTGAAGGAGAGAAAAATTATATTGTTGAAGAGGAATGTGAGGTTTATTTTGAACAAACATGACTTGAGGAACATCATGAGGTAATCTATGATGACTATGACATTCATGAGTATGATCAAGAAATGAATTTAAAGAACCAATATAAAAAGATGCTAATGAATCCATGAAGCAAGGTGACTTATGGAAAATATTCAATGAAATATGTGGTGAATTTTAAGCTCTTAAAAATCCCACACTTTCTATTGTTCAAGTTGAGGATAATGATGAAGATGAGGCTGAGTTTCATGAGCCTACAACTGATAAGAAGTTTTATCTCACACAAGATGCCATGAATGACAAGGAATTATGCTTTGATGAAGCATCAACGGAATTTGAAGCTGAGGAGTCTCATGAGAAGATTGTGGTTGTTAAAATTCAAGAAGAATTCACCTTTATAGGTGATATGTTTGTAGCTACTCTGATTACATTGAAAATCTTGCCAAGGAGATTGGGAAACATCAAGAAGTTAAAGACATCAAGGCCAATGCTCAAAGGATAACTTGCTTCATGCATTTCTCTATCTCATGGAGAAAGATATGGTACAAACCTCCCCTTTGATCTAGGAGTAAGAGTTTTATTTAGGTTAGTTTGTGCATAAGTTAGTTTGTCTGAATTGTGTCTGTTTTCCCTAAGTGTTCATGAGAACACAAGTGTGTTTGATTTTTTGTCTTGTCTTATGTTAATTTCCTATTTTATATTTGTTCTAGTTTGGTGTCTAATTAGAGGCTTTTCAGTGTCAAATATGGTGTTTAGGTGACTCCATTTCCCAAGGATAGGATAAGACAACTGGTCCTTAGCATAACAGGCTTGCTACCACTAGGAAATTGCCAAGATGTTGACTAAATTGACCCTGAGTTAAACTAAGTCAACCCCCTTGTAAGCTAAAACTTTCATAAGGTCTTCTAAGTCCTAAAATGTTTATTGTGGTCATAAATGAAGTCACATAGGATGTTTTACCTTGTTCATGCTTGTTAAATTATCCTTATGTCATCTTAGGCCATCTTTTGGGTCATTTAATGAAATTGTATGATTTGCTCAAGAGGACAAATGTGTCAAAGTATAATATAACATCCCATGTGTCATATAGTTGTTAGTTGTCAATTTTGGAACTAAATTCTATAGGTACAACATACAAAGAAGGAGTTTATCTGAAAATAAAGCCATTTTCAGCTAGTTGTATGGATTCATAATAGTCCTGACACGTGGTTACTTCATGGAGGTCTCTTCAAAACCCCATAGTTAAATTTTATGCTTAAGAAATTTTGAAATATCTAAAATTGAGAAAAAATGATCCCTCTCTCTCATCACTCTCTTGGGCAGGTTAAAGAGGTCAATCGGCGCACAGATGGTACGAATAGGAGAGGTAGAGTTAAGATGAATGCACTTGGTAGATGAAAGTAATTCCTTTTTACATCCTTTCTAAGGCAATAATTTATAGTTTTGTGGTCTATTATCTATGAATAATCTTTAAGATTGTCGATGTCTTCAAAATTCCTATATAACCCCAACTACCTCAGTTTCATCATCCGATTATAATTGCATGTGTAAACCAAGAGGTTGTAAGTGTACTTTCAAAGTATTCCCTTCATTCTAGGTGGTTTTCAAACTCATTTTGCATGTGTGGATATGGGGATTCAAGAAGGATCATTCTCCTTGTGCTAGAAGTGCAAACACAATGGTCTTCAAAGCAATGTTTGGTAGATTACAATGTTATGATCTTCTGAGAGTGGTTGTTAACCAAGGTAATGCATTTGTTATCAATCTCATAGATCATGGTGATTGGTTTATTCATTGAGGTTTTGGTCTCAAGAATGTCATTTTTGGAGTATTAGGCCTAAGATACAAACATAGTCAAGTAACCCTGCAACAGTCACCCACAAGACTGTGTGAGAGTGCGTAGATAAGGGTATTGATGAGTTTGAAACCTATAAACATTCAAAAGATCTCAAACATGATAAAAAAACATAGTAGAACCATTAAAATACCCGATGTTAGTGAGGGAGGGCCTATAATATAGTCAGAGTTAGATCTCCTTATGACTGTCACCTATAGTCAAGTGGGAATAAGCTTTGAACAATCATATTGATGGAGTAAAGAGTTTCAAGGTTGTAATAAGATCCTCAAAATGACCATAGTGAGACTGAGTCACAAAAAGAGATTGAAGACTAGTTGTGAGATCCCTCAAGCATTATCAATTATGCAAGAGTGAGAAAATTACAAATGGGACTAATTACCTTAACTTCTCCGAGAAAGGGATCCTACCTACACAGTGTCATCTATTGGTTGAAGACCATAAGGTCTATGTGAGACTATTGTTTCCATTTTGTAGCCTAGGCTTGAATGTTGCTCCTCAACATGAGAGGAAGTTGTTTGATTAAGAGGAAATGAGCGTTGAGTGACTCCCAAGTCAGGCAAGTTTTCACTATAGATATTCAGTGAAACACAATGCTTTTGAGCTCAAAGAAACCTATAGATTATAGTGGCACGTAATGCATTGGTGGTGAGAGATGAGAAACATGGTCTACATGCATAGATGATTATACAGGTATGATATGAAATCAAAAACCTCATGAATAATCAAATTATTTGAGACACTATGTGACACTTACAGGAAACCCATATTCCTCTAATGCACACCTACAGTTGGGAAATAGTTTACAAACTAGTCCAAGCTAGTGAGGGATTGTAAGTTGGTTGGCAGAAGTATATATTAAAGATGAACAAAAATTAAAATTACTATAAAAAATATATATCACATTCTCATGTGATTATTAGATAAAGGAAATAGATAGAGTTGATCAAATATGGTTCTAACCTCACACTCAATCAACTAAGACCCTGCACACAGTCCTTGCAGACTTAGAAGCTAGTCTAGGAAATTTGTGATCTTGAGAGATCTAGAGAGGTTTCCAAGCCTTAAAACATTATACATAAGGTCATTATGACATAATATATCCTCCCATGGTTTTAGTTTGGCTTGTAAAATAGGGGAAGTGCCCCCTGTTCTATCATAGATAGGAAGCACTCTAGTATTAGCATAACCTACAAACCTAATGTGTGTATGATAAGAGGATGAGATGACATTGTCTTAAGGGAATTTAGGAAGGTATATATGGTTGAATTGGATATTAAAAGATTTAAATTAATACCTAAAGTCAATGGAAACTCCTATAGGTGGTCACAATTTCAATTATATAGTCTAGGCCTATTAAGCCTAGAACTAGGCCTAAACTTTCATGGCCTCTAATTTGCTTCAAATGATCATTTTAAATTTAAAAATAATTTTATAAACTTCAAGGGATAATATAGGACTAATTAAGATCATTTTTTTGTAGGAAGTAACACAAAGTTAGACATTTTGGCCTTAAACTATCTCAAACCTACCCAAAATGCAGTCAAGAGATCAAGAGGCCATTTTCTTATGTTCATATTTGTACAAACATTATGCATGGTGCCTTAAGGAGTTAGGGATAGTTTAGGGGGTTCCTCAGATTTTTTTTAGTGCACTTTTTTTTGAGGTTCAATGTCTAACTTTTATGAATCATTTCTAAGAGTCAAAATAACCAAAAACCCTCCTAAAACCCTTGCTTGAACCCGATGGAGAAGAAACAAATGGAGATGCATCTAAACGTGGTCAAATGGCCTAGAAATAGATTTAGACTTGTCTATCACTCTCTTAATCTCCTCATCATCAATTTTTTTTTACTTTTATGTATACGGACATACATAATACTATGTTTCTTGTAGGATTTAATGTGTTTAATAGGTATAGAAGAGAATAGACATGTGAGATCCATTGAGGGAGGTATGTAGGGACTTTTTAAAACTTTTCAAACTCAATTCTCACCATAGTTGTGCATGAAAACCTCTCTATTAGACCATTCATTGCAGGTAGTCTAAAAAGATAGTGAGAAGGCAAAGTGACTGCCTAAGTGTCATAGTGAGAAGAGTGACATTGAAAATTTTGAGGTCTATTTGATAGACCAAAGGATAAATAGGTCTTCAAAAAGTGTCCAACATCCTTTGAAATGCATATTATTGATCAATTGAAAGTCACCTAAGTGACAAATGTGAAGATTGAAGCCAGAAGGCTAGTAAGTGACTGTAGACAATGAACACAAGTGTCAATAGGAAGATCATCAGTTAAAGAAGAATGAAGGACTTGTATTGATCTCATTTCCATATTCTTATGTCAAAGGATATGTGGCAATGTCTTTTATGATAGTTTCAAATAGTCAAGTGGAATCATCATCAAGCAAGGCAGTTTCAAGAAGGATAGTAAAGAGTTTCTATGCCAACTTGAGGGAGAATGGTGCATTTATTATAGACACTTATCCATGACAAATTCTTAACCTATTTTCCCCTTTATTCTCTTGCATTATAACTAGTTTTCATAGTTTTACACTTGGCCTTGTGACCCTTCTACTTCTCTTCTTCTTTCTCCTCTCATATGCTCTATATATGTAAGCCATTTTAGCATTTGTATCTAGTACACACCTAGTATGGTGAAGCCCTACTAGTTTGGCACCTTATTTTTTCTTTGAATATAATTATGAAGTTAATTTGATCTCTATAATATCTTTCCTAAGTGTGTTAAGTGGCCTATGTGGTTTACAAGTGATGAATGTCTTCTCCTTGCTTCCATTCTGATCTTGGATGTTTTGTGTGAGTGATATCTCTTCTAACAGGTCTCATAAAGTGTATGTGTTTTTTAAGTGTGTCTTGAAGTGTGAGAGAGACTAGTAGTGTTTAGTATCAGACCTTATTTTCACCCACCTCTAGATATGCATATCAATCTACCTCTATGAGAAATACTTATGCTAGAAGGATAATGAATTAAGGTTAGTTTTAGTAGTCTTCTTTCTTAATGCAGATTGAAGTGTGTTATGTGGACTTATATTTGGTGTATCACTTCATTAACATAGGTTGATTTTATGTCTCCTTCTTCCCTTTTCACCCTTAATAGTGATTATCTTAGTGTAGTGTGAACCTAAAAGATAAATCAAAGGAGATATCCCTTTAACCTAGAGGTTTACCTCTTCTATAGGCAACCCAAAAGCCTAAATATAATCCCATGTTGGCCAAATATGGAGAGGTCTAAACAACCTCATCCAATGGTGCAATATTTGGATACAATAGGAAGCTCCTCTAATATTCTAGAAGTCTCTAAACTAGAGACTTCTAAATAATTCAAAATTACCCAAAAATATCCTCCACCATCCTATAAAAGCCATGCTTGGGCCATGGCTAATGTAACTTGGAAATCAATAAGCCTTCATTATACTCTCATAATCAACCATTCCAAAGCATCCTAGTACTCTTGCCAATCCATTCAACAATCTAAGGAAACCTATCATGTCTACTAACAAATTCTTATCCTCAAAATAATTTTTATTTGAAAATTTATTACTACTTAAGCTTTGCTCACTGGAAATACTCTTTCAAAGAGGGGTGAAATGTATGTACCTAAATCCTCTTGTCCTAATAATTCTATTATACCCACTAATTTATCCAAAAACCATAACCTAAACTAATTAAATAATATCTTAATTTCCTACACAATATTCCCTATACCCCATAATTCTTTCCATACCCTTATGACCAATTAATTACCCTGTTAATGTACTAACTAGCCTACTTAGCCACTAGTTTACCCACTATCCCACTTGTAAATTTAAAATTCCTATTTATTCAACTACCTCCTAGATACCCTAACACCCTATCCTCTCTTAAATCCCTATGAATCCTAAACTTCATTTAATCCCCATCTAATCCTCCATTATCCCCTAAACTAATCAAGAAATCTATAGAACTAGGAGAAGTCTCTAAACTAGAGACTTCTAAATAATTTAAAATTCTCCAAAAATCTCTTCCACCATCCTATAAAAGCCATGCTTAGGCCATGTCCAAACTAACTTGGAAATCAATAAGCCATCATTATACTCTCATAATCAACCATTCCAAAGCATCTTCATACTCTTGCTAATCCATTCAATAATCTAAGGAAGCCATTTGAGTCATTTTGAAGCTCAAAGTAAACAATCCACACTCAATCAATTTGGCATTCAAATCCATTTGAAGATATTGGATAGAAGACATAAGGGATAAGTTGATGATAAGGTTTCATGCTTAATTGATTAATTATTCTTTTATTCCCTCCTTTTGATGTTGTTGTGTTGTTGTGTTTAAATTATTAAATATAGTAGTTTTTATAAATAACTCAAAAATATGATCACACATTGGCAACTACAATGGGACAACCCCTTTAATATAATAATCTTGCTTATTATAAGTGTTTTGATAACTTTCAAGACTAATTAGACGAAGAACAAGCTCTGAAATTGATCAAAATTTTATGTACAGGTAGTAAACAATTTTACTCTACAAATCATAGTATTGTAATTGTAATTTTGGAATAAAAATAGCAGTTTTACACTTCCATTTTTACTGCTAATAGTTTACCTTATAATAGGTTTTTAGGCTTGTTGTAATATCATAGATTCATGAAAAGCAATTTTGTGTAAAAACTATGGTTTTGACATCTTAACTTATCATTTTGCAGACTGTAGTTTTGAACCAAACCTAACTAGTTTAGCATAAGACTTTTGGGATTTTGTGATACCAATCTATTTTATCTTGCATAAGTAGAAAGGAATATTTTGTGTGTGTAGGAAATAAGAAGACATCGCCCCTAGATCTCCTCATAGTTAGAACATAATAATGTAGAAACATAGTTATGATATCACCATATTGCCTTATCAAGTCATAATTTTACTTTTTTAGTTAAAATGATCAAGTTGACCTGCTAACCTTTAACTACTTGACATTTATCTATCTCTATGTGATCATTTTTTGGGTGCAAGAAAGGATAGGCACCGGTCCTAGAGAGCTTCACGGTTGTTATGCAATATCGCAAATTCATAGTCGTGATTTTATCCTAAGTGTCATGATATTGCCATTGATAATCATGGTTTTGTCTGGGTTATCCAAATCATTAAGATAGTTTACTCATAAGTTTTTAATTATCTTTATGCTTGTTGTCTATTAACAAGAATAAAATAGGGGTTGTCTAAAGAGATATCAAACTTCCCTCCATACCCTTTAGGTTATCTTGTGTAAAATTGCCATTTGTGAGGTAGTGATATTGTATAAAATAAGCAATTTTGTTTTTAATAAGTGATTTTGACTTTAAAAAATAATATTAGAAAAACTATATTATTAGGTTTGGTCTCCTTATACTGCTGGTAAAGATCTAAAAAGTCTTTGTTGTAGTTAATATTAGTTTGTTCTTACATTTTGAGCTTTTGTGTATATGACTTGCATTTTCACATTAGTTTTCAAAAATGTCAAAATGTTATGCCATTTTGTCAAATATTATTTTTTTGCAACAATATCTTTATAAATACATCTATAAATAACTTTCAACACATTTGTATCTTAGTCTAAGGGATAGATTAGTAAGTTTTTAAATTTTCTACAATAACACATATTGAGAATCATAATTTTGCATTGATAGTTGAAATTTTGTTTGACCACTTATAGTTTTGTAGAATTTATACAGTATCTATCATAGTAAAAAAATATTCCATAATAATGCAACACTATAATTATGATATTATGTAAAATCTATGGTTTTGTATTTCATTATGTATCTACATTTTTGTAGGCAAGAAGCGGTTTTGCCTATTTTCAAACTACTAATCCATTTTATACAGGACCATCTAAGGAGGAGGAACTATATTAGTTTTCTAACTTGTGTACTTACAAGAAGAGTTCCTAAATTAAACATTTTAATCTTATATATATCTTTTTATGTGTCTTATTTGCTTGTTTTAAATTTCCTCACATAGGTAATTAATCGAATAAATTAATCTTACTTGAGTGTCAACCCATTGTGTTTTAGGACAAAATGTGGTATGGAATTCATCCCCATGCACTTGCTTATTCATTAAGGGTTGGTGACATGGATTTTACCACCATGCATTTGACCAAACTCTGTGATCTAGTGAAGTATAAATATCAGGGACAACTGTCGTTAGGCTAAGTGATTGACCCCATACAATTCATTTGTGAAAGGGAAGAGTTAATTCTATAAAATAGGCATTAGAAAACACCCTACATAGATTTGGGCCCCACACACCTTTATGTATCTCAAGGACTCCCTTAGACACCCTTGTGTATACCTAACATAGGACCTATTGACCAAATTTGACTCCTTAGTCAAATTTGGGCACCCCTAGGCAAAACTTATAATGTTTAAACATTTAAATGGGTCCTAAATTGTTGTCATAGGAGGTTTATCTTGCTATATGATGTCATTTGAGGTTACTTTAGTTTTAGTCCTTGTCACATTAGCTAATTTATCCATTTGGGGGTCATTTCATGTCATTTTGAGTCGTTAATGTATTTGGCACATTTTCCAAGGTGCTTAGGTGTCCCATTTTTGTGGAAAACATCCAAGAGGTTAGTTTAGATGTCTAACATGTTAATTACATTAGATAATTGTAGACTCCCTAACTAAAATTATAGAAATTAGCTCAACAAGTGGAAAATTGGCACTTATACAGATTCTTGGAAAGTGTGCCATGTGTGAAAGCTTGTGGGGGGTCCCTAAAAACTTATAATAGTCATATCCATGCTTGGTTTTCTCTAGAAGTTATTTTTTGAGGCCAAATCCATTCTACACTTTTTGGCTTTTTGGGACAAACTAAAATAGCCTTCAGGTTTTTGCTCAGTATGGATGGTACAGGTAGTTTATAAAAAAATACCTTTGGGGAATGATAGTACACTAGGATAAATTCATTTTAATATATGTATTTTTGAAAATTATCAACTATGCTTTATGAACAATCATTAACAAGTTGACTGTGAAGATTTGGTAGTAGTTTGATGCACCCTATAGGCTTTTCACATTTTATGACAAATCCATATGAATCAGTTGGTTATGTTGGCTCCAAATGATGTTGGATTCCTTATAAAATTGTCCCCACTCTTTATTGCATTATTCATGAATTTGTATGAGAAAATTTGTCTGATCATACAGGGAGGTGTCACCATGCATGGTTTCAGTTGGAATGTTTTGGTTTGTTGAGTGTATCTTCTTGTAGGTGACTTTTTTAGCTGGAAAAGAGTGTCCCATAAACCCTTGAGTCATAAAATTATCTCCCTTCATGTTTGGACTTCACCATGCCACTCCTTGCATTGCTTGCTAGCTCATACTTCCCCATGCTCAACTCCTTGCACATTTCCAGTTGCAATCTTTTGTGTAAGCTAAGTTACCATGTTGATGAGGTGGTAATAAAGGTTTATTGGTCTATCCAATACTTTAAGGATAAAATGGGATCCTTTTACATGTTTGGAGAAGCTTTTCATCACTATGTTCACCTCAATACCATATCTTGCCCACATTTTCTACCCAACATGTACATGTAAGCTCCTTAATGACATCACCCTAAGGTGAATGCCATGGTTGAGAGATCAAACTTTTGATGGATAGAGGATAAAAACATGTTTTGAAGGTTATAATAAGTCTTTTAAATTTATTCTTGTCTTCTATTTCATGTATTCTTAACCAAGCTACCTGCTTAGTCACTATGTTCACCTAGAAGAGGGCTTAAACAGGGGGCTAATAAGGTCAAAGGAGTGTTAAATCATGTAGGGAGACCCTATTTAAAACCTTGCATATTGAAGGAGACCATGGTAGACTTATGTGAAGTGATAGAATGACAAGCAAGACATGAAGAATCTCCCTAAGGTGATGACTAATTTTTCTGGGAATCAGTCCCTATTTTGAGCAAATAGAGGCCCTAGAGGTTTTTGTAGACCTCCCAAGTTGCATTTTTAAAAGGTTTTTGGGTTTGGGTCCTATAATTTGGTGGACATGTAGCCTCTAGCTGAATCAAGTACTCTACCATGTTTGGAGAGGAAAAAATAGAATGTGATAGGTTTTTAAGGATTTTGAAAAGACTCCAAAACACACTATAGCCTCTAACTCAATCAAGTACTCTACCAATTTTGGAGAGGAAAAAATAGAAGGTGATAGGTCTTTGAGGATTTTGAAGACTCCAAAACACACTAAGACATTTTAGTGATATCGACAGGATTGTGAATATGTGGATGGTTTTGAAACCTTGAATAAACAAAAATACATCCACTCATATTAGAAATGGTTTCAAGCATGAGATGGCATAAATTATTTGAAATATCACTATGGAGAAGGTAAAATTCTATTGTTTGACCTTCTAGGCTCAAGCCCTATTTGTACACTGTTATTAACTCTACAACACGCTCTCCAAGAAGAACCTATCCCAGTCAAGAAGAAAAGGTACTGTTTTGAGTCCTAAATAGGACATATATGTATGACCAAGTGACATATTTATTAGGGAACCTAAGACTATGTCCAAATGAGTTTATATAGATCATGAACAAGTTGGAGAAGAGTCAACACCTATAGGCCTAGAGGAAACAATGACCTTTTTTGTTGAAGGTCTAAAGGAATCCACACTTGCTTATGTGGATGGTTAAATTGAGGGACATATGAATATCCTATAATATCATCTATAAAGTTGATAAAAGGTTCCATGACCTCTTTTATGTACTCAAAGTCCATACAAATCCCTAAAGATTGCACCTACAACTGCTAAAGGACTGTGGACAGACAATGGGCAAGGTTTGTCACTTTTTAAGGTTGGAAATACTATAGAGGTGATTAAAATGTTTCCAACCATGAATCAAGTGACTCTAAGGAGCTTTGAAGATACATTTGAACTCTGTTTCAAGCTTGAGAGATCCAAAATAAGCTACAGGGGTGAGAAGAATATCCTAATCAAAGACCTAAGCATAAGATTTGATGATTGAATTGAGAATGCTCATATGAATTATAAAAATGAAGAGGTCTTGTGATATTATACATGAAAGGAAAACTTCATACATTTCAAAAAAATTCTAAACAAGCCATATCAACTTGTATAACTAATCCAAGGTGTCTCAGTCCTGTTTTAGGCAATCCACAGAGTCTATGCTAGAGAAGAGGTATTTAAAGATTGAAGTTTAAAAGTGGGAATTTATTGAATTAAAGGAATAAAAAGGATGTTTTAAACTAAATAAGGATCCTAAAATTCCATTCCTAATGCCTAAAACCTCCATAACAACCTATAGGTAGGACTATTGCAGTCAAGGCAAGGTTTTAGCTTTGAAGGAACAAAATGAGGTATGGATTGCATAGAGAGGAAAGGAAGGTTAAAAGCATTGTAATATGATAAAATTAATGTAATATAATGTATAGGAACATCTAAATATTCCCAAAGACCTTCCTGCCTTGGCAAATGAGCTCAGTATGTATAAACAAGTTAGGAAACCCTTGGTTCAAGGGGTAAACATGAAGAATTCACTAAGAAGAAAGGTTTTGGATGGATTAAAAAGATAAATGAGAATGAAATTAAAGTTAAGATAATTTATAAATATATTATAATCATGAAATTGGTTTGGAAGGATCATCTATAAGGAGGTTTGGGCAAAAGTGTAAGAAAACAGTTTTTTTCACCCCCTTTTTTGAGAGGATTGAGTTGGTTAGGTGCCTAAATGAGGGAGTATAACCTTTAAATTTGGTAAAAATACTAATTACAACCTTATAAAACCAAAAAAACTCCCAATTTTCCATAAGGAATATATTTATATCTCTTTTTTTGTCTCAGAGATCAACCACTCAGGAAAACTAGAAGTTTGGTCTACCAAACAAAAAGTGGAAAATGAGTGAATTATCAAAGATGGGGCCTTGGGATATTAGATAAATATTTTTTGATGTGTATTAAAGGTTTAATAATTATTTTATACACTCAAATAAGCTCCAATTGATCAGAATGATCTGGTTGTGCATGCATACAATCCATTTTGGTAAGGTTTCACTAAGCCAAGCTGACAAAAGAGAAGAAAAGTGATAAAAGGGATGTTGGAGAAGTTGTATCATGATTTTTTAAACATAAATTGAGTGTTATAATGAAAAATATACCATTATAATCATGTTATAGCAGCTCAAGTGGCTCAGACTAATAAAGAATGTGTTAAACCCCTTGGGCTTCAAAGAGACCTAGAACCATGTTGAGGTCTATTTTCATTTCTACCCATTGAGATGATATGTATTTGATTGAAGCATGATAATAAGATGTAAGTATAAATTTTTGAGTTATTTGAGTGTAGATAAATCTACAAGATATTCCTTTATATCCTTAACACATCCCAAACATGTAAAAGGAGAAGACAACAAGTTCGATGGGTGTTTTCAAATACTCATATCTTTCCTAAGGATATTAACGGGAACCAAAGGGATTGAGGGAAGTTATAAAGGCACCTTGGAATAAATATTTTGGAATTTGGAGGCAATTCCAATGTCTAATCTCTATGAACAAAGCTTAAGACCTGAAACCACTCCAAAACCCTTGTAAACCCTCACTACAAACCCGATTGGGAAGATGAAGCAATTGAAGAATTAGGATGGGGTGGAAGTGACATGAAGTCACTTGTAATTGATAGAAGACTCTTCAAGGACCCTCCACATGTGATTGACTTGTATGACACCTTTACAGATGGTAAAAAATAAGGCTCTTTTTGACATTTTTATGTGTTTTACAAGATTAGGAAGGTTTCAAAAGACCAAATAACTTATGGGAGAGAGATTAGGAATTTTTATAAGTCCTAATGGCCATTTATTTAACTATATAAAATCCTAATCCTATCTTCTACCTCTCTCATTTCAGCCAGTCTAGTGGGTAGATAGTGAACACTTAGGAGAAAGTGGTGAAACTTTAAATAGAAAGCCTTTTAAGTCTAATTTGATGAAACTGATGATATGAAAACCCTTGAAACATGTCATACCTCATTGCTAATGTATCAAACTAAATAAATGGGAAGGTTTTAGGTACCAAGTGTGAGAGGTGCATGGAAAGAAGCCATTTTGGGACTGTCATGGATGATTGTGCATGGCCAAAAGAATATGGATGATGGAAAAATAATCCAAAACATTTGAGGGATTGTTTTAACCCCTCCTACTTATATTCATCATCATATATAACCATATGTAGTGATAAGATAGTTTTCTGAAATCAAATCATGAAGGGTAGTTTTCTTTACAAGGAAAGGAGTTTTTAGGCCAGTTTCCAAGGCTTGGATGATTAGAGATGAGACTTGTAGCTCCTAGAATTGCATGTCTTTCCCCATATCTCTCTCACATTCAAAGATCACTAATATTTTTAGTTGTAAAAGTGTCTAATGACTCTTGAGCTTCCATTTCTCTCTCTCTCTTCTCATATTTTCTATAAATTCTGGCCTTTTTGGCATTGTATGGGATCTCTCCACCTTGGTATGGTGAAGCCCTAACAAAATTTTGCCTTGAGCCAATAAATATAATTATTTTACCTCATTCAAGATTTCACTAAGTGTACACAATGGTTTTTGTTCTTGTGTAAGTATAGTTTTGTTTACCTTCACATGTTACTCTTCCTAGTGCCTTTTATGTTTGAAGATCTCTTTTTTTAGGTAAGTAAGAAGTGTCTGATGTTGATATTTAGGAATAGTGAGTATTTTATTCAATATTATGTCTTATAATGCCTATTTTTCAAGTCCTCCTTGCCTAAGATATCTCCAAGATCCCATGCTTGAAATATTGATATGAGAGAGATGATTGTTATTAGGTGAAGTGTATGTGCAGACTTATTTTAGTTCTAAGTGCATGTTAAAAGGTGTGATTAGAGCATATATTTGGTGTATCACCTCCCATATACTAGGTTTATTTTTATTTATCCTTCTTCCTTTTCATCTCCCCAAGTGTTATTAGTAGGATTGAGTTATAGTGATGCATCAAAGGGAGCTAGCCCCTAATCTAGAGATCCACCTCACATTTGGTGACCCATAGCCCTAAGGTGGTTCCATTGTCTCACTTTAATGAGGATAAACTTGTAATATTCTCATTGGGTTCAAGTTCAAGTGATAAAAGGACCCATCAACCATAATAGGCATTCTGTTATCATAGTCAATATCAGCTCCCAAGTGACTGTCAAGTGTAGACGGGGTTGAGAGGGTTTAGTAGATTTTGTAATGGGTCACCAGTCTATAGCCTCACCCATGAAGCCATTAGATGGTGTAGGCATTAGGTTACACACCCATTTCATTTACTAAAATTAGGGCTCATGATTAGGCATGTTATGTGTGTTGTGATAAGGCCAATATTGTTTGTGAACCAAGTCAACCTATCCCATTTTATTAAAAAAACTGAGAAACCTTAGGACACATCCCATATTAGAATCAAAACCCATCATTTCATATCACTATTTACACCTTTTGGATAAAAAACCTTTGTTTTGAAACCAAACTTTAGTGGTCACTCATCATTATCTATCCTAGTCACCACCTTATTCAACCTATCCTTGATAAAAAATTATCAACATTTGAAACCTTTTTTGGTTTAATCATCATCTCATCATCCTAATCTTCATACCTAGCATCCATATTATCATCACCTTGCTAGTATGAAGGGAATCTAGTTGTCTTATCTCTTTGCTATATTGAATCCTTATAGGGTGTTTACTTTGGTGATATTTGGTCATTCTAGTCTTCATATCCTCAAAAATAAAATCCATTATAAGCCACATTTAATCACCTCTCTTTTTCACTTTTAGTCTTTATTTTTAGACAAAATTAGTATTCAAAGTCACCTTCTCTCCCATCATCCTATACTAAAGTCACACATAATCACACTTCTTGCATCACCCTTATCATTACATCATGCCTCTCATAACCTGTGCCCAAAGTATAAGAATGGGAAAAGGACCCAATCAAGAAAATAATATGTTTACGAATATAGGTGAAAAAAACTAGGATAATGATGACATGCATACCCCTGGAGAGGAAGATCTATTTATGAATGACTTCTTCCATAGTGATGAGGTTAGGGCTTAATTTAACTAATATATCTATGAGAGTTAGGATCAAATTCTTGCCCAGGTAATTGAAATGGGGGGTACACTACCATTTACCTTTGACTCAAGCATCTTACAACATCTTATCCACCAATCTGCTAGACCTAACACTCCACCTCATCAAAATAATGTCAACCAAAAATAAGAAGAAGATAATCTTATAGATCATGAATAAGAACTTGATGAAGAACAAGACCCTTAAAAAATAATCATGTTGAGGCTAATAGGCGAAGAACTACCTTAGAGGATCGATTAGACCAATTGGCCTAGCAAATCAATTCCATTTCCTCTCAATTTTGTGCTCAAAATCAATGACCCACTTTAGCAAGACCCCTAATTTTTTCAAGAGTAGAGAATGATGAGGGAGACTCTTCAATAGATTGATCATCATATCCAGGTAATGAGATATAAATATGAGGACTTTTGCACATCTCCTTTGGACATGAGTATCTTTCAAGTACCAAGGGATCCACGAGACCATGTGCAAGAATTTTATGTATCATGTCATGAGGTTGCCTATGATGATGATTACCTTATTAGACTCTTCCCCAAAAGTCTCATGGGGCCTGCATTAGACTAGTTTATGCATTTACCTAAAAGATCTATATCTAGCTTTAGGGAGTTAACAAAAAAGTTTGTGTGACTCTTTTCCTTCAACATTGAGCATGATGTCTCTATCATAGATATTTATAATACTAAATAAATAAATGGGGAAAGTTTATCCTCATTCTTACAATGTTGGATAAGCCTTACCAATTGATTTTGTTGCACAGTTCCTAAGAAAGAGTTGGCCAAAATATCCATTGACAATCTCAATACTAAATTGAAATATCAACTAAAGCTAAAATGTGCTAAGTCTTTTGATGAAATCATAGAAAAGGGGATTCAAATTGAAAAGGTAGTCATTGAGAAAGGGACCATTAAATTATATACCCAAAATGAATAAAGTCATAATAAAGATAATACTTTTTAAGGTAAGCCTAAGGTGTTTAATAAAAATAAAAATGTCATAGGGGATGGAGTAACATATTCTAAACATGTTTAGATAGTATAGAGAGATACCCCTACTAACAAACTGAATGTCTCCATTATAAGGGTACCATGGGGAAAGCCTAAACCCTAAAAGGGAAAAAGGCCTCTAACTAGTCTTGGTATACCCACATAAATAGTCCTATAATATTTAATAGCTATAAATATGATTACTCTCCCTAAAATCTGACCATTGGATTATAATAAACCAAGACCAAATTGGTATTATGAATAAATTTTTTGTCAATATCATAGATTCAAGGGGCATGATACTAAGAAATACATGTAATCAAAACACTACATCCAAGATTTAATTGATAAAGGGGATATAAAGGTAGAAGGGGAGAGTCTGCCCAGTTAATCCAAGAATTAGAAGATGGGAATATATGATGACCCCTTACCTAAACATGATCAGAGGCAAAATAAACCACTCAAAGATAAAGGTCAATATTCCACTACTAACAGATCTGACTACCATTCCATTCCATACCATTAAAATATGGGGGCCCTAAGATCCCACACAACTACCATCCACCATCCTCAAAATTAATAGGGAAAACATTGATTATGTAATAACTACATGGCATGGAAAATTTATAGTTCCTAGAGTGCCACCAAAAGACCCATCCACTTCCACATCACAAAAAATCATTATCTCTAAACATGTCTCTAACTCTTTGAACAAACCATATGACATCATCCAACAGCTTGAAAAGACTCTAACCCAAATCTCCTTTTTGATCTTATTAAGACATCGATGGTACATTACAAGAATATTAATCAAGTCTTGAATGAACTTAAAGTTACTAGAGATATTGATACAAGCCAATTTCAGGCATTGGTGGGTCATTTATCTCCTTCCCAATAGATCCATTTTAGTGCATAGGACATGCCACCTATACGCCCACACCATAACTATCCATTATTCATTGAAATTTCCATATCTAATCATAAGATCCCATGGGTACTCATAGATAAAGGGTCAAATTCAAATTTGTGTAATCTGCACTTTCTTAAGAAGTTGACATACTCTAAGTCTTTATTAGTGCCTACTTTAATAATGATTAAAGCATATGATGATAATGAAATGCCATCTATATGAACTATTTATCTCCCTAAAGTTGTGGGACCCGTAATCCACTAAACTTTAATCCATGTTGTGGATGTTGATCTCCCTTATAATCTAATTCTGGGATGCCCATGGATCCATGAAATGAGAGAAGTTCCTTCCACCCTCCATCAATGTTCAAAATTCCCTCATTTAGAAATGGAGGTTACCATACCAGGGTTGATAGAACACTTTTGTAGCTATCAAATGGACCAATCTCATCCCACTTTCTATTTCCCCAACACTCATAGTTCCACCCATAATCCAAAAGTTACAATGTATATCCATGCTGATGATCTAACACCTACTTTGAATGAATCCCCAAACATTACTCATCTTAAGATCACTTCCATAGGTTGTGAAGAGTATGAATACAAGACCTTTTGTGTTTGAGACCTACCACTCTCCCCACACAACTACAAGTCCCTAACCATGAGGAAAGATAATCCCATCATTTATCAATTTGGATATATGACCTTTACTAGTGTAGGCATGCTATCAAAAGAATACTTTGATGAACTAGATGATTCATGGCTTGTTACTAATAATGAGGCCTTAGATTTACATAAACAAAAATACCCCCAGCTTCAAAAATACTCAAGAATATGAATTACAAGGGGAAAGGACTAGGAAGAAATGAACAAGGCATGTTTAAACCTATAGGGTTCAAGAACACCCAAAACATCTTGGTTTATGGTAAAAACCTCTCAACATCAACCCTAGAACTATCATCCTGGACACTTTTTTTATTCTTAAGGAATTTACCTCTGATGAAGAAATCAAAACATGTTTTGTTTATAGTATTTAAGAGGACCTAGCTACCACCAATCTATTACATGACACCACCATCTCCACTATCAACATCTCCATTTATTATCCCTCCCTAATAGATTGGAATCAAAAGAATGAGCCTTCCTTTGACATATTCCAGAGTGATGAAGCCATTATTGAATATCTAGGGGCACAATATTTTATACCATCAAGAGACCATAAGAAAGGGTTCTCTATTAGTCTCAATGAGTCTACATATTTTATAGATCAATAAACATCTCTAAATTACATCAATGAAGAGGAGTACAATGATGAATATCCCTCTCCAAATATAGAAGAGATTCAACTCACTCTTGAAGAGTTAGAATCCTATCTAGAATTAGATATGGAACTCCTAGATGAATTTCCTTAAAAAATAAAGGAATTACCATCACCCTTGACATATCTACAAGACCAATCACCTTACCTCATTGAGGAGGTTATTGAATTCAATATTGGAACAAATGAAAGTATTAAAATGGTTAAACTGGGGGTAATTCTTACATTTGAAGAGCAATAAATCCATATTGATCTTCTTGAAGAATATATAGATGTGTTTGCATAAAGTTATTAAGATATGTTGGGGATAGATCCAACCTTGGTAGTGCATAATTTAGTGGTTCATCGAAATGCAAAATCTATTAAGCAAAAACTTTTCAAGATGCATCCAAGGTATCACATTTTGTCAAAGAGGGATTGAAAAATTTCTTGGAATCCAGATTTATCCATCCCATTGAATATTCTAAATGGATATCTAATTTCACCTACTTTCAGGACATCAATAATGCATGCCCTAAAAATGATTTTACTTTACCAAATATAAATATGATTGTGGAATCTACTATAGGCTATGAGATGTTATCCCTCATGGATGGTTTTCATAGATACAATCAAATCAAAATTGCTCTCAACTATCAACACAAAACAACATTTATCACTCCATGGGAGACTTTATATTATCAAGTGATGCCTTTTGGTCTTAAAAATGTGGGATCTACTTACCAAAGGGATATAATAGTAATATTATATGACATGATACATGACACTGTCAAAGATTATGTGGATGATATAGTGGGTAAGTCTAAACTCTAATCAGAGCATCCTATGGTCTTAAGGAAATCTTTGAAAGGCTCCAAGAATATAAGGTTAGATTGAACCCAAAGAAATGTGTGCTTGGATTCATCTTAGGCAAACTATTGGGGTTCATAGTCTTTAGGAGGGGCATTGAGGTAGATCATATGAAAGTTAAAGATATTGTGGAAATGTCTCCTAAAAGTTTTAAGTAGTTAAGAACCTTTTAAGGGAAATTATAGGTTATTTGTCAATTTATATCTCAATTAGTAGATAAATGTCATCCCTTCACCCATCTCTTAAAAAAGGGAACTAATTTCAACTAGAACTTAGAATGTCAACAAGATTTTGATAATCTTAATCAATATCTAATTGAGCCTTTGGTCTTATCATCACCGATCTCAAGAAGGCCACTACTTTTGTATATCTCTACAACACCTTGTGCCATAGGGGCCTTACTAGCTCAACACAATGATGAAGGTAAAGAATGAATAATTTATTATCTCAGTAGGACGTTAATATCATATGAGATTAAATATACCCCTATTATAAAGGATTTCTTGGCCATATTCTTCACCTCCTAGAAACTCAGGCATTATGTACTAAACAACCAAGTCGAGCTCATAGCCAAAGTTGATCCTCTCAAGTATATGCTATCTAAATCTGCTTTAATTGGTAGAATGGATAAATGGATTATGTTGTTAAGTAAATTTGATATAGAATATGTAAATAAAAAGGCCATCAAAGGACAAGAAATTGAAGATAAAATGTGGCAACACCCATTGCAAATACCAAGCTTCTCATCATGACCTTTCCAGATGAGTCTATATTTACTAATACATAATCAAACAACTAAAATTTATATTTTGATGGCTCTTTCACCACACATGGGTTGGGAGTGGGAATAGTTTTGGTAACCCCACAAGGCAAACTACTGCTTAATTTTGGAAAAATTGTGTCATGGATGTCAAAGGTAATGACAAAGTGGTTATGTCATTATGAAGGTTGATATCATGAAGTGACAATAAGGTTGTATGAAGTCTAGTTCTGGCATGAGAGACCTATTGTGAAGGCACAAGCTTGGTAATTTGTTGAGGTAAGAAGCATGTGACCTATGTTAACATGGAGGGAATAGTGAGATCATGTCATGAGTTCATATGAAATGTTGATGATGATTTGAGATCAGTACAAGAAGGTTATAAATGCTTTCAATATCCAAGTTTGACTAATGGTTCTAGACCTAATATGCATAAAGACCTAATGAGGTCCAAATGAAGGGTCAAATTGAGTTTCCAAGGTGTTGAATCCCATGTGAGAATGTATTTAGGTGTAATAGGGTGGTTCAAAGGTTTTGACCAAGTTTTAAGCCCTAAGGAGGAAGACAAAGCAAGAAATAATGTTAAAAGGTTTTCTATGTATGCAAAGTGAAGGTTTCCAATCCTGAGAAGGAAGTTGAGATGATCATTGGCATGTGTAGAGTTTGCATGGTGATCTAAGCCATTTTGAGTAGTTGGGTAAGGGTCCTAATAATATTATAGAAGAATTTTATAGAGAAACCAAGTCATCAACTTTATGAACAAACATTAAGAAGGTAAGGAGGTTTTTGTGCTTACAAAGCCTCATAATGGAGTGATTGGAAAGATGTGATATGTTAGTGCCTTTAATGGATTTTAAAGTCAAGCATGATGATTTTATGTTGTATAGGACTCCTCTATTAATCTCCAGGTGGTAGTGGTGTGTCAGTGAAGTGAGTATAAGGTATAAAAAAGTGCTTGTTTCTAGAGAATTTGATGTTACAGGCAAAGTTGACCAAGTCAACACATGCAAGCTATTGGATATTTAAGGCCAATAATTTTTATTTAGACCCATGGAGTTATTTTTATGATTTATAGTCACTATTTTGATCATTTTTATCAATCAAGTTTTCATATCACTAAATCTACAAAGAGTGAAATCAGTGAAAGAAACTAGGTAGAGTGAAAAATGATTAGGGAAGAATTATAGTTTACTAGGGATGGATCAAATGATTTTGGGTTTTTTTTAATACCTATGCCTCATGTTTCCTTTAGTTTTAAGTGTTTTTTTTGCTCATACACATGTTATAAGGTGCTCACAAAGTGACTTATTTGTGTAAGTCAAGATAGTGAAGGTGTGTTTCTCACAAAATGATCTATGTGTTCCTTATGTGATATTAGACCCCCATAAATTTGTTATTAAATTTTATTTTAAGGTGTATAAGGACTGAATTAATTCATTATAATATAAAGGAAGTGTTTGCACAAGTGTTAGGAGTCATGTTCACTATGATTGTGTTTTGAGACAAAATGATGGTTCCAAGTGTACTAGAGTAAGTGATGTGTTTGAAGTCCTTATGACATAGATGGAGGTAATAAAATATTTTGGTGATATTTTTTAATACTCCTAGATCCATTTTTATTCTTTTGTTCTCATTGAAAGTGCTCTTCAATATGCTATAAAGTCATGATTACATGACTAGTTTTCTGAAGTCATTGTTAGTCTTGAGAGACTAAGTGGAAAAGGTGTTTATGATGCATTATATATTGAGTGAAGATGATTAAATATCATTAATATGTTAAATATTTATTATAATATAACCTTGATTTATTGAGAGATCATGGTTGTGTACATACTATTGTGGAGAGTCAAATTTTGTTGACTAGGTGTTGGCAGTGTTTGGTGGCTCTGAGTAAGCTTCTTTTAGAGAAGGATTAATGGTTGCATAGGTTGAGTTGAATAATATAATTGGATTTATTATGAAACTATGGTAATAATGTGTCTTTAAATCTAAGTTTTTTCCATTTTTTATTGGAAAAAAGTGTGTTTGTACTTCAATGTTCATGATTGTATTTTGGTATGTATTGGAAGCTCTAAGTGGCGATGTTGCAGAAGAGTTATTGAGGCCTAATAGTCTATATGATGATTTAAAATGGATTTGGTGATTTTTATTAGGTCATGGAGGATTTATTAATGCTATTTTTTGATTTATTTTTTTGATAAAATCAATTGTGTGCTTTAGTTTCTTAAGACAATTTTTTTGTGTAAGAAGGCCTAAAAGGCGAGAAGGCCTAATTGATAGGTTCAAGATGTGAAATGGAGTTATAGGTGGCATGGAACTATGTGGGAGTGAGAAAGGGTATATTTGAGGTATTTTATATATTTTTAATCCATTGGTGAAGGCAAAATGTGTTCAAAGAAGTATGAGTGTAACGTGTGGGTGTGAAGGCCTAATACCTTTAGGTCTCCATTAGGCCTAACAGTGAAATTGATCTCTATAGACTATGAGTGATGTATGGAGAGGTTGTATCATTTATTTAAAATTTATGAGTACCTATTTAAAGGGTTAAAAAAGTGTGGTAAAGATATTGGCCAACCAAGATGGGTTAGATGAAGATTGTGGTATAAAGGTAAGGCCTAATTAGCCTATTTGGACTAGTGGAGTGCAAGAGGACTCAAGTGAATAAAAGATCTCAATAAAGGATAAGATATAGGTAATTGAGGAAAATGAGTGGGTGAATACAATAATTCATGAATATATAATCAATTTTATGTAGGTGGACACACAAGTCATTAGACCTAATGAGCCTATAAGAGTCATATTGAGTGAGTGAGCCTTAAAGGATGTTTGAGTGAGATTGAAAAGGAAAGAGTGAAAACAAAGGAGGTAATCATCAGTTGAAGAGTCAAAAAAAAGTTTTAAATATTATTAGAGATTCAAGGTATCTTATTTAGTTCTTGGTTTCCTAAGGGGTTAGAGCTTCCTTGCAAGTTGGAGCTTGCATAAGACTAGTTGGGTGGGTGCTAAACTAGGTAGGGGTTGGTGCTCCTTATGAAGTGGGTGCTTAACTAAATGTTTAGTCTTGTCATTATAAGATAGTAGTCCATGTATATGGTTTAGTGGGTTTTATCCCCCAAGAGGGTTTCCCACATAATCTCTTGTGTTATCTTGTGATGTACTTGTGTGATTATTTGTTTATACATTGATCTCTTATTTATGCTTCATGGAATGGTGTTTGGAATTTAATATGAGTTGTTTTTAAATTTATTAACCCCATATTAGTGTTTAATTCCAAATATTAGTATCAGAATAGGTCCTTTGGGGTATCTTGATAGCTTGAAGGTGATTCTAAGTAGCACAAGATGGCTAAGTAGTTAAGGAAAGAGAATCAAGAATTGAGATTAATGGTCAAAATTCTTAGAGAGTAGGTCAAGTCCTTTATGAATTTCATGAAGGAAAGGTGAGTCATCTTCAAACAAAGTTTGAGTTAATGGTTGAAACAATCAAAGAAGATAAGATGACAATTTGGGATCTTAAGGATCAGTTGAGGGATGCAAGTGTAAGTTTGAAATCAAGTAAATATGAGTGAAATAAGTTGAAGGTTGAGATGGAGTCCTTTAATAATGAGATGAGCAAGGTGAGAAGACTAGAACTATAAACCAATGTAATGAGGTATTCATTTCATAGTCAATGTTATGCTTGCAATCAATTTAGTCACATTGTAAAATATTACAAAAGGAGAGGTAACCTATCAAAATGAGATAACAACCATCATAAAACAAAAGGTATGAATGATATTGTTTGTTTTAGGTGTCATAGATTTAGTCATTTTTAAGGTATTATAAGAATAGTTTGAATGAGTTTTAAAGGAAAAACAAGGTGTATGGAGCTCTTAGTATGTAAGGAAGAGGTCATACATGGATATGGAGACCTAAGATTGTTAAGAGAGATAAAATTAAGACCAAATATGAATTGGTTATTGAAAATATCAGTCAAGATTGTTTGATTGTGGGAGAACAAGGATCAGGTATAAAAGAATGCAAAGAATAGGTAACATCCATTGATAGTGCATTGAAAGAAGAGATGAGAATCAAAGAGGAGAAGAAGGAAGATTTTGAATCCAAAGAGGATACCAAGTATAGAGAGTTTCAAATCAAGAATATGATCAAGAGGTTCAAAGAAGTGGAGGATTGGGGGTCTCCTGGTTTCACATTGTTATGAAATCTACATAAGTGAAGGTGTCTCTATCTAAGATTCATATAGGTATTCATCATGCAAGGAAGCGAGTGATGGTTTATCAAGGTCTTGTGATGTTATACAGAGTTTGATGACATGTTGAAAATTCCCTAACAATGATATGAAGATACCATAAGACTCTAAGTGTTCATAATAGGGTCTTAACTATGAGGATGAGGTTGATTCTTTGAGTCAATTTGAAAGGCTTTCATGAAGAAATCAATGGAATAAGAGAACTAATCATTACCTTAGGTTCATATATCATGGGTTTGATTATTATGGTATCCTATGTTGATTTTTTTGAAGGAAATGTTTCTTATTAGATGACTAATAGAGAGTGGGTGTATACACAAAATTATATGACTGCATTTTTTCATAAAAATGCTTTGAAGAAGTTATAAGCCATGATGGATTGTGGAGGTTAAAGGGTAGTTATTTGTTTTTATGAGATCCATATGAACTTTATCCATGTATGATTTAGATGTTAAATTTGATCCAAGAAGACAAAATGTTTTGAAGAGTTATTTGTAGATGTAGTTGGTCAAGAAGACCTGTTGAAGATGTTATGATCTAGGTGAAGCATGGAGTCAGTGGGGGATAACTTAAAAAATTTGAAAAATGTTTAAGAAGATAAAATCAATAATTAAAGGACAAAGATAATTCTCCTAAGTTGTAGTCAAGTTGTTGAATAAACACTATGTTTTCATAAGCCCATATGGAGAAGTCTATGACATATATGGACTCAAGAGACATGTCACAAAAATTGATATGATGAAATGATCAAACCAAGTCATAGATTTGAAAATTCATTAAATATTAATACATGGACAAAGGAATATTATGAGTTATATAAGTAAATAGGTTCAAGGATTAAATAAGCCCAAGTGGATAAGTTCAAAATGAGGTATGCCTAAAGTGAGGGGGAACATATGTGAGATGTTTCAGTTTCAAGTTTCAGATAATGGAGATGTGTATGTAAAAGGGGGAACAATTATTCATCCATGTGAATGAAAGGTAATTTAGTATCTTGTGCACCTAAAAGTGTATTTGAATGCATGTATGATTCTAGGGGGAGCTTAGTTACTGTTAGTCCACTTTGTCAATGGCATGTGTAGAGTTTTCATGGTTATTAAAAGGAAATTAAGATGCTCATTTTCATGTGTAGAGTTTTCATGGTGATATAATCCATTTGGATTAGTTGGGGAAGGTATTAAGAAGCTTTCAGAAGAATTTTGTAGAGAAACCAATCCATTAGCTTTATGAACAAATGTTAATAAGATAAGGAGGTTTTTGAGCTTACAAACCCTCATAATGGAGAGATTGCAAAGATGTGAAAGGTTAGTGCCCAGAATGGATTGGAAAGTCAAATTTGATGATTATATGTTGTAGAGGATTCATCCAACCATATCCAGGTGGTAGTGGTGTGTTAGGGTACTGAGTAGAAGGTACATAAAAGTGCTTATTTCTAGAGAATTTGATAGTATAGGCAAAGTTGACCAGGTCAACACATTAAATTTGTTGGAGGTTTAAGGAAAAGAATTTTTATTGAGACCCATGGATTTATTTTTATGATATATAGTCACTATGTCAATCATTTGGATCAATCAAGTTGTCTTATCACTAACTCTGCAAAGAGTGAAATCAATGAAAGAAACTAGACATAATGAAAAAGTGATTAAGTAAGAGTTCCAGGTGACTAGGGATGGATCAAATTATTTTGGGTCTTTGGTTAAGAAATATTACTCATGTTTAATTTATTGGTAATTGTTTTTTGTGCTCATACATAGGATAGAAGGTGCTCACAAAGTGACTTATCTATGTAAGTCAAGACAGTGAAGGTATGTGTCTCACATAATGATCCATATGTTCCTTATGTGACATTATAACCCCATAAATTTGTGATTGGAGTTTATATTAATGTTTATAATTAATATTTTAATGAATTTGAAGATTAAGGATGTGTCTGGATAAGTGTTAGGAGTCATGTTCACTATGACTATTTTTGAGACAAAATGACAGTTCCAGGTGTATTAGAGTAAGTGATGTTTTTAAAATCATTATGGCCTAGATGGAGGTAAGAAAATATTTTGGTTATATTTTTTAAGACTCATTTATCATTTATTATTATTTTTTTCTCATTTAAATTTCTCTTCAATATGCTATAAAGTCATGATTACATGACTAATTTTCTTAAGTCATTGGCAATCTTGAGAGACTAAGTGGAAAAGGTGTTTATAATTCATTATATATTGAGTGATGATGATTAAAGTGAATGAATATGTTAAAAATGTATTATAATATCACTTTTATGTATTAGGAGTTCATGGTTGTGCCCATACTATTGTGGAGAGTCAAAGTTTGTTGATTGGTTATTGGTAGTGTTTGGTGGCTCTAAGTAAGCTTCTTTTAAAGGAGGATTAATGGTTGCAGATATTGATTTTAAGACTATAATGAGATGTATTAATACCATGAGGTCATAATGTGTCTTTAAGTGTTATTTTTTCCATATTTTATTGGAAAAAATCATGTTTGTACTTCAATGTTCATGATTGTATTTTGGTATGCACTGGCAACTCTGAGTGGTGCAGTTGAAAAAGAGTTATTGAGGCCTATTGGTCTATGTGATGATGTAAAATGGATTTATTGATGTTTATTAGGTCATGGAGGATCTATTACTATAATTTTTGGATAGGGTTTTATGAGAAAATCAACTATGTGCTTCAGTCTCTTGAGACATATTTTTTGTGTAAGAAGGCCTAAAAGGTGAGAAGGCCTAATTGATAGGTTCAAGATGTGAAATGGATTTATAGGTGGAATGGACATATTTGGGAGAGATAAATGGTATATTGGATGAATTTTTGATGTGTTTCATCCATTGGTGAAAGCAAAATGTGGTCGAAGAAGTCTAAGTGTAACGTGTGGGTGTGAAGGCTTTCCTTTAGGTCTCCATTAGGCCTAATAGTGAAATTGGTCTATATGGACTATGACCAACCTATCAAGAGGTTGTATCATTAATTTAATATGTATGAGGACCTATTTAAATTGTAAAACAAGTTTTTTAAAGATATTATCTGACCAAGATGAGTTAGATGAATATTGTGGTATAAAGGCAAGGCCTAATTGGCCTATTTAGACGAGTGGAGTGTAAGAGGACTCAAGTGAAGAAAATAACTCAATCAAGGAGTAGAGATAGGTAATTGAGAGGCATAAATGGGTGAATAATATCAATCATTCATACCTAATCAAGTTTATGTAGGTGGACACAAAGGTCATTAGACCTAATGAGCCTAGAAGATGCATATTGAGTGAGTGAGCCCTAGAGGCTATTTGAGTGATAGTGAAGAGGAAAGAGTGAAAACAAAGGAGGTAATAATAAATTGAAGAGTAAAAAATAGGTGTTCAAGATGATCTGATATTTAAGGTAATTGATTTTATGCTTTTTTTCCTAGGGGGTTGGAGCCTCCTTGTAAGTTGGAGCTTATAGAAGACTAGTTGGGTGGGTGCTCAACTAGGTAAGGGTTGGTGCTCCTTGTGAAGTGGGTGATTCAATAAATTTTTAATCTTGTCATTAAATGATAGTATTCCATGTGCATGGTTTATTGGGTTTTATCCCCTAAAATCATTTCCCACATAATCTCTTGTGTTATCTTGTGATGTACTTGTGCGATTATTTGCTTATGCATTGATCTCTTATGTATGCTTCATGTAATGGTGTTTAGAATTGAATATGAATTATTGTGAAACTGATTCACCCCCATCTTAGTAGCTAATTCCAACACCAAAATCCTTATGTACTACTTTCCTATGCACAAATAATATTTCTAAATATGAGGCCTTAATTTTTGGCCTCCAACTTACCATCCAATGGAATATCCAACATCTCTAGGTATTTGGTGATTCTCGATTGATTGTTTAATAAGTGAATGAGGAGTTTCAAACAAAAGATGAGAAATTTCTTCTCTATAAACAACTAGTGGACCAATTTAAGCAAAACAATTTAGTCCCTCACATTTTAATAGGTTCTCAAGGGAAGTAATAAAGTAGCTGACTCCATGACCACTATTGGTTCATTGATAGACCTTCTAAAAGATGTCCTTGAAGGTAATTTCATTGAAAAATTACTATTATCAGCTCATTAATCAATGGATCTATATCAAATTTATGCCATACCTAATCCCAATCTACCCTGGTATCATAATATTTACACTTACCTCCATGACAATATCCTACCACCAGACCTCAATCATCACCAATACAAAGTCTTCATCCATCGCACATCCCGTTATACCATCCTTGGCAACACACTCTATCGATGAGGCTATGATAGGACCTTTTTAAGATGATTGACATCATAGGAGGATACTCTTATAATTAAAGAGGTCCTTGATGATATCTATGTCAGTCATGTCAATAGGGTGGCCCTGGCCAAGAAGTTACTCTAGATTTGACACTATTGACCCAAAATAGATCATGATTGCATCCAATATGTACATAAAAGTGTAGCCTATCAAAAACATGGTAATCTTGTTCATTCTCTTGCATAAGATATACAACCTATAATGAGCCCATGGCCATTTTCCATGTAGGGATTAGATCTAATTATCAAAATCAATCCAACATCATCTGATGGGCATAAGTTTATACTTAGCGCTATGGAGTATTTTACTAAATGAGTTGAAGCCATGCTGCTCATCTATACCATAGGTATCCAAATATAAAAATTCATTCTGAATGAAATTATTTTCCACTTTGGGATCCCAACCAAAATCATATCATATAGCAACAAATATTTCAAAAATTAAGACTTTAAAGATCTATGTAAATGTTATCACATTGAGCAACACTTTTCCACACCCTACTATCCCTAGGGTAATGGACAAGTAGAAGCAACTAATATGATTCTTATTAATATTCTCAAGAAAATTGTCAATGATGTAGGTAGAAATTGGCATTTGTAACTATACCCTACTCTTTGATCCTATAGAACCAGTGTTTGAACACCTACTGGGGTTACTCCATATTCTTTAGTCTATGGTGCAAAAACAATCTTGCCCATGGAAGTTGAGCTCCCTTATTTATGAATCTATTTGTGGGGCATGATTAATGATCATAATTCTAGACAAGAACAAATACAAGAGCTTAAGATAATTGATCAAAAATATCAAAATGCTTTGAATCATTTTAGGGTGTACCAAAATAAGCTCAATGGATAATATCCATAGAAGATCTAGTCCCAAGAATTTGAAATTGGTGACCTAGTCTTAAAGGAGAATTAGAAAAAGACCAATGTAGACCAAGAAAATAAAGGCAAATTTAAAGAAAATTGGATTGGGAACTATATCATTATTGCAAAATTTAGATCATGAGCTTATACATTAGCTAAACTAGATGGTGATGAGGTCCATGAGCCCATGAATATTATGTATTTGAAACTTTTTTATACTTAAAAATCTCTACAAAACCTCCATTTATGATTCCCCACTCTTTGGATCACATACATAGACATTCCAATTATCTCCTTCATTTATTAAATTTCATCATCGTTTCTATAGGACCTTGATCCTAATAGTGGGTGTATACTATATGTATAGGGAAGATCAAGAGAAATGAGTTTTGAACTAGGGCAAATCATTATTGATCATACAAGGGGAATATTTTTTGAGGAGCCCTCTGGAGTATCTCACTCTACTTTCAAATTGATACTCATCTAATTTTGGACATCCTAATATATATCCTAGTCACATACTCCTCCATGAATCTTCCTTCTATCAGCCTCAATTACCTCCAAACTTATCCTTCCATATTCACCCCTAAGTAAAAATCCACAAGAACCCACTAACCTCATTATTATCGAAGGGTCATCTAATTCTCTTACTCTAGGATCCATTATTCACTTCATACTAAATCTTTATCATTCACTTTAGACCCTAAACATTATCATTACAACTAGTTTTGATCCTTGTCTCATTTGTAATAACCATTTTGGGCACAATCAACCCCTATACATATTTAGCTATGATCCTACAAGTTGTTTATTTTAGGACCTTTTATATATATTGTCTTTAGTAACCTTTTTATTAAGACTTTAGGGTTTTTGTCATATTGTAAATAATCCTTGCCCAACATCACTTTTATCATTTCCTTAGGTTGTCTTTTATAAAAATTAAATGTATATAATTCAAAATATTTCTCATGATCTTATTATCTTTTTAAGTAGTAAATTTTGTACATGTCTTGCATTATCCTTTTATACACATGTGTATGTGTGTTATTATTAATAATCATTAAGTCTTGTAAATATTTATCATAGTTGGTAAATCTTATTAGATTTTGTTATTTTTTGACAAAGGGAACAAGGATGGTCTTAAGTGAATACCCAAATTAGGACTTGGAAAAGTCACTTAAACAAAGTTTCCATGTACTGTGGATCCTATGTGTCCTTAACTATTATCATGTCATTGGTACACTTATACTCACACGTGCAGTAGTTAATTGGATTGGCTACATATCTAATGGACTAAAATTTCCCCCATCCCATCTTCCTAATCATTCCACTATCTCATCTAACAATCCTAACCTACTACCCTACATCCACCCATCTCCTTAGTGTAGGAGAATTTTAGCCAACATTAGTTTATAAGACTCATAATTAACAAAATGGATTATTTATTAGCATATTGTTAACAAACATTACATGTTATTTTACCAACACATTATAAATATAAAACATAACCATTATCCATACTAAATAAAATCATGATCATCATTACATCTTATTACCCAAACATCTCATTTGATTATAACAAAACAAAATTAGATAATCTAGATAATAAACAAACATAATCTAAACCATAACCACAATTTATGCCATCTAATCAATCATCTAAGCATATAATCATCATTATCTAATATATAAATACTCATCATCATAAACATGATGCTATCTAATCACATCATACTCAATCACATACATGATCCATACACCCATGCCTAATAATCACATAATATAACTCATCCATTAATTACACAATCACAATAAAGATCATCATGCAAACATAACATCATATATCACAAAATCATAATCACATATATCAACAGTCCATCATGTCCATCATAGTCCAAGTCAAAATACATAAATACATAAATGGGCCCTATGGGCATTAATGCGATATAATACATACAAGTCCATAATATAATACATGTCTCACAAATAATACATCCCAAATCACTATTGTCTTGGTGGTCTCCTAGTAGGTTGGTGTATAGACTGGGAGGAATTGGCTTTGGACATTGTTTCACTTTGACCTATTATCACTACTACCTCATATAAATCCCTATAATATTAGGCCTCCCATGTTAATCAACTAATCTATCTCATAATCATCCCCATATCCCTATCTTCTAGTGTTGCATTACCCTCCTCCTTGGCTTTCTTGGCCACCTATTACTATCTCTCCCTCTCTTTCAACCTAGAATATAGCTACCCAATCTGGCCCTATAATGTGACTTTCTATGCTTCTTGACTTTGGATTTGCCCCTACAATGTAGCTACCTACCCTTATAAGTCTACTACTTGACCTACCAAACATGAGACCTATCTAAGTGCCCCAACCAACTGACTATCCCTTTATGCAATTTGACCCTATAAATCTACAACCATCATGCCCCTCTTGATTATGATCCCTATAACCTCTGTAGAATGGGCCTATATCTCTCTCCTCAGTATATCCTAGAGAGCCCACTCATCCTCACTCAAAGGTGGTCTAGACAACCCTGCCCCCTCTCCATCCATACCCCCTCTAGCCTAAACTCCCCATCTATCCTATTTTCTAACTCCTATCTAATCTCCACCTTGACCTCCCTAATCTCCTTTGTCAATATCCATTACATTTGGACCTCCCTGAGCATCTTGTTGACCTTGTGCCTAAGTCTATTCTCTCTAAGCTTGCTTCCTCCCTAGTCGAACTCATGCCTATAATAATCTTCAAACAACCACCTTTCTCACCTTGGTTATCTATTTGAGTAATTTATGAGGCTATCTTTGTACCTACCAATATGTGTATGCTGCAATTACTCTAAGATCTAGAATCGGTGTTTGATAATTCCATACAATAGGGGTAATACTCTCCTAATCCACCTTGGCTAGTTTCCTATCTACTAGATTCCCTATTGAGGCCTCTCCCTATCACTATGAGAAAATAAATTATCCTCTTTAGGCACATCCTAATACCTCTCAAACTACCACTACACACAATTAAGCTTGTGTCTCTTAATAATATATACTCATTGGCTAGTTAGATAACACTCGGTGAGTATGAAATGTGTGCCATCTACATCCTTAGGCCATCTCCACTAGACATATCTATATAGCATCCATGTGATCTGATCTACTCATAAAATATCAAATCCCTATCTATAGAACCATATCTCCCTAGTATGGGACCTCTATACTCCAAGAATAATATACCATCCAAATACTATGGGTTGGTGGGGCTCCCTATCTGCACAAGTACCCAATGGTATCTCTATCATGATATGCTCCCAACTCCATATCTATAGTAATAGAGAGGGACCTAAGCTTGCTACTCCTTTGTGTGCTCTCATATAAATCTCTCTATATAAGTGGGCCAAGACTATAGGACTCCAAGCAAACACTCGATAATCCTAAACTATACCTGACACCATGTCACCCAATCCCAAGTGGAACCACTGACCACTCTTGTTTGGAAAGAGTATGCTGATCATAAGAGACATAATCACAAGAGTCAATATATAAATAGTACCCTCCCTTATATCCCTATCAATATCCACTTCCACATCATGAAATCCAATCTATAGTCTACCAACCAATCTTTAAACTATCATACTCAGAGTATGTGAATGCTAGTATATCCTGTGGCCTCTCATCAATAGTCAAAAGATGCAAAGAATGTCCTCAAGAGTGACTATCATCTCACCAATCACAAAATGAAATGTTTTGGTCTCAAAGTGCCATATATCAACCAAGGCTATGATCAATGCCCTATCAATCCTCATTATAGTCAACATCATGATATAATAGAGGCCTATAATCTCTAACACTCCATAATCAGTCAATGACAACAATGCATCTCATGAATCACCACCATATGTCATATTCAAGAAGCCATCACCCCTAAATACTCTTACACCAACACACATCCTATCAAATAATGATAATCTAATCACACCTAGATTATGCCTATCTCATCCCATCTGCGTGGTTTCTAATCCTCAAACTCACTTGTCTACCCTAGCCCCTAGCCTAACCACCACCCAATATCTAAACACTTCATCCCTCTTTACCCAATTATACTTTTAACCCATTTTATTAATCATCCTAATCTATTCTATCTCATTATCCATCATCACTAATTATCTACCCTTCTTCTCATTCACCTCACTCCCCCCATCACACTAACCTTTAACCCTTCCTTCCCACTATCCTTTCTTATCTCATCCCCCAATTCTACTAAATTATCATAACATAACCACCCTCAGTCTCTAATCACTATAACTCCCATACCATTCCCTCTCGAACCAATTCACTAACCCTTATCCCTAATAGACATGAAACCACAACTCTCAAAATAGCCCTAAGTTGTGCCTTCATCAAAATTGCCATTCATAATTTGCGGTTTTGCAAAACCACAAGTCTAACCTTACACTTTTGAAAAATCACAATTATCCCCTTGAAATAATAAAATATCACAAATTTCTTGATGTGGTATTTCAAAACCACAAGTCTCACTTTGTAGTTTTTCAAAACTACAGCTTGTGGTTACAATATCATCAATTAAAGGGATAATATCACAACTAAGGGCATAACCCCAAGTCGTGATATTATCATAGCCACATGTACATGCATTAAATACCAAATTAAATGTGGAAATGAAAAAAATCATAGGATAGGTATGGGTTAATCATCAGTGGTCCCATGTTGGATGGCCTTTGGTGCTCTTGGACCCTCTATCTATGATGTGATGAGTGAGGAATGCGGTCCATGGATATGTCTCAAAAGCAAAGAAGTTATACTAGCTAAAAGTCAAAATGAGCCTTTTTACCCCTAAATTTTCCTATTTAAACCCTAATCCACCCCTTCTTTTATCCCTCATAACCCACTTAACCCTCGCTAATCCATCTTACCCCAACTACTAATCTTGATCCCCGAATCCCATTTCATGACCTATTATCACATTTAATCATAATTTTATCATCCCTAAGTCTCCCAGGTCATAGTTTTATATTCTCTATTATAAGTTCAAAATATTGCTTAAAAGTACATTGCCCTGAGGTCTTTTTAGATTATGTAGGCAACACCTGGCCACATTCTTGTGGCTAAGGATAGCTTGGCCACTATTAACATCCCATCTCATCCCATTCCCTATGGGTAACTCAAGGTTATTAAATCATTTTGAGCTATGAATCTAACATAAAGTGGCTTATTATAACTAGTAATCCTTCAAATGTCCTCTAAAGGCTTGTTATCTCTCCAACTTGCATCCTATAAACCTACCTTCAAGGCTAGGGTAACATGGGAATAACCCAAGGTTGTGGGTGACATATGACTGGGCTAGAACTCTATATTATGGGGATAGCTCCCCTCGTGTATATGTTATAGATAAAAATCACTAAGGCCTAAAATTTTTGGTGAAAAAAGATAAGATATTCATAAAAGGAGACCTAACCTAAAGTTAGTGATGCACCAATATCATTATCCACTCTTATTTGCCTTAAAAAACACTAGCAAACCAAACAATAAACTAAAATACTACCTCCATAAAAGTCTAGGCAACAATGTTTCACATAGGGGCTATGATAGTTAGATAGAACATGAGGGATATGAGAGAAAGGTCTAGTTCAATAAACTTAACAACCAAGTTCCAATCCAAGCTTAATCACCAACACTTGTTTCACGCTATATGACCTGCATAGAACATCTATTAACATATAGTTAAAGAAAAGACCTATAAAAGGAAGATAAATCTTCAAATTATTCAAGTCAAACCAACATAAACACACTAGATCAATATGGAAGAAGTTAAATCAGTTATTGCATTAGTCCAAGAGGTTTATGTTGTCCCCAAAAATGTCACTCATTTTTGGGACAACATTTAAGCTATTTTGGTCCTGCACAGACCAAAATCCTCTCTTCCCTTTTCAAAAATTATTTTAAGCATTCAATTTCTTCATTTTTCCAAGCTTTTCAGAAACTATGGACTCTGCAAGTAGAGATTATATGAACTCATTTCTACGGACTCCCCCAATTCTAAAAACTTCAATCTATGGACTCTATAGGAAAGAAACATGTTCAACGGGTTAAAACGGTTCAAAGGAGGACCCATAAAATAAAAATTTGAAGGCATCCAAAGGACCCCAAAGGGCAAGTTACCTTTGAGAAAGATCAAACCTCAAAGTGTAGTAGAAGCCACCACGTGTCCCTTATAAAGTCAAGCGGAAGCTGTCAAGTGTCATCTGCCGAGACATAGTTTCTAGTAAGTTTCAAAGTAGTGGAATGCACTTCATGTCCTATGATAACTCTGCAGAGTGTGCCAAGTGTTAGAATCTGTAGCTTCTCCCTTTTATTTCATAAGGACTGTGTTGGGCCCCACGTGAGTGGCTAAACTCAATGGAGTGTGACAAGTGTTTGCATCCATGTTTTGAGTTTCTTATAAAGCTTCTTTCAATAAGCTTCTCTTAGAGTTTTGTGGAAGGTGCCAAGTGGTGATGGCGGAAGGTTTCAATATGTTTTTCTACAAAGTAGTGGAAGTCACCACATGTCCCTTAAAAATCTTGATAGAAGCTGACAAGTGTCAACATCTGTAGTTTCTTCTTTTTACTTCTTTGTTTTGTAAGGATTGTGGTGGGCCCTGAGTGAGTTACTGAGTCAAGTAGAGCGTGCCAAGTGTTGTCGTCTACGCGAATCCAAATGAGTCTTGAATGTTTTTGTAGTGTTTCTAAAAGTTTTATGGAAGCTACCATGTGTCATCTTCTACAAGAATCTCAAAGGTATTTAAAGCTTCTATAAGTTAAGTAGAACATGCCACATGTCCCGTTATAACTCAACAGAGTGTGACAAGTGTCTGCATCCGTGTTCCCCTTTTGAAGCTATTCAGGCAAGAAGTGTTGTGGGTCCCATTTCCCGTAAGTTCTAGTAAGTTTCAAAGCAATAGAACGTGCCATGTGTCAAAGACGCAGAGCCAAGGAAAGATTTCCTTTGGACAAATTGTCTGAAGGAATTCCTTCGGACATTTTGTCCAAAGGAGATAAAGAAACAATAGCCCGCCAAAGAAATTAAAGCCTGAAGTCCACCCGAAAGATCCTGAAGGGTAGGTACCCTTACAGGGGGGTGCTTGACACTTAAAAAGGACTATTTGAAAAGTCCAAAGGGACACCTTCCCTTTAGAGTGTTCTAAAGGCTTGATAAAGACACAAAAAGAAGCTTTGAAAGAATTATATGAAAAGGAGCCTTCAAAGTTCACGGTTCATAATAGTTCAAGTAGCTGGCAACCTTTGATGACATCATGGACGTCAAATTTAGTGTAATGGAATACCTGTTAACATTTGAATATGGTGCAAAATTTGAAAAATGAATCAAGCGATTGGCTGAAAGGAGAGCCTAAGAGTCCAAATTGCTATAGGGAAGAGAAAAACAATAAAAAAGATAAAAAATATCTAATAGGGGAGTTATTTGTAGTAGGTGAAATAGTGGATCAAGTAGACTTATGAGCATGCCAAATCAAGGAAATGGCCTATATTTCTTCCATGAAGTAAAGGCAAAGAGACAGCTATGCAAACACCAAGAAAAGCACTAGATGATCTAGACCCAGGAGAGGACATTTGAGATGAAATGACATGCCATAGTAAGGCAACCACCCTGATCCAGCATGGTTCCCTGATAGAAAGGAAAATGCATTCAAGGCATTGAATACATAGCATGGGTCATTCCATGAAACAAAATGCTAGGCCTTTCTTGGATGATATATATTGTATTCTCCTGCATATTCATAAAAGAGATCTTCCTATTACCAGAAGCAAAACTTTGACCAAATTAAAAGCCATTACTGAGACTTTGAGCTCAGATTGTTGTTCATATTTCTTTGATTGAATGAGAAAGAAAGTTACTTGTAGAATTTGTGCTATTATAGCTTGTGATATTTTAGAAAATTGTTCTTATGTCTATTTCCTAGGAGCATTCTTGTTTATTTGATCTAACAAGCAGAACTAGTGGAAGTAATTAGGAAGGTGTCCTAAAGCCAACTGTGGAGAGACTTTGTGCCCCCACAATTGCCTTTAGTGTGTTTTCTTTATGTTATTGTGTAAATGATCTTGGGATGACTTTATGCCCTCATTATCCTTCATATTTCACTCTTGGGCAGTCGAGGTGGAGACTTTGTGCTACATCTCAGTCTGCTAGTTACTACGCCTTTGGTTACTAGTTACTTGTAACTACCTGAAAGAACTCCTACTGGTCCCTGTAAGAATACTTATGAAAGAAGAGAAGTGCCTTCAATGTTTTCACCAAGATTTTATCCTTTGTTTGTGAACATCATCTCTGAAAGAAGAGAGATGGATGGTGTATCCTACCCCTGAGTGTTATTTTCAGCTTATATATATATAGTATATAGCTTCTTCATATTCATAGGGAACCTCCCCTTGATGAGAAGAGAGATTTGTCCCCTGTTGATATAGTAAACCTGCACATGTAGCTGACCAATCTCCCTATGTTGTGGTTGAAGAGACCTATTTTTCTCATCGATACGCTGGTGACAAAATATTCACCCAACAATTTTTGGTGACTCCGCTGGGGATACAATAATTTTTTGCAATTTGAAGCCTCAAGCTTCAGATTGAAACATCACCTGTGTCTTACCCATTATCATTATAGCCTTATCCATTTATCTTGCTATGGAAGAATGAGCTACTCCAGTACTTTCCCATTGTTAATTTTTCCTCCTAGCTTCATGCAACAATTTTTTGGCAACTCAGCTGGGGAAGGACAAGTAGTTTGAAGCCTTAAGCTTCAAGCTAAAGCTAGATCAATCCTTTTCTATTTTTGTTTCACAATCTAGAAACTCCACACTATACCAAAATCTAGAGAATTTAGGGTGTTGTTGACCCTATCTTTGAGTTGGTGCAATAAGGAAGTTTTGACTTATTCCCTCCCCAACTTCAAGTTCAACGATCCAAGAGTGTTCCTCCTACCCGTACTAGGTCACCAACACAAGGTAGAGCTACTTTTTATACTGTTAGTAGAGATTTTCCCATACATATGCCACCCAAATTTGTTATCCCTCTTTTTCATAATCTAATCATGGCAGCTCAAGGCCCCTGGGGTAACTCTTTTAGTCCACTAAATTTGACTCCACCTCTACATGAACTTCCACGTAGTTTAAGGAAGAATTTCCCCAAATTCTTTGGTGATGGGAGAGTTCACCCTGATGAACACATTGCAACCTTCAGCATAGCCTGTGGCATAATAGGAGTAGAATTTGAGGATGTGGTAGTCAGGATTTTTGTGGAAACACTACAAGGTGTTGTTGCAGACTGGTTCTACCATCTATAAGCTAGATCAATAATTGATTGGGACACGCTCAAATCTAAATTTGAAGCCAGGTTGAAGCCTATAGAAGATGCACATGCCTTGCTGGCCTAGCTCACACAGATGAATAAGGAACCTCATGAACCCATGAGGGATTTCATAGCAAAGTTTGACAAGTTTAGGAACCAAATTCCTGTTATTGCTCAGCCAACACCTGAAAACCTCAAATGATTCTTCATCAACTCACAGCTGCTTGAAGTGAGTTTTCTACTGAGATGTGCTAGCCACATAGACCTTGAGGCTACTCAAGACTTGGCTACTAAAGTTGAAGATTACCTTATCTTGGCAGGAAAGATAAGAAGAGATCTAAACAAAGGTAAATCTTCTTCTTCCTCTAAGTACTCCCCTATAACCACCACTGATCTAATGGTGCAAAAGCTAGCAAATGAAGTGCTAGCTCTCAGAAAGCTAATGGCACAAGGGATGTGATTTGCTCCTACATATAGAGATATGCCAAGGAGGACATTTCAGAATCAGGCATATGAAGGCAATGCTACCAGGAATTAAGGATATCTAAATCACCTTCCTCCCCCATGAGGGAACCCAACCATTGAAGCACTTCTAACCAATTCAACAATTGGATATCTTGAAGCTAAAACAGATTGCTCATTCTAGCCTGAGTTGAATCCTAAAGATGACACTAATCTCTTCACTGAGGAAGAAGAAGAATTAGCTGGCGACTCCAATATTAGTTTCCTTAATTATCAAGACAAACCTAGAAGTGAAGGTAATACAGCTGACGGGTCATATGCTATATTCACCTGGTCTAAGAATCAATCAGCTTAGCCAACTGATAAGGAGAAAGTAGAGGAATGACCTCAACCAATAGTTTCAATTGCTAAGTAGGGATCCACTCTTCCTTTCTAACTAAAGGATCGAGTGATTGCAAGAAAGGTAATTACACCAAATATCTGTATGCCTTCTACTTCAAATTCATAGTCCAGTCCTCCCCCTTCCAAAAATCAAAAGGATGAACTCCCATCTTCTGCTCCTAGCTCATTTCTAGCATTTGATATAATTAACCATATAAAGAAAACCAAAATTCAAATGTCTAAATTTGAATTTTTGTAGTCCAATCCTGAGTAATTAGATAAATTGGTTAAGTCTGTGAAGAACTAGGTCATACCTATAAGACAAGCAATTCCCAAGGTGACTCATGTTTCCCCCAAGAATGCACTCACCAAGAACAACCTTGTCATCACTCCTCCTACTACTCTTGGTAGGACTGAACCTTTCTATGTCTCATTGCTGATAAATGGACATCAACTAAATAATTGCATCATTGATTCTCGAGGTTCAGACAATGTCATGCCTACCAAAGTGGTTGAATCCCTTGGCCTCACACTGACTAAAACATTTTGTAGATGCTTCTCCATAGAGAACAAGTACCTCTGCTGAGACAAATTAAGGATGCTCAATTCACATTTGCAACATTCATAGACAAAAGAATCAAGATGACTATCTTGGTGGCTAATGTTCCAGCATCATATAGAATCCTTATTGGGCAGAATTTTTGTAAGGATGTTGGTGGTGAATTGAGCATAGACTTGTCTGAGGTGAGTATTTTAGTCAAAGGTGTTATGAAGAGGCTACTCCCTAAAAAGGAAGTGAAATATGTGGTTACCTAGACCTCGGCACCTGAAGCTCAAATTCTATTTGAGTCTTCAGGCATGGGTAATTACTTTCTATCCATGGATAAAGTTCATGAGGCATCTGATGAAGCTCTTTTAAGTGACAACCTAGAAATGCATTCAGTTGGAACAACAGGAGAATTGGTGGAGTGCAATACCAATGTGGAAGGATCTCCCCCTCTAAATAAAGAAGAATCTAAAGAAAAAGTAGTGTCTAATGAGGTATGGATTCTAAAATTCAATGGCAGCTATCCCTCTATCGGTTCAGGAGATAGGGTTGTGTTGGTATCTCCTCAAGGAGATATTTTTTCTTCATCATATAAGTTACAGTTTAGCAACACCAATAATACATCTGAGTATAAATCTCTATTGCTTAGATTGAATACTACTAGGGACAGAGGAATCAAACTCCTTCATGCAAAAGGAGATGCTAAACTAGTGGTTTGTTAGGTGAGAAACCTGTATCAAACCAAGCATAAGAGACTGTGCCACTACCGTAATCTAGTTAGGGACCAAATTGAAAACTTTGATGCTTTCAGCATCTCTATAGTTCCCAAGGAATTCAATGATAGAGATGATGCACTGGAAATTTTGGTAACTCTCTTAGTTCCTCACCCAGACTTCAAAAGAGACAGGTACACTATTGAGCTAGTCTTTCGACCAAGTGTGCCTAATAATGCCAGTCATTGCCAAGTGTTTAACAAGGACAACCAAATCATTGCCTTCTTTGAGCAGAAGGATAACTTTAAACAACTAAATTTTGAAGGTAGTTAGCCTCAGCAACTTGAACCCACTCCTAAATCAAGTTCAAGCATGGATGGAGAGTTCTTACAGCTAAAAGGGAATAAAATTATCAAAGGCCTAGTTTCCCTTGAGAAACTGTTTGACAAACATGACAGATTCATCAAATAGTAGCAAACAGATTCAATCTCCTCTCAGGAGTTTGATCAAGTAAATTTGGGTACCAAATAAGATCCCAAGATGGTAAACATTGGGAAATGCTATACTCCTGAGGAGAGGTTCAAGTTCACTACTTTTCTTAGCCAGTACATGGATGTCTTAACTTACTCCTATGATGACTTAAAGTCACTCAAGCCTAATGAAATTCAACATGACATTCCTCTCAAGGCTGATTCATCACCTTACAGGCAAAAATCTAGGTAGTATAATCTAAAAATATTAGGTACTATTCTGGCTGATATACAAAAGATGCTCAATGCTAGAATCATTTTTCTAATCCATCATTCCACATGGATTGCAAACATAGTGCCTGTAAGGAAGAAAAATGGTGAAATTTGCCTCTATGTGGATTTTAGGAACTTGAATCAGTCATCCCTAAAGGATAACTATCCTCTACCTATCATGGACCAAGTGCTTCAGACAGTGACTAGTTTAGAGATATTATCAATGCTAGACAGCTTCTCAGGATACAATCAAGTTGAAGTTGGTGAAGCAGACCAACACAAGACTGCTTTTACCATGCCTTGGGGCATGTTTGCATATAGAAGGATGACATTTAGGTTGATTAATGATGGTGCCACTTTTCAAAGAGCAATGGACCTTGAATTCAAGGATGAGATGAGTAAGTTTATTGTAGTTCATCTTGATGACTTGACTGTCTTTTATAAGCATCACCCAAATCATGTGTGCCACTTGAAACAAGTGCTGGAACGCTGCCACCAGAATGACATTTCTTTAAACTCTAAGAAGTATCTTTTTAGGGTAACAGAGGTGAAACTTCTTAGACACATTGTGTCCAAGGGAGGCATAAAGATTGACTCAGATAGAGTCAAGTCTATCCAAGAGCTTACCTTGCCCGCCAGTAAGACTGTTGTTCACTCTTTCTTTGGAAAGGTGAATTTCTTATGAAGGTTCATCCTAGATTTTGCTGAGAAGACTAGGTATATAGTAAACATGATGAAGGGAAAGGCCACATTTGGCTAGACTAAAGAAGGCAGGTTAAGATTTGAGGATATCAAGATTGCCATTGCCCACACCCCAATTCTAGTTTGTCCAGACTATGACAAAGAATTCACCATATAAAGTTATGCTTCTGAACACATGCTTTCAACAATTCTGGTTTAACAAAATAAATAAGGTGTAGAATCTCCTATTTCTTTCATGAGCTGTCCTCTCAAATTTCATGAGCTAAAGTACTCAAACATGGAGAAGCATGCATATGCAGTGGTGAAGGCAGTGAAGCATTTTCGCTTCTACATCCTGAATTTACACACTACTACCTTAGTCTCAGACACCATGGTCAAATCCATACTAACTTAGCAGGAGTTTGGGATGAAAAGAGGCAATTGAATTGCTAAAATCTAGGAGTTTGATCTAGTCATCAAACCAACTAAGCTGGTATGAGGAAAAGGCCTATGCCAATTAATTACTGATAACAAGCTAGGAGGAATAGAGCATGAAGAACCAGAAGAAGAAGACATGCCAACAATCCTCTTTGTCTCCACTATGAATGAGTGGTATTTAGGTATTGATAATTTTCTTACTTATGGTGAGTGTCCTCCTCACCTATCTTATAAAGAAAGGAGGACCATCAAGTTGAAAGCTACCAATTTTGTCCTCTGGGACAATGACCTATACAAGAAGAGCCTTGATGGAGTATTCCTTTGCTGTATGGATAAAGAGCAACAGAACCAACTTCTAAAATCCTTCCATAAATTAGCCTGTGGAGGACATTTCTCTACTCCTGTGACTACCCATAAGATCTTGCGAGCTAGGTATTACTGGCAAACTCTCTTTCAAAATGCATACAAGTGGGTAAGGAAATGTGAACTATGCCAACAGTTTATTGGAAGACCCAAGTTAGCTGCCCTATCTCTCAAGCTAGTGGTCATAAAGGAGGCATTCTAATAATGGGGAATTGATTTCATTGGTGTTATAAGCCCATCTTTAAGTGCTAGACATAATTATGTCCTCATAGCCACAGACTACTTCACCAAGTGGGTGGAAGCTATCCCAACTGAACATGCTACTTCAGAAGTAGTGTGCAATTTCCTCAAAGAGAACATCATTTCTAGGTTTGGGGTCTTGACCAAGATTATCACTAAAAACGTAGCTTATTTCACTTCCCAAGAGATCACTCAGTTCTATTTTTACTATGGGATCACCCTCTCCCATTCTTCTGATTACTTTCCACAAGGGAATGGACAAGCTGAATCAAGCAACAAGAACTTGGTGGATATCATCAAAAAGCTAGTAGATGACAACCAAAGGACATGGCATAAAGCATTGGTTGATGTTATATGGGTAGATAGGATCACACCAAAAAGGGTAATTGGTATGTCTCCCTTCCAACTTATTTATGGATTCAATGCTGAGATACCAATCACACTAGAATTTCCAGCATTGAAATTGGCTAAGGCAATTGAAGATCAGACATATGAAAAATCCATTGATAAGAGAATCATGTGCCTGAATGAGATGGATGAGTAGAGAACCATGGTGGTAGACTAAATTATGGCCCATCAAAGTTTGGTAAAGAAGTTATTCGATGAGAAAGCAAAAGATCATGATTTCCAGATTAGAGATCAAGTCCTCCTATGGGACAAGAGAAGAGAATCAAAGGGAATGCATGTAAAGTTTGATTCCCTGTGGAGAGGCCCTTTTACTATCCATGAGCTCAATGGTGAAAATATTTTCTTGTTGAGGTATCAAGATGGCACACTCTTTTCTCTACCTCACAATGGGCAGCATCTGAAGCACTTTAACTCTTGAAGTATCAAACAAGCTCACCTGTACATATGTATATTTGTATAGTATTTGTTTCTTCTTTGTGTCATTCATTTTCATTTTTGACACCTTTATTTTTGGGTAGCATGACTCTAAAGCCCAATGGCATACTTCAAGGCACTAAAAATTTTGGTTTATACTCCCCTCAGCTGTTCCAAGTTTTCAACTGAAGGAAGTTCCCCAATTGGAGCCAACTGTTGTCCCCAAAAATGTCACTCATTTTTGGGACAAAATTTGAACTATTTTGGTTCTACACAAACCAAAATCCTCTCTTCCCTTTTTGAAAATTGTTCTAAGCATTCAAGTTCTTCATTTTTCCAAGCTTTTCAAAAACTACAGACTTTGCAGGTAGAGATTCTATGAACTCATTTCTACGAACTCCCCAAGTTCTACAAACTTGAATCTACAGACTCTGAAAGAAAGAAATGGGTTCAACGGGTTTAAAAAATTCAAAGGAGGACCCATAAGATCAGAAGTCAAAGGCATCCAAAGGACCCCAAAGGGCAAGTTCCCTTTGGGAAAGATCAAACCTCAAAGTGTAGTGGAAGCTACCATGTGTTCCTTATAAAGTCAAGTGAAAGATGCCAAGTGTCATCTATCAGGACACAGTTTCTTGTAAGTTTCAAAGTAGCAAAATGTGCCTTGTGTCCCATGATAAATTTGTAAAGTGCACCAAGTGTCAGCATCTGTAGCTTCTCCTTTTTGTTTTTTAAAGACTGTGGTGGGCCCTGGGTGAGTGGCTAAACTCAGCGAAGTGTGACAAGTGTCTACATCCACGTTTTGATTTTCTTATAAAGCTTCTTTCAATAATATTATCTCAAAGTTCCATAGAAGGTGCCAAGTGGTGATGGCAGAAGGTTTCAATATGTTTTTCTACAGAGTAGTAGAATTCACCACGTGTCCCTTGAAAAGATTGATGAAAGCTGATAAGTGTCAATATCTACAGTTTCTTCCTTCTACTTCTTTGTTTTTTAAGGATTGTGGTGGGCCCCAAGTGAGTTGATGGAGCAAGTAGAGTGTGCCAAGTGTCATCATTAATGTGAATTCAAATGAGTCTCAAATGTTTTTGTAGTGTTTCTAAAAGCTCTGTGGAAGCCACCACGTGTCATCTTTCATAAGACTCTCAAAGGCATCTAAAGCTTTTATAAGTTAAGCAGAACATGCCATGTGTCCCATTATAACTCAGTGGAGTGTGACAAGTGTCTACATCCACATTCCCCTTTTGAAGCTGATCGGGCAAGTGTTGTGGGTCCCATTTCCCATAAGTTTTTAGTAAGTTTTAAAGTAGCAGAACATGCCATGTGTCAAAGATGCAGAGCCAAGGAAATATTTCATTTAGAAAAATTATCTGAAGGAATTCCTTTAGACATTTTGTTCGAAGGAGATAAAGAAACAATAGCCCACCAAAGAAATTAAAGCCCGAAGGCCACCCAAAAGATCCTAAAGGGTAGGTACCCTTGCGGGGGGGCACTTGACACTTAAAAAGGACTATTTGAAAAGACTTAAGGGACACCTTCCCTTCGGAGTGTTCTAAAGGCTTGATAAAGACACAAAAATAAGCTTTGAAAGACTTATATGAAAAGGAGCCTTCAAGGTTCATGGTTCATAATGGTTCAAGTAGCTAGCAACCTTTGACGGCCCTGTGGATGTCAAATTTAGTGTAATGGAATACCTGTTAACATTTGAATACGGCATAAAATTTGAAAAATGAATCAAGAGATTGGCTGGAAGGAGAGTCTAAGAGTCCAAATTGCTATAGGGAAGAGAAAAACAATACAAAAGATCAAAAATATCTAACAGGGGAGTTATTTTCAGTAGGTGAAATAGTGGATCAAGTAGACTTCTAAGCATGCCAAATCAAGGATGAGGCCTATTTTTCTTCCATGAAGTAAAGGCAAAGAGACAGCTGTGCAAACACCAAGAAAAGCACTAGATGATCTAGACTCAAGAGAGGACATTTGAGATGAAATGACATGCCATAGTTAAGGCAGTCGCCCCGATCCAACATGGTTCCCTGATAGAAATGAAAATGCATTTAAGGCATTGAATACACAACATGGGTTGTTCCATAGAAAAATATGCCAAGACTTTCTTGGCTGATATATATTGTATTCTCCTGCATATTCATAAAAGATATCTTCCCATTACCAGAAGCAAAACTTTGCCCAAATTGAAAGGCATTACTGAGACTTTGAGCTCAGATTGTTGTTCATATTTCTTTGATTGAATGAGAAATCAAGTTACTTGCAAACTTTGTGCTGTTATAGCTTGTGCTATTTTAGAAAATTATTCTTATGTCTTTTTCCTAGGAGCATTCTTGTTTATTTGATCTAACAATCAGAACTAGTGGAAGTAATTAGGAAGGTGTCCTGAAGCCAACAATCGAGAGACTTTATGCCCCCACAATTGCCTTTAGTGTGTTTTTTTTTTGTTCCTATGTAAAGAATCTTGGGATGAATTTGTGCCCTCATTATCCTTCATATTTCAATCTCGGGCAGTCGAGGTGGATACTTTGTGCTACATCTCAGTCTGCTGGTTACTACACCTTTGGTTACCAATTACTTTTCACTATCTGAAAGAACTCCTGCTGGTCCCTATAAGAACACTTATGAAAGAAGAGAAGTGCCTTCAGTGTTTTCATTAGAATTTTCTCCTTTGTTTGTGAACATCATCTCTAAAAGAAGAGAGATGGATGGTGTATCCTACCCCTGAGTGTTATTTTCAGCTTATATATATAGTATATAGCTCTCTCATATTCATAGGGAACCTCCTCTTGATGAGAGGAGAGATTTGTCCCTTATTGATGTAGTAAACCTACACATTTGGCCGACCAATCTCCCTATGCTATGGTTGAAGAGACCTATTTTTCTCATCAGTACGTTGGTGACAAAATATTCACCCAATAGTCTATAAAGTACAAATCTAGGTAGAGTTTCCTCATACCTAAGTGAGGGATGTGTACAATGGCCTTGAGGCCTAAATAAATAGAAGAATGAGAAGTGAAAGAGAAGGAAAAAAGTCATGGAGGTGATAGGTTATAGGTCATAAATTACCACATACCACTCCATCATCAAGTATAAGTAGTTATAATAATCCCTCATTCCCCTTCCATGCATTAGCCTTCTAATTGGTGGTCTTGAATGAGTTGTTGGGCATTGAGATGAAGTGGTGTGGGGTGATTCAACTTTAATTGACCTCATCTAAGGCATGACCATTCCAAAAAATTTCAATCACTCCTATGGTAGTTACAAAGTGTGAATGAGGTGTAATTAGGCCTCCATGAGGTATTAGGTAGCCCACCCTTCTCTTTACATGTTGACTAGGCCAAGGAAAACTGCTCCAACCACCCATAATGACCATGAGGTGTGTATGATGCCTTCATGATGATAGTTACATGGTATAATTCCATTACATTACCCAGTTTAGAAGCCTCCCACACCAACTTCCATATCTTCTTATTGACCAAGTAGACCAATTAGGCCACTAAGCCTAGTTACCTGATTGTTGGCTATATAAGAGTCCATAGAAACTGAATATGACCTTAAGAGTAAATTAATACGCATGATTTTGGTATAAATGAACATGTAATATCGTGATATGTGTTCTCTCAATGGTATACTTCTATAATTCTACTCCATTTAGGTGACTAGGCCACTTCTTAACATTTACATGACTATTTGGTGTGGACTACTAAAGGAATTTACAGATAGAAATGTGAGTATTTGGTGTCTTTAAAGGTGAAACAAGTCTCAAACCACCCATTATAATGATTTTAAACTTCTCAAACAACCCTAAATCCTATCCTCTATTCAAATTATTGAAAAAGACATAGTTTATGACAAGTTCATACAATGTCCATATAGAAGAGTACTATATATGAGGTCTCCTCTGAGTGTACTAGGTGATCAAGTGTTTATCAAGTCAACCTAGGGTGTTTGAGTGAAAATATCTCTAATTTTCATAATTTGGGTTTGTCTTAGGGTTTAAGCAAGGTTTTAAAGGTCCACCATCTTAATGATGGTTCATAAAGATCAGACCTCCAATCCCAAACTTATGGCCATGGATGTTTATCCCATAGACCCCCTTAAATATCCTAAAAATATTTGGGTCCCATGTAGAATGTACAAAGAGATATGAGTGTTAGATGGTGAACTTTAAACTCCTTACAAGCCTTATAGACATGTTTGCAATCTTACTAATGATTCATAGATGTGGGACCTTAAAACCCATTCTATCCTTTATTTATCTTGAGTCTATAGGGGTTCCCAACTTCCCATAGGAGCATTGGTTTTGAATCCTTATTCTATGAAATATCTAAACACTAGAATTGATGGCTTGAGATGTCTACTTAGGATGTTATAGCTCATGAAGGGGGTTTAAGAATAATTTATCATTTTCTTTCTTTCCCTAATATAAAACCTCCTTTTTAGGGTCTAAAAAATCATTCCACACCTTCTCGTGTCAATGAATATACTTGAGGGTTAGCTTTGTCATCAAGAGGGAAGTGGTGACTTGAGGACTCAAGGATGGCTTTAGGCCTCGTAGGCCTAAACTGAGTCTCATGACTCTAAGGTAAATGTAAGTGAGTTTATGGCCTAAGCATTATTATATCACTCTTATCCATTTTATTTCACTCTTCTACAATTATCTTTAGCTACTCTAATTATCATCTCTGCCTTTCTCCCATAAGAGCCTGCCTTGAGTACCATGGCTATCAAGACTGATTACTTGATAATAGGTGTTAAAGACTTGAATGGTCTTATATATCTTCCACCATGTTTATGGAGTTTTGGTACCTCAAAATATGTGATCTCCTACTCATGTAACATCTTTTGGAATAGGCCTCTCTCAACCCTGTATACTTCTCATGCAGTCAGGTCTAGGGTATTTGCATAATCAGAACTGAGTAGCCCTAGTTCTTGGTTTAGTGTCTTCCTACCTCATCTTGAGTATTATATCATTATAGAGACCCTATTATTTCCTTCACATTGCCTTTTTTGATGGTTTCATTCTTTCAATAGCCTTAAATAATGCAAATACTTCTAATAGGCCTAAAAGGCCATTAAACTCTCCTTACCAATATGGGACTCTTATTACTTGGAAACATTTATTACATCTTATGACTTCTTTCTTATATGTTTACAATCCTTAGATAACCCTAAATCATGCATTAATCTCTAATTTTTAGTTATAGACCCATTTAGGTCTATTTAGGCTTAACAAGCCTATTTAGGCCTTTTGGATTTCATTGCCTCCTAGGGTTAGGCCAATTCAATGGAGATAGTTTGAAAAATTGGAAAACAAAATGGACACTTATTTTCATTTATGAATTTCATTTGTATGTAAGGTTCAATCCTACCTTAATCTTTCTTAAGCATTCTACTTGTCAGTGGAAACTAGGCATGTCTGAGTTATGGGCATGAATTTTATCCTTGCTAGCATTTGATATTGTCTTGAAATACCTAATATGAGGGATATGACCATTACCTATTGTGCATAGTCCCTCTGAGTCTCTTCCAACCTCACTATCCCCTTAAACAAAAAAGTATCCTCATATCATAGTCACAAGCCTATTTAGGCCTATCTAGGCCTAAAAGGCCATTAGGCTCTTTTATGCCTCTAAGGGATAATGTTTATAAGTCAAGTGGGAAACCCTATCTTCACCTTCACACCTCACCTTTTGCATGATTTCCCACTCCTTCATATTACTATTAGGATCCTACCTATAGATAATAGTTAGGTCTACCTAGGACTATGATCACATACATCCTCATTCATCAACTTTGATCATCCCTCCTATGGGGTTACTCAATTTCAAGACAATATCAAATGCTGGCAAGGATAAAATTCAAGCCCATAACTTAGACAAGCCTAGTTTTCACTTACAAGTAGAATGCTCAAGAAAGATTAAGGTAGGCTTGAACCCTACATATAAATGAAATTCATAAATGAAAAAAGTTTCCTATTTTTTTAATATCTCATACCTCTCAAGACATCTGAAGATGGTCCCTTTTCTCAATTCTGGTCTATTCTTATAGTTAGGTCTATAGGTGATGGTCCTAGGCCTTTTGACTATGTGTGACTGCTTGAGGGGTATAATTTGATGCTCCATAGTTGTCATTGGGTTTTATTATCATGTTTTTGGCCTCATACTACTCTTATCCACCTTATGATTCTCTTCAAAACCTCATAATTATACTATGGCTCCTCCCATCCTGTAGTCATAGTCTTGTTTCCATTGGGGTTTTGGCTGAGTTATCAAATTAGGGTGGTTGAGAGTGTTGATCCTAACTCAGACCCTAATTTACTATTTCCATTCTTCTTCATAGTCCCATATTAATCTTCATGGGTTCTTAATATCTCCAAGACTTCAACCTAATAGTGGCACTTCATCTTCTTAGTCTGCACAATGAGGCCTGATGTGGTTGTGAGGGGTTTATATTTGCATAGTTGGCTGAGGGTGGAGATGGTTAATATATAGGGAAATGATGAATATTGGAAAAAAGTATATAACATGAATAAAATATGGGGATTATGTGTATTCCTCTTAGATAACCTAAAAACTCCCTACAGGTACCCTACTTCCACTTTGTCAAGGAGATTGCATTATCTAGATGGTAGTCACCATTGGAGACAGGGCTTGAAGGGGTTTTTTGGAGTGATGGTGGCTCAATTGTGTTCTTGGGGAAGGTAGATGAGGCTTTAAATAACCAAAATAAACTCATCATCCACTCTAAAACTACCTCCTCACTCTCATTCTTATGCACTAAAGCTCTGCAACTTGAAGAACACTACCATGTAACTTACAAATGTGGAAACATGAAGCTTTATTTGCTCCCACACCCTCACACATGTGAACCAAGGGTGGGGAGTGATGGAGATAGACCTTGTGGATTCCTATAATTACCATCAAGCATTGAATTTTATAAACACTTCAAAGATGCACCAAAATTGATGCCAATTTAACCCCTTACATAGATGAAGAAGACAATTTGAGTGCCGAAATTGTTAGCATTTGGTCATAGAGAATAGGCCATGAAAGTGTAGAAAAATCCCATGAATGGGAAGGTCAAGAGACCCCCTTCATCTACCCAAGGTTTTATACTCTCACTTTCTCTCTCTTGTATGGACTGAGCATAAACTTAAGAGCTCATCTAGACTGCCAAGGAACTTGGTAGAAGGGAGAGGTCAATTTTGGGCATATTTTGCATCCTCTAACCATGAAACTCCTATAAGACACCTGACATGAGCTATGAATAAACCTTATGACCTCCCTTGTATGGAATTAACTGTATAAGTCCATACAACCTATAAAAAAACTTGAAAACACTTTTTTTCCTACATTTTCTTCAAGTTTCTAACTTTGGGATGCCATTAGAGGTTAGAGGGAGGGAAAAAATAAGTTAAATAACATTTAAAAATGAGTGGTATGGATGTGGAAGCTGAAGAGTCATGGTTTACCATGTGTGGGGTCTATTTGGTGAGTAAAAGGTGGATTTAAGTTATAAAATAGACCCTCTTAAGTATGAAACACCTTAAAAGTGATAATATGATTAAAATAGTACTCTTTGGGACCCCTCTAGACAAATTAACACTAAAATATTCCACCTTTTACAAAGGTTTATAACTAAAATATACTCATGTGGCATGTTTGAGGATCATTTTGTGCTTTCAAATGGATAATCAAGGTTTGAGACAAACTTGAATAAATCGACCATGGAGAATAACTTTGACACACATCACTAGGGTTCACATTAGAACCCAAGCATAACTTAGACACATTTTACATTACTCAAAAAGGTATATGTCACAAGGAATGGCTTGAAATAGGTCTAAAACCATAAGGATTAGAAACCTTAAAACTCTCAAACTACCTTAACCTTTGCCAAATATCCTTAATCTTATAAAATAGGGATAAGACCATTCTTTCAACTTCACAAGACATTTTGACACTCTCTTGCTCACTTAGGGCTTATCATGAGGACATTTTATATCACTTAAGGTTATATTATAGTCATGTGATCTGATTATCTCTATAAAAAGTTATAACACATATATGACAACCTAATCAATGATAACAAGATTTTCAAGAATCAAAGAGAGGACCATGACAAGCCCTAGACCACTGTGATAAGTTTAGATGGGTCCTCATGAATTTTTTTATTGTAGGGGTTGACATTAGACCCAAGAGTCCAAATTTACACCACTTTTGCTGACTCATATGGGGTGACTGGCCTATTGGTCAAGGGAACCCACTATCTCTCCATGATAATGACAAGACTCAAACATGCCATCATGGTTCAGATGACTATATTCTTAGATTGCCAAACAAACTAATACCTTATAACATATATTAATACAAAAAAAAACAAATAAACATAAGGAAAACAAAGAAAACAACACATCACACCTAAGAACAATCAAGACAAGACACCAAAATAACTAAGGCAACTAACTACCCATACTTATGTTGACATTGATTGAAACAAGACAACAAACACTATAAAAAACTAGCCTGATACCAAAATTTTTTATCCTCCAAGATCAAATGGAAAAATTATTTTATCACCATGGCACCATGAATTTTGGTTGTCATGCATTTAATGGAGTCCAATCAAGCATTATTCACTAAATGAGGACATCCACTTGTAACTAGAGACACTATCATGTTGATTGCTTCTTAGGAGAGCAACTAGACCCTATTGCTCTACCCTTAGGTGCATGGATTGGATATATGAGTGCAACACCAAATCATAGTCATTACAAACTTGATTTATTTGCATCAACAATCTTATTTCTACCTTAGTCATGGGCTACTCCTGATTTTCCATGCTCATAAACAATGACTCTCTTGACAATTTTGCTGGTATGCCTTTGTTAGAGTATTCATTCTAATTTATCTAAGTTTATAACTTTTCAAGACCTTAAGTATGGACATCTTGAGCCTCATGAGGCATACTAAAGGGCAAGGTATTTTTTGGAGTTATAGGTTACACCAAAGCTGAGAAAATATTATTCAAGTCCTCTACTCAAACCTAGTCCAACATTAGATTGACTTAAGACTGTGGTTTGTCTATTTGTAGATAATAAATCTAAAATTAAAGGGTCTATCTCCCCTTATAGGAAAATTTATTACCTTCCTAAGACCTAAAATCTATCACAAGGAAAAGAGAGAAAAATGAAAACTAAACTAAAGTCTAACCTATATGGTGATGCATCGAGTTGTTCAATGAGCCACTCTCATCTTGAACACTTTCATGACTACTAATGAATCCAATGGGGACAAATGTTGATCAGATCCTTTTAAAATGTTTCAAACATGAGTATTTTGCATGAAGGATGGGTAGAAATATGTAGCTTGAAGGACATAAATGCTAAGGTCTAAGCAAGACACTATAGGCTTATTGAGAATTCAAGAGAAATCTCCTTAGATAACACTTCAAACAAGCTACAATAAACTAAAAAACCTAAAATAAAGGTACATGAAGGACATGCATATGATGAAAGATAAAACACATTATGAATATCAAACTTCAATGTGATGCACGTAACATTCACTTAGAATTTGGACCTATCTTGTATTAATTCAAGAGAGTCATACAAAGATTTTGGAAAAAATTTATTACACCTAGCAAAGGGATGAAAAAAGAGAGATAAATGCATACATTTATTTGAAAAAATGAAGTCATAAGAGAGGAAATTTGGTGTGTAAGGGGTCATCAATGAGTCCAATGTGGCTTGAAGCAATTACACAAGTATTTCCTTCCTTTGTGAGCATTAACATTCCTTTAATGAGACCATTTGGGCATAGAGGTGGTTTTAAATCCTTTAGTTTCCCTCAATATTTATTTTACCTTTCCCAAAATTGATCTACATTCCTTCATTTAGTAGTTATTTAATGCATATGGGGTGTGCAATAAGGTCATCTTAGGCATTGAGTAGCCTTGAAATTAATGTGCATGTAAAATTCCTCATGAAACTACCATTGAACTATAGTGATGACATCCATTTTGGTGTGATCCTACCTAAATTATAGTTACAATGTTTTAAAATATCAATTAATGTTCTCACCCTTTGCTAGATCCTTCCACTTATTTGACAAATAGGCATGTATGGCTAGCTTTCCAAAATTTTGTCTAAGTTCACCATGCTAGTGATTTAAAAGATAGCCCTATGATTCAAACTCATTTGATAGAGCTTATATAATCTTTTAAAATCCTACAATGTATTATAATTTATGTTTTTTAATAAATCTCTACTTGCAACACAACTTAGTTTTACATCAATAGGCCAAAAAACCTGCCTCATAGACTAGCAATTTTGAACAAGATGATGAGAGCCATTTCAAGGGTTTTCATGGATTGAAATGATATTGAATAGGAAGAATAAGTATTGATTATGCTACCTCAATAGTTTATAATCCTTTTCTAGGCCTTGCAACATAGAAATTGACAAAAACCTTGATATTTTTCCCTTTCAAAAGGCATCCATACACCTTTTGTACTATCCAATGCCATGGGTTGAAGCCCCTCTAAGTTATCCAAAAGGTCTAAGTCACAAATCAAAAAATCATAAATAGAGTAATGGATTTTTATACAAACCTCTCAAGACTAGTTTCTATTAGGGTTTAAGGGAGGTTTTAGGGGGTTTTGAGGGTTTTGGCCTAGTTCTTGAGAATCTAATCTTGGGTTTATGATCGGATTGCATCAAATATAGGCTAACAAGCTCCCTTTCATTCCATAATAATTTGGATGCCTAAATCATACCCCTCTTTTCCTTGTTAAGTGCTTGAGGATACCTCATTTGTGAATATCTTATCCTTTGAGAAGTCTTTCTAGGTCTGTAGATGAGAATATGGAATGTGGTGACTTATCTAGGTATTGGATTAGCCTAAAGGGCCTTAGAATAATGTGAAAATGTCCCTAAAGAGGATTCAAAACCTCTCAAACCCTTGATTTATACTTTGATCTACTCCTTTTGTAGCATAATCATGGTAGAACACGAGTGTCACTCTATCTGCACAACTCTGCTACAAGCTTTAACTTGCACATTGGTCTATGAACTATGTATGCTTCTTATATGATTAGGAAAAGGCCTTAGATGCCTCAAGAACTAGAATTTATACCTTTATCATACCAATTTTTTCCCCTATAGTGCACATGGTGAAGTAAATTGAGTTATGGAACTCTTTGCCTTCATACAAGTCATAGAGACCTCCAATAGGTCTTGCTAAATGCCTTGAGGCCCTCTTTCCTTATCAAACTCATTTTGCATGTGGAAACCCTCTAAAAATTGATTATTGAGATCAAAATGGACTTTATATCCCTTTTCCATATTGTTCTAATCTTGCACATGTCAAATAAGGGGTCATGGTGGTGCCCAAGGGACCTTATAGGATGTCAAAGATGGTTTCATAGCTATAAATTGGCATTTGAATGTGTTTTGAGTTGAATTTACACCATTGGGTCACTTATGTGATTTGTGCAAGGTTAGAGGTGTCCACACTCTCAAGTATGATTCATAGAGTATGAAACTACAACCCTACAATAAAGGCCATGAATGTTTAGGGCATTGACCTCCCCTCCTATCTTGAATAGGTTGGATTCCCATGCAAAGACTCCATGGAGATATGAGCATTAAAAGCTGGTGCTATGGTTAGTTGTAGGTAGTTTTGAGTCCCAAACATCTTAATGATCATTCATATAGTTTAGGCCTCTATTTATAATAAAATTACCGTAGATTTTTATTTATTTTGGAGACTTAAAATCCCTTAGGGGTTCTAGATTAGAGGAGGTATGTGGCAAAGTGGGTGAGCATTTGAATTTACACTTCAGGATGCTTACACATAGGTAAAGTGGTTCGAGCTAGTATTTTGGGAATTGAAACCAAATTTTCCACATTTTAACCTTTGAAACCTTTTTTTAGGTTTAAAACATGTTTTCACTCCTTAATTTTCCCATGTGATGGATTACAACAACCTACAAGGATCTCAAGTCATCATTGACATCTATTTACAATATTGCTTGCATGACTGTGCTAACACACTTTTAATGTTTTGGATCATGAAACTAAGATATAGACCCTAATAAAAGATTAAGGGATGTTATGGATCATCACATCTTATAATCAAACCTTAAATGAGTCCTAGGTTAGATGCAGACCCCTCATGTTATGAATGTGCTATTGATCCCACTATTTGCTTGCACAAACTAGCCTTGGTCTAAGACAAAATAGTGAGTATGCCCATTATTTTCCTAAACCAAGTGAGTATGTGGGAGCCTTATAATTAATTACCACATTATGTGTGGAATTTTGGATCTTAATTGTGCCTAGAAGGGGTTCATATCCTCATTTTATCCCAAAATACCCTAAAACTACTTACTTGAAAGCACTCAAGTTTGTAGGTCCCTTAAATGGCTTGTAGTCTTACTTCTGAGGGTCATTTATGGATATAGGAAGTGTTTATGACACACTTATAATGGTATATATAATCATATTATAGCCTTCCACACTAATTAATTTCATAGGCCATCCTTCTACACAATTTAGGCCTCATTCTCATGCTTACACCTGCTTATGTGGTTTCATGGCTATGATGACATCACCATGCCTTCATAGGGGTAGTGGATATCAGGGATACACCTTGGAAAACATGATAATTTCCTAATTTATGTTGGTTCTAACTTCTCTAAGTTCATATGAGGTGGGGCATCATCTAATTAAGGATTGTCACCCTATCATCACTTTTTATCATGACTACCTGTAGGTTTGTTACCAAGCCTATATTAGGAGAGGGATGACTTGTAGGGTTTTTGATGACTATAAAATGAACAAACTATATCACCTTCAATCTCTCTTTAGGATTCACAACCCATGATGCTCACAGTAACCCCCTAGTTCTTTAACAACTCAAATGGCTCTCATTGAGGTTTTGTTATAATGGTTCCCATGACTGTCTATAGGTGCTTTCCCTTGCACTCTTAGATTGGCTCATGTCCATATGGGTTTAGTATTTGATGGACTCAATGGTATAAATGGTACTATTATAATTTGGGGGTCCATTTGGAGTGATTAGTCCTTGAGGAGGGTTAGGTGAATGGGGAAGGATGACAATGGTAACATATTGGAGTAGAAAAGGCATGACAACACAATGGAACACAACATAATGGTAGTGAGTGAGTAGTGAGAAAATGTGGATATGAAATGGGCATAGATTGAACATAAGATCCCCCCTCAAGACTAATCCAAGTAGACCTTGATGACACCATGATTCATATGGAGGTAGGCATAAAGGCTTTGAGGCAGAAACAAGGTGTTTAAGGTCTCATAATGAAATACAATATTCTCATAAATCCCTTAAAATATATGACAAAACCTTAACTTTTACAAAAGGTGACTGAGTCTACTAAACACATAGAAGGGGGTTTTCAAGGGTTGTGACACCATATGGAGGATTTAGAAGATGTTTAAAAATATGAAGGCAATTTGCTATTATATTAACACCTTCTTCATATACCATGAAACACATTAGAATCCTATAGATGCTAATGGGTCATATACACAATCCATTCTATAGTGTCTTTTAACATACATAGATTGATATTCATGACATGTGCTGAGGTAACTGTGGACTTATCAAATTCTAAATCCTAGTGAGAAGGCATTGAGGACCATGAAACATCTCTAAAAATAAGCAAATTACATTATAATCCTAGATAGAGGCATCCAAAAGATTGTATCTTGCCCAAACTAGTCTGTAGACCTTGCATAGGAACCCAATAAAAGATATTGACATGCCATCCAAGCTCAAATGAGTATATTCCATGCTACAAACACCATAAAAGGATGCTACATGACTTTAGAGAATAGGGTAACTAATTGGTTCATACAACTGAATCAAGTTTATTTGAAAATTAATGGTCTCAACATTACCTATGCAGATGAGGAGGATGCAAAAAATATTTAAATTCTTAATTAATGTTCATAGAGGATAAGCCTTCAATCTCTAGACAAATGCCATGATTGACTAGCTCCTTGAGTTTACTTTCCATGGTCAAAATCTTGGACCTCCAATCTGCCCCTGCTATACAAAATGACCATTAACCTAAGTGGTCCTTTGAGCTTAATAATGAGCTTAAGGTAGAAGATCAATGGTTTTTGGCCCATACCAAGATAAAACACTATGGTTCTTCCACCATGGAACTTCTCTAAACTCACCTTACCATAATATGTCCCTAACTGAACTGATTTGTATAGTATAGATCTATATTGTTAAGAAAACTCCTACAAAGTGTCCATTTTCCTAAAAATCTCCTTATTTTGGCGCTAAAATGTAGCTCAATGATGTTGTGGAGGGAAAATAGTGTTTTGACTTAGTGACTCAACCTAAAGGAGATGAAGGGTCATAAATTTACATGTGTGGGCCCCATATTAGAAGAATTAAGAATTGAACAAGGCAATGGTGGGTATAATTGAGGTAAGAAACATTCCATGGTGGACTAGTGGGACTCATGGTGGATAACACTTGACATTGTCAACAACTGATTTATCCTCAATATGCTCTATAGGAGGTATGAGTCTTTGAAGGGTCTTATACTCATTACAAATGTCTATTCACTACTACCAAAGATTGTTACCACCTTTTTAGAATTCAATGTAATCATGATCACACTTTAAACTCTCGTCAACTACTATGATCTCATGTTTATCAACAAACTCATCTTGGCAACAAGGAAGGAGTCTTTTGTCTTCAATGAAACTAGAAGATTCCTAAACACATAACTTTTCTTGAATGTTTGAAGACCTTTAGAGGTTATCTCCTTACCTTGTAGCTACTACAAACTAAAAAAATGCTTCACTTTCACACTCTTCAAGGATATCATGACAAAGAGTGTCTACCATGTCATCAAGGAGGTCTTAGAAAACATCCTCTTCTTGTCTAATTGAAACATCTTTTTCTTGTGACTCATCTTGCATCTAAGCAACTTATTTAAGCTCAACCACTTTTATATTATGGAAGACTGATTCATACCTATCCTTTTCAAGGGGTGTCTCAATGGTGATTTCTTCTTCTTGGTCACTTAGGTCACCTTAATCATCTATCACTACAACTAGATATTCTTCATTCGTCTCTCAAAGAACATGCTCTTTCTCAAGGAGTGGCATGGAATATCCTTAAAGGAGTTCAAAAAGAGAAGTAAAATCTAATGGTGTTGTGGATGATTTATTATCCTCACTCAACTCCTCATCTTTGATAGCCATCACCTCCTCTCTCCTTTGCAAATTGTCTTAAATAGATTTTCATGATGGAAATGCCTTATTCTTGAGGAGGGAGGGGTTGGAGCTTAGTGGTTTTAGATTTGCCTTTCACTTCAACACCTTGGCTCATGTTTGAATTATCTTATTTTCCCTTGACTATAGTACTTGCCTCCAAATTGGAAACTTAGATGTAGGAGCTTCTTATTTTACATATGTTTCAACTTGGGGTAGGAATGAAGGCATCTTCAGTGAAGATTGTGTTGCTCTTACAACTACCACTAATTGAAATAGATGTTTGTCTATAATTTCAATATACCTCTTTAGGTGGGCTTCAAAATCAAATGTCATCTAATCAGATATATCCTCATGTTGACCAGTCCTATCAATACATACTTCTTCTTTTTCACTCTCTCTTGAACATACCTCTAAGTAGGAAAGGTTGGAAGGGCTTTTGAGGGACTTGAAAGGTCTTGCCATTCATTTGCTTGAGACTTTTGAGGGATGGTGGGATACTCAATTGAGGACTAGTGTGGGATGGAGGAGGGGATATAATGTTGATGATAATGATATTGTTGTCTCTCATGTATTATTAACCTCTCTTATATTCTTGAAACTAGACCACCTATGTCCAAAATGTCACCATTGAACCCTGAATGACCCTCTCTCATGAGAAATACCCATTCTTTCTTGGCCTAATATAATGAGGTTCTCATGCTCTTGATAAGATACCTAGGGATTTCTTGGCCATACCCTCTCTATGTGTCAATCCCCACCATGTGTATTTTATAACTCAATAAGGTCTTCTTAAGGATTGAAGAAGATTGGTTTGAGGTATAGATAGGTTGATTAGGAATATCATGAGGCTACCAAGATTGATTAGGGTACTAGGTGGGATACCAATAAGGTGAGTAGGGCTCACAAGGAGGGGGAGAATTTTGGTATTAAAGAGACTCATTTTAGGGTTGATAAGGGTCAGTATAAGGTTGATAGGGGTCATAATGTAGTTGGTGTGGATCATAGAGATGTTGATGAGGAGGTGTATGATAATTTTTTTCTCCTTATGCAGCCATAACTCATCATAATACACATGAATAACAATGTGAAGTATCAATATAAAGTATTCTTACCCTTGGAATGATGACTTTGTGATGCCTTTTAACATGAAATTTGACTATAAATATACTTCTCAAGTGCTTGAAGCTCTCTAAGATGACCAAGTATTGTAATTGAGTGATCTAATGTTTGAATCTAATTCCATCAGGTATGCCAAAATTTTTATCTCTCCAACATTCACCCTAGAAGGAGGTTTTTCAGGCCTACCTTCAAGGATGGGGTAACATGGGAATAACCCAAGGCTGTAGGTGACCTATGACTAGGTTAAACCTCTAGATTATGGGGTTAACTCCCTTGGTACATATATTATAGTTCAAAATCACTAAGGCCTATTTATTATGGTAAAAATGGATAGGATAATGCATAAAAGGAAACCTAACCTAAATTTATTAATGCACTAATATCATTATCCACTCTTATTTTCATTAAACAACACTAGTGAACCAAACAAACAACTGAACTACTTCCTCTGAAAGTGTTTAGGTAATAGTATTTCATATAGGGGATGTGATAGCTAGATAGAACATGAGGGCCATTATATAAAAGTCTAGTTAAAGACACTTAACAACCAAGTTCCACTCCAAGCTCAATCACCAACACTTCTTGCATGCTATATGACCTGCATAGAACATCTATTAACATCTAGCTAAATAAAGGACCTAGAAAACAAAGTGAAATCTACCACTTATTCAAGTTAAACCAACATAACAAAACTATATCAATATAGAATAATTTAAATCAATCATTGCATTAGTTCATGAGGTCTACAAAGTACAAATCTAGGTAGAGTTTCTACATACACAGGTGAGGCATGTGTACAATGACCTTAAGGCCTAAATAAATATAATAATGAGAAGGGAGAGATAGGGAAAAAATACATGGAGGTGATAGGTATAGGTCATAAATTACCATAGACCACTCCATCATTAGTTACAAGTAGTTATAATAGTCCCTCATTCCCCTTCCATGCATTGGCTTTCAAATTGGTGGTCTTGAATGAGCTGTTAACTCAAGTGGTAGGAGGTGATTTAGATTTAGTTGACCTCATATAAGGAATTACCACACCCAAAATGGTATATTAATCCTATGGTAATTACAAAGGGTGAATGAGGTGTAATTAGGCCTCCATGAGGTATTGAGCAACCCACCCTTCTCCTTACATGTTGACTAGGCCAAGGAAAACTACTGCAACCTCCAATAATGACCATGAGGTGTGTTTGATGAATTCATGATGATAATTACAAGGTTTAATTCCTCGGTATGACCCAATTTATTAACATCTCATGTTAACTTCCATCTCTTCTTATTGACCAAGTAAACCAATTAGGACACTAGGCCTATTTACCTAACTATTGGCTGATTGAGTGGCCATGGAAACTAAATATGACCCTTAGAGTAGATGAATATGCATGATTTAGGTCTGAATGAACATGTCATATCATGATATGTTCTCTCTCAATGGTATACTTCTATAATTCTACTCCATTTAGGTGACTAGGCCACTTCTTCTTAGCATATGCAGACTAGCTATTTGGTGTGGACTTGTAGAGGCATTTCTAGGTAGAAATGTGAGTAGTTTGTGTCTTGAAAAGGTGAAAAAAGTCTAAAAATACCTCCTCTAATGATTATAAGCTTATTAAACAACCCTGTACCCTATTCTCTATTCAAATTATTTCAAAAGATATAGTTTATGATAAGTCCATATAGACTAGTACCATAGATGAGGTCTCCTCAGAGTGTAATAGGTGATCTAAGTGTTTATTAGGTCAACCCAGGGAGTTTAAGTGCAAATATATCCACTTTTCCCAAGTCAAGTCTATCATATGGTTTAAGCATGGTTTTGGAGGTCCACCATCTTAATGATGGTTCATAAATATCAAACCTCCAATCCCAAAATGATGGCCATGGATGTTTATCCCCTAGACCCCCATGAATCTCCTAAAAATATTTGGGTCCCATGCATGTTGTAAAGAGAGATATGAATGTTAAATTAAAAAATTTGAATCCTTGATCGCCTTATAGAAATGTATGTAGTATTAAAAATTATTCATAGAGGTGGGCCCCTAAAACCCACTATCTACTTTATAGATCTTGAGTCCATAGGGGTGCCCAACTTCACATAGGAGCATTGGGTATGAATCCTTATGCTATGAGATATTTTAGCACTTGAATTGATGGATTGATATGACTATTTAGGATGTTGTAGCTCAAGGGGTGGGTTTAAGAACAATTTTTAATTTTATTGCTTTCCATTATCTAAAACCTCTTTCTCAGGGTCTAAAACATCATTCCACATGTGCTCATGGCCATGAGTCTACTTGAGGGTTAGATTTGTTATCAAGATGGAAGTGGTGACTTAAGGACTCAAGGATGGCTTTAGGCCTCTTAGGCCTAAATTGAGTCTCATGACTCTGAGGTACCTATAAGTGATTTTATGGCATATACACTATTATATCACTCTTTTCCATTTGATTTCATTCTTATACAACTATATTTAGCTTCTCTGATCATCATCTCTGCCTTTCTCCCATATGAGCCTACCTTGAGTACCATGGTTGTCAAGATTAATTACTTGATAATAGGTGTTAGAGACTTGTATGGTTTCATCTCCCTTAAACCATGTTGATGGAGTTTGGGGACCTTAGAATATGTGATATCCTACTTAGGAAACATACTTTGGAATAGGTCTCTCTAAACCCTACATACTCTTCATGCAGTTAGGTTTAGGGTATTTGCATAATCAAGCATGAGTAGCCCTAGTGCCTAGTTTAGTGTCTTCCTACCTTGTCTTGAGGCTTATATCATTATGGAGATCCTATTATTTCCTTAACACTAACTTTTTTGATGGTTTCATCATTCTAATAGCCTTAAATCATGCAAATACTTCCAATTGTTATGATTAGGCTTGTGTAAATCCATTTTATGCATAGTAGGCCTAAAAGGCCATTAATATCTCCTTACCAATCTAGGAATCTTATTACTTGGAAAAATTTATTACATACTATGACTTCATTCCTAGATGTTTCAATCCTTAGATAACCCCAAAGCATGCATTCATCTCTAATTTTTAGCTACAGACTTGTTTTGGTCTATTTAGACTTAACAAGTTTGTTTAGGCCATTAGTATTTAATTACCTGCTAGGGCTAGGCCGATTTAATGGATATAGTTTGAAAACTTAGAAAAAAAATAGGAGACTTTTTTTCATTTCTAAATTTCATTTGTATTTAGGGTTCAAACCTACCTTAATCTTTCTTAAACATTTTGCATGCAAGTGGTAACTAGGCCTATCTGTGAATTCCATCATTGATAGCATTTGAGATTATCTTGAAATGATTCATATGAGGCATTTGAACATATCTATTATTCATAGGCTCTCTGAGTCTCCTCTAACCTCACTATCCCTTTAAACATGCAAAGTATCCTTAGATCACATTCACATGCCTATTTAGCCTATCTAGGCCTAAAAGGTTGTTCGTCTCATTTCTGCCTATAAGGGGATAAATATTTATAGTAAAAAACACTATAATATTTATAAGGAAAGTGGGAAACCCTATATTTACCTTCACACCTCACTTTATTTCATGATTTCCCACTCCATCTTCCTACTAGGGTCTTACTTGTAGATAATAATTAGGTCTGCTTAAGATTGTGAATACAAACCTCCTCATTCATCAAATTTGATCATCCCTTTTATGGGGTTCCTCAATATTATAGCATATCATTCCTCTAAATACATCTTAAAATGGTCCCTTTGCTTAATTCTACTCTATTCCTATAATCAGGTCTGTAGGTGATGGTTCTAAGCCACTTGACTATCTGTGACCACTTGAGGGGTGGACTTTGATTCTCCACAGTTGTCCTTAGATAATATTAGAATGTTTGTGGACTCATACTACTCTTCTCCATCTTTTTAATCTCTTCAAAACCTCATCATTATACTAGGGCTCCTCCCACCTTGTAGTCATAGTCTTGTTGCCATTGGGGTCTTGGCTAAGTTATCAGCTTGGGGTGGTTGAGGGTGTTAATCCTGCTTCAAACCCTACTTTCCCATTTCCATTCTTATTCATAGGCCCATATGACTCTTTAGGGCTCCTCAATATCTCCAAGACTTCAACCCAACATTGTCACTTTATCTTTTTAGTCTACACAATGAGGCTTGATGTGACTGTGAGGGGTTTATCTTTGCATATTAGGCTAAGGGTGGAGATGGTTATTGTATAGGGTAATGATGAATATGGGATAAAAGTATATAGGATGGATCAAAGATTGGGATTATGTGTATGCCTCTCAAATAGCCTAAAAACTTTGTTTTACATTTGTATTTGCTACTTAAAAGCTCTAGCGCTATATGTTTAATAATGAGACATAAGTTATTACAAAAGCTGATCCTTTAAAGTTTCTTATGTCAAAACCGCATTTCTCAGGTTGTATTGAAAAATGGGTTATGTTACTCACATAATTAAACCTCAATATTATGTTATAAAAATTAGTAAAGGGCCTAATAATTGTAGATCAATTGATAATAACCTTGTTATTAGACATAAATCCTATCAACAATGATTTTCATGATGTCTTCACAACATATAATACCACTCTCGACACATGGATAATGTTCTTTGATAGTTTTAAATGTTAATCTAGTATTGGGGCAAGAATTGTTTTCATCAACCCACTTGGGCAAATATTACCCCTTGCTTAATGGTTCAATTTTTCATGTACAAAAAATATCTTAGAATATGAGGCCCTTATCTTAGGCCTTCAAGTAACTCAGGCTCTCCAAATTAAATAAATTAAAGTTTGTGGGGATTCATAATTAATTATCAATCATGTTATAAATGTATAACAAACCAAATAAAAACACCTCATTCCCTATAATAATATGGTTTTATATCTAAAAGCTCAGTTTGAAAACTTTTCTATTAAAAACATTCCACGTAAAGATAATTGTCATGCTAATGCAATGGCCAGTGCAACATTATTGATCCCCATTGACACAGATGAAGACTAGGATATATTCACTATCAAATGATTAAAATATCCATTGGTATCCAATGTTAAGCTCAAATCTCTAATTTTTTTAGTCACCATGTATATTACAACAACATCCAAATGGTTTTTAGATATATACAATTTTCTACACAAATCTATTACACTAGACACTTTCATAAGGAATGATAAGCATAAACTACTATGAAATTCCCTTTGATTTGTCATTATTGGTAGGGACTTATTCAAAAAATATTTTTAGGGACAATTAATCTGATGTCTGATGGTCGAAGATACTAAGTTTTCCATTAGATAGTTGAATGGCAAGGAAAATGGTGGCCATTTCAGCAATAAAGCAATGTCACACAAATTACTTAGACAAGGTTACGATTGGCCAACCATGGAAGAAGAATGTCAAGAACATGGAAAGTTATGTGACAAATGTTAGTGTCATGGTAACCTATACCATGTCCCTTCAAAATATTTATAACCTATAGTATCCCCATGATTGTTCATACTATGGGCCTTTGATCTAATTGGTAATATAAATCCATAATCTGCATGAGGTCACAAATTCATTAACATTGCTACATAATACTTTACAAAATGGGTGGAGTCCATTATAATACAATCTAAAAAGGGATAATATATATGTCATTTTATCATTACCAACATTATTTTCCATTATGGTCTTCCAATGACCATCATTACAGATAATGGAACTTATTTTAAGAATAAAAAAATGAAGAATTTTTGTGCTAAATATAAGATCTGACACACATTATCTACTCCATACTACCCATAGGGTAATGGTCAAGTAGAAGTTATAAACAAGGTAATTAGCAATATCATTAACAAAATGGTTACCAAATTTGGTGACAATTGGCACAATTAGCTCATTTATGCATGATGGGCCTATTGCACCAATATTTATACAATGACATGAACTACTCTTTATTCACTAGTATATGGCAAAAAATTAATTATCCCACTAGAATTAGAAATTTCATCTTTATAGGTATCCTTAAAAGGGATTACAAATGATCAATATAAATAAAGACATCTCCATGAATTATAACAATTGGATCGCACATGCATTGAAGCCATAGATCATCTCAGAGCATATTAGAAATGAATCCAACAGGCCTACAATAGCCAAGTTGAGAATAGAGAATTTAATGTCAATGATTTGGTTTTAAAAGAAAACCTCAAAAACATGAATGTCAAATTAGAGAAAAAAATAAAAATAATAAGAGACCTTACATATTTTATCAAAATGGTTACCAAATTTGGCAATGATTAGCACAATCAAATCAACTATGCACTATGGAATTACCACACCAATATTCATACACTGATAGGATCTACTTCTTATTCACTAGTATATAACACAAAAAAAAATTTCCCATTGGAATTATAAATCCTATACTTATGGGTATCCTTAAAAGGGATTATTAAAAATGACTTAGGGTAATTATATGGTTTGTTCCAAAAATGGGTTATTGTATTTACTCTGTCAATTCTCTTCTTAAAAAAGGTAATGCTCTAGAATGGATGGATTCATGTCAAAAACCATTTGATAGTATGAAAGAATATTTTCTTCATACTATTTTTCTTTTAGTGAAATGGTTACTAAATTTGGCAGTGATTGACGTAATTAGCTCATCTTTGTACTATGGGCCTACAACACCAATATTTGTACATTGACAGGAGCTACTCTTAGTCTTATTCTTATTTTTATCTTGGCATAATTCTCCAGTTTGTTTTAGAAATGGGTTACCATATTTACTCTATCAATTCTCTTCTTAAAAAAGGTAATGCTCTAGAATGGACGGATTCATGTCAAAAATCTTTTGATAGTATGAAAGAATATTTGCTTCATATTATTTTTTTTAGTAAAATGGTTATCAAATTTGGAAATGATTGGCACAATCAGCTTATCTATGCACTATGGGCCTACCACACTAGTATTTGTACAATAAAAGGAGATTCTCCTTATTCATTAGTATATGGCACAAAAGTAGTTATCCTACTAGATTTAGAAATCCCATACTTATAGGTATCTTTAAAAGGGATTATTATAGATGATCAATACAAGTAAAAATGTCTCCATGGATTAGAAAAGTTAAATCACACATGCATTCAAGTTGCAGAACATCTTAGAGCATATCAAAAATGAATCCAATGGGCTGATAATAGCTAGGTTCACAAAAAAAAATTCAAAGTCAATGATTTGGTTTTAAAATAAAATCTTAGAAATGTCAACACCAAAGAAGAGAAAAAAGGAAAATTCAAACCAAATTGGCTTAGCTCGTATTTAGTCACATAAAAGCTTAACCCTAAAGTATACCATCTAGCTTCACTTGATGGTAAGACAATCAAAAACCCATTGAACATCATGCATCTAAGGAGATTTTATATTTAAAAACTTTCACATGTTGCTTGTACATAACTTATATCAAAAAAATACAAAAATAATATATTATGTTATAACACAAAAATATTCATATATTTACTTAGAAAACACAAATTTTAGATTATATGCATTGCCATATTTATACTTCTTATATTTTCTAGACATTACATATGCTAGCCATCTTGGTATAGTTAGTTTCTATCATGCATACATGCATCACTTATTCTTATCGAGTGTTCACAAATACTTACAGGGCCCAAGTCCAATATATAGATATATATTTGCTATTATCAGCCCATTTGGGGCATATACACAGATACATAAGGTCCTCATTTGATACATTCACCCATTTGGGGGCATCCTATACATAGTTTTGATTACCATGTTACATATTTTTAAACTCTACATCACATATTTAACATTATTATATCTTTATATTGATCATCCTACACCTACTCAGATTCATTATCAACTAATACTACTCTAGACTTAGCTTATGTACATATTTACTCTTAGACAAATTTGTACCACATGTTCATGCATACTTTCATTTATAGATTTCCTAGTTTAGACTTGATTGTGTCTCTATGCTTCTTCTATTTGAAGGCATTAGAATATGCCTTTGCTCTATGGCTCTCTGCCACTTATTTTCATTATATGTATGCTTTGGACATGTGCCCATGTCCTTGTGTGTGCCTTCCTAATTGTGTATGTGAACATTTGAACATGTCATTTCATGTGGCACTAAGCTAGCTTGATTATTTTTTGCATATGTGGATAGTTTTAACATGTCTTTATATCTCTTGTTTTCTCATATTTAGTGACACGTGCCCATGTCCCTTATATTATGGCCCCTTGGCCTACTTTATGTGCATGTGTGTGTTTTATGTATGTTTTATTGTATGCATCATGGCTATGATTCTTGTCTCTTGCTTGTTTCATACTCTAGTTTTAGATGTCAAGAGGGAACTCAAGCATATCCCTTTCCAATTTAGGTGCCATGATGGACATCATACCCCATCCCCTTAGGTAGCTATTTAGTTATTACTCAAATTTGTAATTCATATACATTGGTATATCTATCTTAAAAACATTGTGAATGCTAGATATAACATACATCATACACTACAAACTTATGCTCAAATTATCTTACATTCTAATGTCATGTATGCACATTATATTGGTTTATTATGTAGATAATATATATGTTCAAACTAACACACATTTTGTAGAGATTTTTATTTTAAGGATAGTTTTTGTATAGGTTCAAATAGACCACTCAAAAGAGGGGGCATTCATAGAGTTTTATCTCTCTATATTAGGCTATCTGAATGCACTCAGAGTATATTTTTTAGCCTATAGGCACATAGTAGAGAAATTAGTTTCAAGAAAACATAGTGGGAAATAGTGACATAGAGATTGGTTTTAGTTGCATATAAATCAAAATAGTTAAACATTAGCACCCAAATCAGGACACTAACACCACTAGCATGATGGTCCTAGATATGGTACTATTGTCTAGTCACTTCAATTTTAATAAATTATAGATTGGCTTGAAAAGTACATTAGGTACAATCTAGGTTTACACAAGTTCAGTTATAGACTACTAATTTTGGCTTAGTTTAGCTCATATTCATACTAGTTTCCTCAGATTGGGGTATATTGCATGGCATGATCATTCCCATTTGAGTTCAAATACTCAAATACAAATTCTTACAACTCAATCTAGAATCCATATGCTCACATATCAGATTTGGGGGCATGTATGTGATACATTGTTTTTGTACACTCACTTATGCACTAGTTGATTAGATAGAATGATAAAATCTGTGTAATTCTCTACATTGTACACACCATACACCATGTTCCAAGTTTCAAAATATATTGAATCCTTAATCCATCTATAGTGGTTGGCATTCTTAAGTGGCCCAAAGCTACCTAATATTCTCAAGTAGCCTAGAGTTATTTTACATTCTAAAGTTCCTGAGTGGATGTAGAGCCAACATATAAAATTCTAATTATAATTTCACATCTTCAGTTACATCATGTAGCTTCATTTTTAGATGCATCTACTACACATGGTTAGGTAATGATGGAGTAATAGCCTAATTGAGTTCTTGATCCACCTACATGAAAGGGTTGGACACACCATTAGTCCAATATAAGTTATTCATATGTCATGATCCACTGAGGAAGGATGGGCAATGATGGATTCAAAATTGAATTGAGTTCTTTACACATGGGGATTGAGCAAGCCATTATCTCAGTCCAAGCTATTCGTCAATTGATCACTATCTACATGTACACACACAGTTTGTCACCATGTTTACGTATCATTTTGCATACCTAGCGAGGTGTATTTATTCTTTTCATCTCTCTTATCTATTTAATCAATTTTGAATTTGGATTTTTATATCCCTTAAGGACTGATATATTCATGTTTCATTTACAAGACACACAATGGAACATGCTTCATTTACTCATATCTAGATTCATAAGCTTCACCTCTTAGGTAAGTCCAAGTATGTTTTTTTTATCCTAGTCATTTTAATTTGCTACATTTTTAGAATAAAGCAAGGGAAAATTTAATCATTTAAAAATTACACTTGAGTGCTAAGAGTGTTACTTGAGACCACCCATCCCTAGTTTGACCCTATACCTATCTTAAGACCTATTTAGACACTTATCGAGACTTCATGTAGGCCACACATTATCCCCAAACATCCTTAAAGTATTCCCAAACCTTTAATTCAACTTTTTAGACCCTAGTACCTCAAGTTTTACCACCTAGACACTAACACCATAATTTGGACAGTAGCACCAATGGTGATAGTGTCCCAATTTGGGCGTTATTATCTTTTTCCTACCTTTTGATACCAATGGAAATATTTTTAACTCAAAAACCACATAGGTTTATCCTAGACCTCTTTTAAGACCTACACAAGCACTAGAATAATATATATATATATATATATATATATATATATATATATATATTATATAGTGCTTGTGTAGGTCTTAAAAGAGGTCTAGGATTTTATCCCTTTGTCCACTAGTTGGAAATTAAATCTAAATTACACAAAAAAATTTAGAACAAGTTGTGCATAATCAAGTTTATCAATCCCTTTTATAACCTAATATTGCATTCAACCATCTAAAACATTTCTAAGCTTAGATTACTCTGATTTCTAGGCTTAAGCACACTCAAAACACTCAAACTAACATTCATACTAGCTTCACTTACACTTGAAGCAACACTTAGGTGGGGAGAACTACATTGGGCTTAGTCCCTCCTTAGAGTATTGGTATATGGGAAACTCTAATTATAGGGGGGTGTTGAGGATTTTTAGCCCACCCTAATAACATCACACTTCACTACCTGTGCTAACCAGATTCCTTAAAAACATAGAGGTTTAGGGTTTGCATATAAAATCAGTCAAAATGGGTCACCTCTAAGGAATCAAAACTCATGTGCATAGGAACAAGCTTGGCAGAATCATACACAAGTGCACCCAAAATATTAGAACAATTCTACACATATGATATTAGCACTAAAATAAGGACATGGTGCTACTATTCAAATAGGGCACTACTATCTAAGAAGGGATTTTGACACTTGGATCCTATCTATGACACTTAGATTAGCTTTTGTCCCAGTTTGTAGCCTCTAAATCTTCCATCTCAATCAATTTTCTAGCTAAGTACTTATTTACATCATTTATTTCTATTTTTAGAAAGGTCAAACTAGGTCAATTATATTACAAATCAGTGGTTATATTTATTGCATATTTGTACCTATTATCACTTTGGAGTGCACCCTATTTGAAGATGTGCAAAGCACACCCTCACTCAAATTGATACAATGGGAATTTCTAAGAGTGTGGGTGACTCTATGATGAGAAAAACCTCTAGAGAGGGTTGGTTATCTTTAGATTTATCTATTATATCTAAACTACTATGGTTTCTTGGGGTGAAAAGGGAAGAGAAACCGAAAGGAAATCCTAATTATAGGGGTGATGTGCTTGAATTGTTCATATTATCTAAAGTTAATAAAATTAATGCACACATATAATCAATAAAAATCTCTGTTTTTGTCCTTAAATATAAATATTTTAGATTAAGGGTTGAAATCCTCTTCAAATGATTTGCAAAAGGTGAGATAGAGAGAGATAGGTGAGGAAGGGACCTACCAAAAGGAGATAAATCTCAATTATATGCTGATGCACAATAAAAAATACACTATTATTTTTTCCAAACTCATATACAAACAAAATATTCTTTATTGATGTATGGTCCATATTACAATTTCTCTTTAGCTCCAGGAATTTTTTAAAAAAGGCCTGATTAAGCTAATAAATATGCTTCAAAACCTAAAACAGCCCTAAGTGGAGTTCCCAGGAGATAAGGATTAGTCTTAGTTTATTAAATCAAGATATAAATCCATTTATAATATTTAAAATATTCAATAAAATCTTATCCCTTTACAAAAATTTCATGCCTCTCCAAACTTAGCGTAGGAATATGGTGGGTCCATTTGAAAAGCTAATGTTTAAAATAAACATTACACTCTCAAAAAATCTTCAAACATGAATGAATCTAAGGTTATCATGGAAGGGATGAGGTGGGCACAAGATTACAAGTCAAATCTCCTTTGCATGGAATTATATGCCAATCTTTAAAGGAAAACTCCACTTGATATTCATGGAAACCAATAGTGCAAGTGACTAGCTTTGACAAGTCAACTGAAACTCAAGACTAAACAACACCAAATGACATCCACTTGCATGAAGATGGAATTGAGAAATTAAAATTACATGAATTTGTATGATAAAATCAGATATATGGTGTTGAAACTCCCTTGGAACTCTTTGAACAGTCATCCAACACCAAACTCCACTTAGCCTTTTGAACAATTAGGCCAACTAGACTAGTTAAGCTAAATAGGTCCATTTTAAAAACATGGACATAATTAAACCTAAAAAATAAGCAATGAAACCTGAAATAACAATAAATTACACCTATAAAACAAATCTTCATCACCAAAATTATGATTTTGATGAGAAAAACTTTTCTAATTAGTCAATTAGATTGACTAGGCCAATTTTGTTTAAAATTCCAGCGAATTGGCCATTTTTATTGAGCTGGTAAGGAAAATATTACAATTATTTCTAAGAAAATTAATATTTTAAGGTGAATAAAAAGTTCCAATATTTTATCTCCAATGATTAGATTCTGTTAAATTGCCCTGTACTTCATTTTATGTGCTTTTTTCTATAAAAAATGTGATTTATGTCCTCACTTGTATAGATCTATGCATTAAATTTACATTTATATAATCCTCTCATAGTTTATTTTATTTTTTAAAAGTTTTTAAATTGATCCATGATGATTTTATCACAATAAAATCCACTTTTCTCAAAACTAGATTTTAAGGTGCTTAGGAAGGTTCTAAAGCTAGAGCTTCAAATTGATAGTTCATGAGGTATAGAATTCAAAATCCTAAACTGATTATATTTATATGTATAATATTTACCCATATTACATCCATGAAAATATTATACTCCCATGTGAAAGATATGAAAAGTTACCATGCAAATGAAGTTTGTCTATAGAAAATTCACTACATTCTGAGCTACCTACACTCTTAGCAATTATTCATAAATAAAATCCACTAAAATTATCTAAATTTTTCATAAATTATAAGAAAATATTTTTCCTAAAAACATACTAATATCATTTGGCTCAACTCCACACGTGGTGAGCACAATGAGCATCTGAACAGGTGGCTTGGAAGGGTGCCTAAAACTATAAAAAGTGAAAAACTTCACATGATGAAAATATATTCTCCATTACTTCAAAAAACCTGAAAAAATCATTATTTTACATTTAACATGCTATAAAAACACTCTGAAAGTCATTTTGCCATGAAAAATCCAAAAATGCCTTTTTGGCCTAAGTGCTTATTTGCTTGCAAAACACTGTGTGAGCATGGTTTGCATAAAATTTGGAGTTTTTACACTATATATAGGTCTTATTATGATTTAAAAACATCATAAAATTCTTATAAATCCTTTAATTTTCACTAGGAGCTTTTGAGGCACTTCAAGATGAAGCATGCTCCAATGGTAACCTTAAACGAATAGGATGAGGGCTGAGACAAAACAACAAATACGTGCACTTTTAAAATGGATGTGAAATTTTTTATTGTGGTTACCCAACTCATGAAGACCCTATGTAAAAAATTTTAGCTCTTAACTCCACTTGTACCTCCCAAAATCTTCAATTTTTTTTAATTTTGACCTTTGTGCATGGACTGTCTGTATTTTTGACTGAATTTTCATGTTTTGGAGGTTAATTTCATGGATTTAGAGGAAATAAAGGTCAAAATAATCTTAATTAATCTCAATAGTCTCTTTAGGATTTTGGAAACAACCTCTACCCCTATTTTCAAGCATGATAGGACTCTTAAACAATGCAATTAGGCTTCAAAGTGACTATGTTTTTTTATTTTAGTAGGATGATGGTGTAGTTTGAGAATATTGAGTGGCCAATTCATCTTCAAAAGGTTTTTTTAGACTATTTATATAAAAAAATATCTCCACACATTTTCTTTAAAGTAATTTGAAATCAAACCCAAGCATTAGGCCCTCAACTAGGTACAGTTCCATACATGCCTGTAGGGTTTGACTGTGTTGATGGTCTTAGACTGTCCTTCATTTATATCTTGATGATATTTTAATTATTTACCTCCTCAAACTCTTCATCCACTGAATATAAAAAACCTTGTAAGCCATTGTCTACTTTTATTATTGTTAGCACTCACAAGACCCTGTATATGGCCAGAAGTTTGTTATTCTTAAATATGACTGTAGAGTACCATTTCAATTATAGCCTATGATCGAGGCCCTTTCACTTATCTCCAAGATTATTTTATTCTCATGACTTCTCATGAACCTTTGAACTATCTCATACAACTATAAAAGACCAATCCTTGCATATGAAACTTCACATTACCTTGGAAAAGAAATAACTTAGAAGGCTGTAAATTATTTTTTGAAGTGACTGTAGGTCTAAAAATGTAGGTGGTTGAGTACCTAGGAAATATTCTGATTTCCATCCTTGATTTATCACTTCTTAATTCACCTTGATGTGTCACTTAATCATTTCTCCTTATCTTAAAACCCTATGTGGCCTCCATTGAATTACATTCACCTACCTACCTGTAGGTGTACTTTGTTAGGTAACTGTAGGGGATCATCATTAAGGCCTTTGAAAATTGATCCTGCATTAAGCTATAACATCATAATAAAGACAAATTTATTCATATAACTAGTCCCTATTCATTTTCACATGCCTTGACTCATTAAGACTCATGGATTGACTATATATTTGAGTGGCTGTGAGTGAGGCTTTGATGGTTTGACTGTAATTTCAAATTGGTGTGCAAATCCTTCATTAAAACCTATTATGCCTTTTATGCCTTGTTCATTTTATGTGGAGGATAATCTCAAACTATACTGACCATGCTTTTTCTAATCCAAACCCACCTCATTAAGCTTTCAATAATCCAATCTATTACCAAATAGGTCTCTCTACAAGGCACATGCCTGTAGGTGGGTTTGTAAGTGCTTACAAACTTCAAACCCTATATGATACTTTTCCTCCTCAAAGCCTAAAAATTTCCATTTGAAACTTGGATTGATTGCTTACCTTACTGATACCCCATCAACTTTTATTTGCCACATATTATCATTATGTATTGACTATATTTTAGCCCATTTATGGTGGCTGTAGGGTGTTAGTCGAAACTACCTTGAATAAAACCATAATTTACAAACTCAAAAGTTCCTTTATAAATATTCATGAGATTTTAAATTCCTTTCTCCCTTTGATCACTTCTTAAAGTCATCTCTTTTAGAATTGATCTCGTTCAAATTATTCATGCCCCTAGGAGGGTTCTTTGAAAATTATCAAGTCAAAACCTGCTAGGTGAGAGGCCTATAGGTAAGTATTTGCTTAGTTCTACATGATGAACACAACATAAATGCTATGCCCTATTTACATGATTAGTTATCAATGTCCAAAACCTTGTGAAATGGTCAAAACTCCTTAAAATGCTATCTTGATACATTGAGTTACTTGACTGTGACAACTTTTAAGGTTGCTTGTAGGATTTTGGAGTGGCTGTAGATGAGTTTCTTGCTTCTTAAATCCCTCAAGTTGATATTTTATTTAAATTATAGTTCTATAGGTAATCAAATCAATCTTATTGCCTATCTGGAGTCCATATATCCTAAAAAACTCCTTAAACCTATCATATAGGCTCATTTTGATAAAAGGCAGGCCTATAGGTTAGCTTAGGGGACTGTAGATGTCTTTTAGCTTCTTATAGGCCTGTCATTAAACTTGGATACTCCTTTCCACATTGGTACTATTGATCACTAAATTCAAACCATGATAATGACCCATAAGTCTCCTTGTGTCATAGTCTCTGCATTAGCCCTGACTGTGTTTTCAAACTTATTTAACCCTGGTGATGGCTGTAAGATAGCATTAAGATTGTAATTTGACCATAAAAAATTAAATGGTTCTTGATTTGATCACCTAACACAACCTCTTTTTGTGTTCTTATGAAATAGGTTCATGAGCATAAAACCGCTCTTAGAAACTCACTTCAAACCCTTCCCTCACCTCAAACATAGAATATGGCTATGTATAGTGTCTGTAGGTGAAGAATTTAGTCTTGGATATAGGATGACATTTCTCATAAGAGAGGATGATCAATCTCTTGATCCCATTGAATATCCCTTAAGCCCTAACCTCCTTAAAGAGTCACCATGCTATTCAACTTCATGATAGTTTAAGGAAGAGATCAGGGTTCCCTTAAGACTATGTTGTTAGCCCTTAAGGTAGTTGTAGGTTATCTCTTGGTGATTGTAGGTCTCTTAGGGGCTAGCTATAGAAACTAATTTGAAGGTCTGAGGGTCTCATTGATTGCCCTCCAACTCCACTAGACCTTGATCCTATATGATTCTTTCTTAGAATGCTTCCTTAAGCATGTTTCACTCATGCATGATAAAACAACCCCAAGCCTCTTCTTACACTCATGATCACCACCTATAGTTGTATGAATATTAGAATTGGATGTAGGTTACATCCTATTAGTAAAACTAAATAGAGATGCCAAATGACTTCAACTATATATCTTAATATCCTCTTGCATTCACAATGTTTTGAATAAGGTGTTGATGACCCTTAAAGATGTATAGATGGTCTTACTCCCTTCACTATAAGTGAGTACACCTACAGGGTTGTAGGCTCCTAAAAGCACTTGATTCCTTGCCAATATCCTATGATAGTTTTCCTCTTGATTTGTATAGGCCTTGGATAAACTTCATCCACCTTGACTATTGGCACCATATGACCAAAACTTGACTGTTTCAAAACCTTGCTGACAATGCTCCTTCATCTTAAGAAGAACATGATAATTTATTACTCTAAGAATTACTTGATGATTCATAAATATAAGAAGTTACCTATTACTTTGATGCTTTATTTAACTATATGACCACACCTTGATTGAATGACCTTTTGAGAGTGCTCCTTTTCACTGTGTTTTGATGCTTTGACTGGTCCATTCCCTCTACTTCTCCTTGGGGTGGCTTCACTAGACTTTGGCTCTCTTGACAAGATTTATGGAATGGAAATGGGTATGAGGTATGAGTGGAGTGGAATTATGATTAAAAAAATATGAAGGGGTAGAAGGAAGGTGAAAACATAGTGGGAAAAGGTAGAGTATGGTAGTGGTTTGGAGGTGAGTGAGATGGAGGTGGGAAAGGATGTGAAGGAACATGCCAAGACCATGGAGAGGATTGTACACAAACATAAACATATGATCAACATTCTACCTGACTTTGAAGACCAATGGAGGAGAGGAAGTGGGTCAAATTCAAACCTTGTTTTCTAAAAAAATCTTAAATTTTGTAAAGAAACCTTAAAATATGCTAAACTAGCTCATTGAGACCCTATAAAGCATGGAGATGCATTCATTAGCCATGAAAATTGAATAATTATGATTTAAAATAATGATAAACATGATATAGACCCTAAAAAACATAAATTCCTGATAATTTGATACTGCCTTCTTCCTCTTGGACCATACAACTCTTCCTTGCAAGCTTGGAAACTAGAGATTTGGACTGGCTAGGTTTGTGACCTCTATTTGACCTTGAAATGGATGACTAACACCTGAATGAGGCCATGAAAAGGTAGATAAATTCCTCAATATTCTATAACAAGTTTAATTTTTCTGAAACTCTACCCAAGTAAAGAGAAAATGAAAAAAAACAACTACCTTTCTGGATGTTATGCAACAGAATTTTCCCTGACTTCAAATAGATGGTTCTTGAGCCTAGAGAATATAACTGAGAAACCCCTTTAACTATTAGGAATATATTTTATTATAGTTTTTTCACCCTAAATTTAAGAGCTGTACCCTCTTCCAACAGACCATACCATCAGAAAACCTACAGGCATATCTCTTTGTGCCAACAAGTAGGAAACCAAAAGGAAGCTAGTTTTGGGCCTTTATGGCCATGAAACTCCATGAAATTTCTGATGAAGCTTGGATATGGCCTTAAACTAAATTCCCATGGATTGTATGGATTCCATACTTCTCTTGCAAAATAAGTGAAAAAGAGTCTTTTCCTCCTTTGAAAGCTAATTATTCACTTCCCACCACTTGAAAAAGAACATTGGAGAATAATTTCATAGCTATCATTCAAATTTTCATATTTTTGACCTTTTAAATTAGAAATTTGGCATGTGGGAGGGGTAAAAGGGCCCTTTTTCAATAAAATAAGATATCAAGAGATCTTTTAATGACTTGAAACTTTAGACTTAGGCTATTTTCACCTTTTTTCACATGACTAAAGCCTTTTGAGATAAAATATGCACTTTTAAAACCATTTTTAAAGCTTTTAAACCCTATTTTTGGCATTTTTGGCTAAAGTATACATTTTTAGGTCATAATTAACTAGTTTGACCATTATATTGGAAAAATTGACCATTTTGGGGAAAGTTTCAGATAATAGGGGTAGTAATTTGGCCTTGACAGGACAAATTACTAACAATACCTTGATTTACTATACTTATTCCATTTAAAAACCTATGGTTTACACCCAATAAAACCTTAAAAAGTTAAATCACCCCCAATATGAGCAAACTAGTATGAATCTATTTTAAACTAAAGAAAAACTGGTAATTTGTAATTGAACCTATGCAAACCTGCACTATACATGCTATAATTTTATATCTAATCTAGAATTTACTAAAACTAAGGCTACTAGATAATAGTGCCATATCTTGACAATAGCGTTGATGGCACTAATGTCCCACTTTGGGCACTAATGTCCCACTTCGGGCACTAATGTCTAAATGTATTGATTTCTATGTAATTGAAATTGGTTTTTATGTGACTATTTCCCACTATGTTTTCTTGAAAGTAATTTCTATATTCTATGCATGTGTGCTAGAAATTATAATCTAAGTGCATTCAAATAGCTTGATCTCTATGACAAACCTCTATCAATGCCCTCTCTTTTGAGGCGAGTTCTTGAACCTATGTAAGAACCATCCTCAAAAGAAAAATATGTGCAATATGTTTGTTAACTAGAGTATATATGATATGTGCATAATAAACCAATATAATGGGTATACATGACATCATAATGTAAGATAGTTTGATCATAAGTTTATAATGTACAATGTATGTTAGATCTAGTATTCATAAGGTTGTAAATATAGATATAATAATGTAAACATGTACATGAACAAGAAATATGAGAAATAAACTAAGTAGCTACCTTGGGGGATGGTGCATGATTTCCATCAAGGCACCCAAGGAGGAAGGGGAGATGTATTAGGTCCCTCATGACATCTAAATTTGGGGTGTTAAACAAAAAAGACAAGTGTCATGGCCATGATGCATATATGAAATCATACATACAAAAAACATGATGTATGCAAAGTAGGCCAAGGGGACACAATACAAGGGACATGGGCACATGTCATTAAAATCTAGAAATCAAGACATATAAGGATAGGTTCAAATGTCCACATATTCAAATAGCAATCAAGTTGGCACAAATCCACATAGAAGAACATGTTTAAATGTCTACATACATAATCAAGAAAACACACACAAATACATGGGCACATGTACAAAGCATACATACAATGAAAATAAGTGGCATAGAGTCATATAACAATGGCATACGCAAATGCCCTCAAATATTTTTATAATTAGACAAACACAATCAAGTCTATACTAGGAAAGCTAGAAATGATAGTATGCATGAACATGTGGTACAAATTTGTATAAGAACAAAGGTGTTCATAAGCTAAGTCTAAAGTAGTAGTAGTTAATAATTAATCTGAAGAGTGTAGGATGATCAATATCAAGATATAACAATGCTAAATCTATGATGTAAAGTATAGAAATATGTAGCCTAACAATTGGAACTGTGTATAAGGTACCCCCAAATGGGTGAATGTTTGAAATGAATAAGCCGTATATCTATGTATATGCCCCTAGTGGGTAGATAGTAGAAAATTTGGATCCATGTGGTGGACTTGAGTCCTATAAATATTTTCAAACACTTGAAAAGAACAAGTAAAACATGTATGTATGCTAAAAACCAACTATACTAAGATAACAAACATATGTAGTGCCCGACAAATATAATAAACGTAAACATGGCAATACATACAATCTATAATTTGTATTTTCTGAGAAAATATTTGAATGTTTTTCTATTTTGACATATTATATTGTTTTTATATTTTTTGGATATTCGCTATGTACAAGCAACAATAAAATTAAATTATATATAAGGAGAAAGAAACAAGGAAACTATGTACAAGTCGATTATGATTTTTTATATAATATATAGAATCTACTTAGATGCAAGATTTTTAATGGGTTTTTGATTGCCTTGCTATCAAGTGAGGCTAAATTATTTACCTTGGGGTTAATATTTTATGTGACTAAATACGGACCAAGCCAATTTGGTTTGAATTTTCCTTTCTTTTATCTTCTTTGGCATTGATGTTTTTGAGATTTTATTTTAAAATAAAATCGTTGACATCAAATTCTCTATTATGAACACAACTATTATAGGCCTACTAGATTCATTTTTGATATGCTATGAGATGCTCTAGGATTTGGATACATGTGTGATCTAACTATTCTAATTCATGGAGATGTCTTCTATATATTGATCATCTATAATAAGCCCTTTTAGGGATACCTATAAAGATGGGATTTATAATTCTAGTGGGATAATTACTTCTATGTCATATAATAGTGAATAAGGAGTAGCTCCTATCAGTGTGTGAATACTGGTGTGATAGGCCCATAGTGCATAGAGAAGCTGATTGTGCCAATCATCACCAAATTTGGTAACTATTTTACTAAGGATATTATTAATTATCTTGTTTGTAGCTTTTTATTGATCATTACCCTATGGGTAGGATGAATTAGAGAATGTGTACCAGATTTTATATTTAGCACACAATTTTTTCACTATTTTTTCTTAAAATAAGTTCCACTGCTCATAATGATGGCCCCTAGGAGACCAAAATGGGAAATAATGTTGGTCATGAGAAAATGACATATATCTTCTCCCTTTATGGATTTTAATGATATGGATTTCACCCATTTTGTAATGTATTATGTATCTATAATAATGAATTTGTGACCTCTTTTAGATTATGTATTTATCTCACCAATTAGATCAAATCCCCATAGCATGAAAAACCATGGGGATATTATGGGTTGTGAATATTGTGAAAGGACATGGTGTAGGTTGCCATAGCATTGATATTTGTCACATAGCTTGACATATTCTTGACATTCTTTTTCCATGGTTGGCCAATAGTAACCTTGTCTAAGTAGTTTGTTTGACATTGCTTTACCACTAAAATGGCCACTACATTCACTATCATGCACTTGGATAATGGAAAACTTAGCCTCCTTAGCTGTTAGACATCAGAGTAAGTTTACCTCAAAAGATCATTCCTTGTGAAAGTGTCTAGTGTAATAGATTTATGTAGAAAGTTGTATTTATCTAAAAACTATTTAGATGTTGATGTACTAGGCACGATGAATAAAACCATTAAAGATAAGAGGTTAACATAAGATACTGATGTATATTTTAATCATTTGATAGTGAAGATAACCTAGCCATCATTGATGTCAATGGTGATCAATGATGCTACACTGACCATTACATAAGCATGACAATTATCTTTATAAGGAATGTTTTCAATAGAGAAGTTTTCAAACTGAGATTGTAAACATTGAACCATATTATTATAGGGAAGGAGGCATTCTTGTTTGGTTTGGTAGACATCTGTAACCTAATTGAAAACCAATTATGAATCCTCATAAACCTTGATTTAATATAGAGATCCTAAACTTATTGAAGGCCAAGGATAAAGGCTTCATATTCTATGATATTATTTATACATGAAAAATTGAGTAGATAAGCAAGGTGTACTATGTGCTCAAGTGGGTTGATGAAAACAATTTCTACCTTGGCATCAAATGCACATCTAGAACAATCAAAGAACATTGTCCATGTTTTAGGAATGGTATTATACATTGTGAAATCATCATAAAAATCATCATTGATAGGATTTGTGTCTAATAATGGGGATGTTAGTAATTAGTCTATGATTATCTGACGCTTTACTAATTTTTGTAACATAATATTTAGGTCCAATTCTATAACATGACCTATTTTGTAATAAATCCTGAGAGATGCGGTTTTAACGTAAGAAAATTTAAAGGATTAACTTTTATAATAACTTATGTCTCATTATTAATCATATAGTATTGGAGCTTTTGAGTAGAAAATACAAGTGCCATTTTTTTTTGGGATAATTTCATTCATAGTCAACAAGTTTATGACTAATTTAGTAAATAACTTGCTCTTTATGTTGGTCATTATGCTTTACCAAGAGTGCACTGAGTACATGATCTATTTTTGAGAGGTAGAGGAGAAGTGGTCTATCAGATGGTGGTGGTACTAGTATAGGTGTGTTTAATAAGTATTATTTGAGTGCTCAAAATCTTTCTTGACATGTGATATCCCATTCAAATTTTATAACCTTATTAAGTAATCTAGTGAATGATTGATTCTTATCTACTAGTTGTACCAAAAAGTGGTGTATTGCTTGAATGTTGCCCTATAGGGAACGAAGTTTAGGTTTATAGGAGGAGGCATGTCCATTATAGCTTTGACCCTATTTGGGTCAACCTCAATGCCACATTGAGATATTATTAATCCTAAGAGTTTATTAGATGAAACCCTAGAGACACATTTCTTGGGATTTAGTCATACATTGTACTTTCTCAATCTTTCAAAAATCTACCATAAATCTACTACATGGGGATATCACTCTTTTTATTTTGCAATTCATTGACATAATATTCAACTATCTTATGAATGAGATCTTGAAAGATATGGGTTATTGTTCATTGGTGTGTTGCTCCTGTGTTTTTTAATCTAAAAGGCATGACTATATAACATAAAGTGCCCCTTGGTATGGTAAAAGAAGTTTTTTCCTGGTCTTCCTCATTGATCTTGATTTGATTATAACTAGTGAAACCATCCATGAAAGAGAGCATTTTTTACCTTGTTGTGGAGTCTACTATCATATTGTTGTTTGGTAGTGGAAAATCATCCTTAGGACATGATTTTTTAAAGTCTCTATAATCAAAACATTGGTTTTGGCTATTAGGTTTAATAACTGGGACAATGTTAGCAACCCATTAGGGGTGAGCTATTGGTTTAATGAAACTGGCATTAAGGATTTACTGGATCTCATTTTTGACTAAAAGAGATATCTTGGGATGTATTTTTTGAATTTTTTATTTAACTAACTTTGCATTAGGATAAAGTGTAATCCTGTGTACTACAATTGAAGGATCAATGCCAAGCATATTAGAATAGTTCCAAGTGAAAATTTTAGGGAAGTCCTTTAAAATTTGATGAATATCTATATCTTAATTTTTATGCAAGGAAACAACCTATAATATGATATGAGGATCAATATTAGTTCCATAATTTAACTCAACTATTGGGCCCCAAATTTATTTAAGTATAGGATCTATGCCAACATAGCAGACACTTGGGTGTGAGGCAATCACTTATCATGGTTGTTATTTTGTCATCCTATGGTTTTAGATGGTAGGTAAATAACTCCTTTCTAGCTCAATAATCATTAGAAATTAGGTGCATAGGATAATCATGGCTCATTAGAGGTAAGGTATTGGAGCTGATAGAATGAGTACATCTAATGCCAGCTCAACAATCTACGTGTTCCATTCCCCATGGCACTAAGATTCCCTGAAGCACTATAAAAGTAGGTTGAGTGTAGTTAGCAAGGGGGATAATATTGGAGTAGTGAAGCCTTAGAAAATTAGTTCTAGATGCTATGTTCACCATAGAGTTAGATATTAGTTCAGGATGCCTTTGATTCTCCCCATTATAATGCCTAAACAAATCTGTGAGCCTTTGGGCCTTTAGTAGCTTAAGTTTAGCATTTTATTAGTTCCTATTGACTTATGAATATTTTAGTTGAAATTTTTTTAATGATGATGGATTTTCACAATGTTTAATAGTTGAATGCTTAAATATGTATTATGTATGTTGATCTCTTACAATATTTTGACCTAACTCAACTATGACATTCCTGTAGCTCATGAGGACACTAACACCTGATGTAAGAAATTCTATAATTATGGGTAAGACCCTATGCTTTGTAATGATTCCTATGTTTAAGCATGAACCTAAGCCTAATTCCCTTAATGAGGTACCCTAGTGACCCCTCAAGCACTTAAATGTTGTTAATCCAAAGGAACCAAAGGCTTTTACCCATGAACCTATAAAACTACTTCATATCCACTTGTGCCTAATAGATAATCGGTTATCCCCACCCTAGGATGGCTTGTACCATGAATGCATAACCACTTTTTCACTAGTCAAAGTCCCTGAAGGATAAATTTTCACCATGACACAACTAGCCTAATTCAGACCCCGATCCTTTCTTCACTATGCTTTGGATGAGTGCATAAGGGTTGTGCTTTATGTGAAGTGATGCTATTACATTTGAGTGTTAAATTTTGAGTGAAATAGGATTAATCAAGGCCTATGCCATGTTGGAATAAGTCTAAATCTGACTTGGATAGCTAGATGAGCACCTGACAAGGTGCATGATGAAAAATACCTACTTTTATACAACATTTTGGTTTTATTATTGGGACTTGTTGAATTTTGTTGTTACAATGGTACAACAAAATAATGCTTTGACTCTCTCTCAAGAACATTAAACACTTTTTATAATGAGTATAACATAACTTTATGCTAAGGCATCCAACTTGCAGAGGATAAAAACTAAGGAAGTGGGTCTAGAATCACTTGTATGATTCCTTATACGAGGTTTTCTTTTATGAAATACCAGAATAAGTGTACTAGTGGTTGGCTATTTATGTGACACACAAAATTCAAAGCTATGGATAATGCCTTGAGTGGATGAAAGAACACTTAGAAAGGCTTGAAAACATAGACACCACTTGGATTAGAGCTACAAACAAATGATGGTAGGGGGTGATGAACAATTACATGCTTGAATTCATAGTATTGACATACTCCTGCTTTGAAAAAATAGAATATTAGTTCTTGCATGAACCTAGAGGCATGTTTATGAAAGAACTTGATACCAAACTCAAGAAACTAATGGTGGATTATGGATTTGAGACTATGAGGATGGAAGGATAAATTCCTCTTGTATATGAACTACATAATGGGGAAGAAGGGGATGTATAAGTGAGATGCAATGGAAGGGGATGAGTAGATTGACACTCGAGAGCTTAAGAGATAGGATTACAACAAGAAGAGGTGTGGGTTGATGGAATCTCTAAAACTTGGAAGTGTTGAAAGGACCTATAGCAAGTGGGAAGGGCATGGGGAAGGATCTCTTGAAAGGTAGAAACACCTAGAGGAAGGAACCCTTGAAACCATGGAGTAAGCTCCATAGTTTATAGGTGAATGCTTGGGATCCCAATAGAAATTGACCATTGGTTATGCGATGGATGCACCTACCCCATTTGAACTTATGGCATGAGATCATGCACTGGATCCCCCATAAGAAGATAGAAGATTGATAACTGACCCCATTATTAACTTAGACTTTGATCATTTTATAGATTTAGACTAGAATTTTGTGATTGAACAAGTTGTTCCTTATGAGGAGATAAGTGAGGATACCTCTAGACCTTGAGGCACTAGCCTAAATATAAAAAACATGAGTGCAAGTACCCTAAGCCAACCAATTTTAGGCGTATAGCCTAAGAAATAACCTAGAGGAAGTGGCCCCATGACCCTACTCAATAGTACAACACCATCATCTTCTATGGCACCAACTATAATGATAGAACCAGTGCCTGACATAGTGGTTAGAGGCCTTAGAGGACCAACACTAGGACAAGTACTAGGGAGACAAGTGCCTCAAACATTGGATACTTGCCCAACCTAAATTTTTTATGATATGGCCATGTATCTACCCAAGTATTGAGGCATAAAGAATGTTACAGAGCATGTGCTCAAGTATGAATTATAATTTCATACTTTGGGAATAACCTAGTATGAGTGTAAGGCAACCTAGTTTGTGACAACCTTGCTTGATCACACCCATACTGGGTACATGAAGTTTGATCTTGACTAGGATATGGCTGATTATGACACCCTAAAGGGATCCTTCTTAAAATAATTTTATATACCTAAGTTTGAGCAGTAGAGAATCACCATACTCAAGGAGATCAACCAATGATTATCAGAGAGTGTGCACTTGTATGATGCTAGATTTATGACTCTCCTCTCTAAGTTCCCTTACTATATTCAACCTTCCTAGATTGTGTGATGGTTCAGTGGAGGATTTTTAGTGCCATTCAAAAGGGTGCTATCCATAAAAACATTCATAGACCCTTGAGAAGTACTTGAAGCCATGATTAGCGCTAAGGTGGTTAGTAACACCAATATAGGAACTAGCCCATTTATGGAGGTGCAGATTGTGTCTATGGTCTCCCAAATACAAAATCTAACCAGTAGTTCATCATAGGATACTCAAAGTAGGTTATGGTGCATTGATTATGAGATGAAAGGCCATAATATAAACAACTTCCCTGAAAATAATGTGCACACACATCTCCTCAACTATGAAGTTTGTCATGATGTGCATAATGTTCATAACTACCTTTTTTTTTAATGTACCAATTAGGTTAGCACAATAATTTATTTCTAGTTATACGATGCCTATACCCATAACATGGATGATTGCCATATAATCAATGAGATGCATGAGAACATGGGGAGAGGTACACTATAAGAAATGATAGCAGTAAGAGAGTAAGAAGCCAAAGGAAATGAGGGTTACAACTAGTAGAATGCAGGATATGGTATACAAAAAGGCTCTAGAGGGAGAGGTGGTATATGTGGTGAAGGAACATTCAGACTCTGATCATTTTAAAAGTGTGGCTTGACTGAGCACTATTAGTGCAACCACCCTATGCATCTAGTGTGTGGGTATTATTGAGGAACACACAAGGTCATGGAATACCTTAACTTATACAAAAAAATAACCCAAGGTAGGTTAGGTGTCTAAAATGGCATGGGGATGATTAGGCATGAGTTTAAAGAGGTGAAATGGGCTCCAAAATCACATATAGCTTACATGGAATCAATCAAAGTGTAGACAACCAATCAGAGTAGACTCACCACTCAACCACTAGTTGTGCCAATACCATAATTGTGATTAGAATATGGGATGTTGAGCCATACTGAGCATATTACATAGTTGGATCCCAAAGCCATGCCTTATCTAGACCCTACATGCCAAAAATATGTATTACAACAAGCTATGAGTGTGATCCATAACCTACAAGGAGAGTTCTAATTGGCATGAGACCTAGAGGAATAGGCTAATACCTCTCACAAAAAGTAGGATGGCTAGGAGGCTAAAGTATAACAGCTCACAAAGATCTTGCACCTCCTAAAAATAGAAAGGATGCTACCCCTATTAGAGAACTTAATTTTAAAATATATAGGGCAATAGTCAGTTGAAGTGGATATGTCATGCATGAAAAGGGCACATGAGGTCAGGCATACATAGAAAATAGAGTATGACCAAGAACTCCTAGTGAATACCACCATCGATGGATGGTCTATCTACAAGGTCCTTATCAACAAGGTGTCAAGGTCAATATCTTGACCAAGAATGCATGGTAAAAGATGGGTAGGATAGCCTTGAGGCCTTCTACCCATGTATTCTTCATGGCCAATAAGACCTGAGCATAACCAATCAAAATTTTAAAGGGCACCATTATAGATATTATGGGTGCTAAATTCCATGTTGACTTTGAGGTAATCAAGTTGGTTGAATATGATAACTATCTAGTGCTTCTAGGAAGGCTATTATGCTATGCAAATAATACTGATATGCACTTTAAGAAGTGATATATGACCTTTAAGAATGGAAAAGAAAGGGTAGTGATTCCCCTCTCAAGTGACCAAGGACCCCCTATGTAGAGAGTGTTGATCTAGAGGATACAATCAACCATATATATAACATCATGGTGTGAGACACTAAGAATCTCAACCCTTATGATCAATAATTTATCTCTTAAGAGGATGGGTAGTCAGCCTTGAACACCATTGATGTTGCTTGCAACTAATGGGTTGAAGAGGCTTATGAGGCCATTGGTTATAGATGATGCTTGGTGTGTGCAAAGTTGTTGAAGCCTATGAGGATTTGCTGGGTCTGGATTGATTGCACTCCAAAATAATGTGTCCTACATAATGGGAAAAAGGGAAAGAAGGTACTCCACCTGAGTAAGGGTAAGATTGTAGTGCTCTCAAAATTTGAAGGGAGTAACTCAGTGGAAAAGTATGCCCATGATCTTGAATCTTGCATCTCCAAAGAAATAGATAGGATGGGCACACTAGTGTATATCTTGAGAAGTACTACCATGCATTAGTGGGTAACGTAAAAAACTAACTTGCTAACTTGGCCAGAGGTGAAATTAGCCATTTGCACTAGATTCAAGAAGAGTAATGAGAACTTGGATATATCAGTATACTCTAGTGACTCTGATCTCATGACACATGTACACCTATATGAAGAGACATGGATTGACTATAGCATGACTAACCCAAAGAACTTGTGGGTACACACCTTTTATAGAACTCTAAAGATAAGGGTGTGAACATGGTATGCGGTCAATGAGACGTGCTAAGAGATAACCAATTGGTATACCCTTAAGGAAAATTTTATGGACACCTTCTCCTTTTCCTAATAGAACTTGGAATTGGTTGAGCCACTACAAGTAATTTCAAGGGCAGTGTTCAAGGACACCGTCATCCTTATGGAGAACTTGGAATACATGTTTAGGGAAAAAGGGATGGTGCTCCCAAATTTATTTAAATAAAAAATTCTCAATAATGATTTGAGTGAAAAAGATGATGAAAATTAGGAGCACTACTAGAAAATGCTGATCAACAAAAGAAAGTTCATACGCCAAGTAGATGATAGTGTTTTTGATGAAGAAGACCCCACTCATCTTCAAATAGAGATAACTGAAGGAACTCAAGAAGTTGAGGACTCACACTAGGAAAGGAATGAAGTATACTATGCACCACTAAAGACCATCAAAGTGGACATCAGTGTAGATTGAGAGCCAAAGATGTCTACTCTAGGTACCTATTGGTCTGATGTAGAACTAACATGCATCATAGACCCCCTGAAGGAATTCCAAGACTTAGTCCCTAGGAATTATCAAGATATGAAGGGCACCCACAAATCCATTAGAAAGATGAGCATAAAGCTAATCAATGGAATAAGTCCAATTAAAAATTTCCCCTATAGCATGAATCCCAACCTCTGTACCAAGGTTAAAATAGAGATCAATGTAATGCTATCTACAGGGGTCATTTACCCTATGTAGGATTTCAAGTGGGTGAGCTTGATGGTAAAAAACATAAAGAAGGATGGATGCATTTGAATTTGTGTCAATTATAGAATGTTGAATTCCACCTGCATCAATGACCTCTTCCTGACTCTATTCATTGACAAAGTCCTAGAAGGTGTCACAGGTTATGAAATATACATCTTCATTGATAGGTTCTCTAAATACCACCAAGTCCAAATTAAGGAGGAGGACAAGCCCAAAAAAACCTTTGCAACTAAATGGGGCTATTTTATTATAATGTGATGTCCTTTGGACTCAAGAATGCACCAAATATGTTCTCTAGGGTGGTCATCACCTTATTTAAAGACTTTATCCATAAGTTCATCTAGGTTTACCTATATGACTAGACATGTATGGACTCATCAAGGACCATTATGATAACTTGTGCCTAATGTTTGATAGGTATAGGTAGCTTCAAATATACTTGAACCTCAAGAATTAATTCTTCATGACATCATTTGAAACCATACTTAGGCACATCATCTATAAGGATGGTTTTCTCATTGATACAATGAAGATTGCAATCATCATTTAGCTCCAGACTCCTTCCAAATAGAAATATGTTCATACCTTTCTTGGCCATTCTGGGTATTATAAAATGTTTATAAAGAGATATTTGAAGATTATAGTTTTTCTAGAAGATATATTATGCAAGGATGGCCCATTCTATTAGGGAAAAGTACAAGAGGATGCCTTTGAGACCCTGAAGCTTAGATTGGCTAGCACACCTATCTTGAAATTTCCCAACTGGATGATCCCATTCCTTGTCCATGTTGACACATCTAGATATATAATTGGAACAATCCTAGAATATCCTAAATAAGGTGAAATGGATCACCCCATCTCCTTCAGTAGAAAAAAATTAACAAAGGGAGAGTAAAACTATACTACAACTGAGCATGAGGCACTCACCATGGTCTATGCCTTACAATAATTTAGATAATATTTATTGGTGATCCCATTCATATTTTTCACAAACCATAAGGTTATTAATTACATAATTAATAATATTTTTCTCCATGGGTGCATTTGTATATGGATCATTCTATTTCAAGAATTTTAGTTCCCTGTTGTTGTCAAGCTTAGAAAATAGAACTTGGGCCCAGACCGTTTGTCCCATATAGAATTTGGTGATTCAACAATGCCTATTAAGGATGATATGCTAGATACACAAATTTATAGAATTCAATGCACTCTTAAAGACTTGGTAGAGATAGTCACCTTTCTAAGATCTAGATCTATGCCCCAAACAATGACAACCAAACAAAATAAACAACTCACAGTTCATGCCACCCCTTTTCAACTCATTAGTGGGGAATTATACAAAATAGGTTGAGATGAAGTTCTACACTGATGTGTCTTGGAGCATGAAAGGGAATCCATCATAAAAGAGGCACATGAGGGGTTAATAGGAGGCCATTACATAGGAAACTCAATGATGTACAAGGTGTTGTAGTCAAGCTTGTGATGGCCAAATCTATTTTAGTATGCAAAGTATTTCACCAAGGCATGCAACATATAGCAATGCATAGGGAAGCCCAACCATTATGATGAGATTCATTTCATCCCCATTATTTCCAAAGTGCCATTCAAGAAATGGGCCATTAACTTTATTGGACCAATTACCCCTACAACACAGTGCATAAGTGTGAGGTACATTCTAGCAACTACTGATTATTTCACCAAGTGGGCCAAGGCCATACTGAGCAAAAAATACATAGCTATGACAAGCTCAAGATTCATATGGGAGAGCATCATAAGCCACTATGGGTGCCCACTCATCTTTACTAGTGATAGGGGCACACACTTCATTAATGAAACTATGTAGATCCTACTAATATAATATATGGTGGTGCACCACTAGATAATGCCTTACCTTCCCCAAGTGAATAGCATAGATGAGGCATTAAACAAGATCTTAGGGACATGCCTCACAAATATATGCAATGTGGTTTGAAAATATTGGGATGATCGAGTGTCGGTAGTGTTATGGGCATATCACATAACCTACAAGCACCTGAATAAGGCTACACCATTTCAACTAGTATTTACTGCTAAAGCGATTCTACTGATAGAGTTTTTGGTGACATCATTAAATATTTCACACATTGGTCATCTAAATAACTATAAATCACTAAATACAAGGCTGGAGGACTTAGAATATTTAGATGAGGTGCATGCCTAAGCATAATAGAGCCAGCAGATAGAGAAGGCATAATAGAAACTCTGACATGACAAGAAAATAAAGTATAAGTTGTTAACAGAAGGGGCATTTGTTTTTCTCTATGACTCCAAGTATATCATTCACCTATGTAATCTACATATAAGGTAGAAGGGCCCATATATCATCCACAACATCTTAGAGATTGGTGTATGTAAGCTGCACACATTATCAGGTGAAATGCTCCCTAAGCATTTCAATGGCAACTAATTGAAGCTATATCAACAATAGGGTGATGATTACACCATCAAACACCAACTGATTGGTCATGATTTTTTTTTATTGAGCTACCCGATTAAAGTTTGGTGCAAGCTAAACAAGTTCATTTTTTTCTGTATTGGTTGAAATTTTCATGTGGTGAGTGAATAAGCAACACCTTAAGGTTGCCAGTAAAATGTTACTAACATTTTCATGCATAATTATAGTCAGGTGAGTTGTGTACATATGTTATCCAAGTTCTTGAGGCCAAACATCTAAGTTATGGGCATGTTAAGTTTGCTAAATTAAGACACAAAGAACACTAGATCTTTGTGCATAAGATTAAAAAAGTGAGGCACTTTTAGGCCTGTAGAAGGGCTAGTTTGATACTTCCAAGCATAATACCAGTCTCAAGCTTTTGGGTGTATGGATTTCATGAGATTTAGATCATATGTGAACCACGAGAGTCACAAAAGATGCAAGTGTGAAAAAGATAGAGTGAAGACACATAACATGATCATGCACAAGAGATCAAATAAGAATGCTGCACTAGAGGTCTAGTACTAGGGATTATTTATGGGGTAAGAAAGGCCAAGGAAAGAAGATAAAAGTGTAGTGAAATTAACCAAGATAGATAAGCACACTTGAAATATAAGTGTAGTAGGAAAAGGAAATGGGACTAAGGAGGCTAAATCACATTCATGTAAGGTGTTATGCCTAGGTTACCATATTGAAGGTGAAGGTCATTCCAAGTGAACAAAACATAGGAGAAAACCATCAAGACAAGCTAGTAGCCACCCTAAGTGAGGTTGGAAATGACCATTTGAACTACAAGTCACTTCATTGGAAGAATTTAATGAGGTGGTGATAGAGGCATAAAGATCTACATTAAATGCATAAATAACATAATATTTTTGCATATTTCACAAGCTATAGTGAATCCCAAGGAGTTTAGGCACCATCATGCCATTAATCAATTGCAATTAAATTACTATATGAAATTAGAGGTATAAAGTAGTGAAAAATTGAGTGAATCTAGTTACAAACCTTATATTAATTTGAATTTTTAATAGAAAACTAGAACAAAACTAGTGAACCATAGAGCTGAACAAAGGAGACCCTACTACAATGAGATCCTGAGCAGCCTTAGATGCCAAAAGTGAATGACTATGTAGAGAAATGAATTGCATTCCCCATGAGATTGACATAGGAAAGAAAGGGCACGAATTGGGTGAGAACCAAGTGACTAAAAACTAAAGTGATGTTGAGGCCACCATTTACAACACATGAAGCTCAAGAGCTGAACATAAAGTTGTAGAACTCACAACTATGTGAAGCACCAACAAAGATTAAAGGCTAAAAAATTATAAATATACTATGGTTTAACACTAACAAGTTTAGAATGGGGTAAAAGAAGATGAGTTCAGGCCCATAGTAGGTGTAAAAAGATGCCAAGAAAGCATGATTAGAATAATAAGCCATCACTTTAAAAACATTAACACCAATAGTAGAAGGAGTTAGCATCACCCAAATTGATCCTAAAGTTCTTGAAAAGATGTTCTACTAGGATATACAATTTATTAAAGGGGTTTTGATGGGAGAAAATTGGGCATCATTCACACACAACTAATGCTTGAAAGAATACAACCATTTAACCTCTAGTAATGCACAAAACCTAACATAAGACTGGGTGATAGACATAGGGGTAAAGACTCTAGAAGGTGCAACATTGTTTAATGTCTCGATCTAGGACAAACTAGTGACCACCAGTGTGATGCAACTCTATGATTTACTAATTTTCAAGAAGCCAGAGGAACTCATGTAGTTCCTCCTCTCACGCATCCACAGTGATAGGTTCTACTTTGTAAGGAGGTGCATGAGGCTATATACAAACCTTATTGATCAAATCACTAGACTCCTAAGATCTTTTGTAGATATCTACCAATTGATGGTAGATGATGTTGAAGTTAAAAGGGTCAAGAAACTCCTAGGTTACTAAAAAGGATGATTTACATTCCTAATCAAGGACATTAATGATCCCAAGATGATTGCAACAATGCACTTGGTGAGTTTGAAACTATGTCCTAGTGATTGGTGGGTAGATGTAACAAAGACCTACTTGTGCATCACTTAACACATGGTGCAGGGGGTAAAATTCAACATCACCAAGTTCATTGTAGAAGACATACTCAAGAATGCACTTGAATTATATGTGACACATAAGACCTTTCAATGGGGGTCCATGTTGATCTTGATTATGATGGATGAGATCGGTGTGCCCAATGGTGATGAGGATAACTTGTGAGTCTTCCCAGCACCCAACAACTTCCCAACACTAAAACACCAAAACTACACTTACCCCCCTTCCTTCACCTTGAAGTATAAATCCCAAGTAATGGGATGATACACATGGTATATTGAAACATTTAGAGAATAATGGCACATCCCTGAGAAAATCTCCTAGAGTTTATCTAAAATGATGATTTTTTCCATTATGAAATACTTCTACATCATTTAATTGGTGCTCATAGATGGGAATCAATCTAGTTGGTTAAAATTTCCTTATGCATTTTTATCCAAGTACTTTAGAGAGGCACTGTAAATAATCCCTAATGCATAACATATAGATATCCTAGTGAAGACCATGGATGCATAAATACATAGGTTGAGGCACTAATACATGCACCCTGAGGGCAAAGCAACCAAAGATGAGGAGGATAATTTAGACGCCATCGACATCTATCCCTTTGATAAATAAGTCATCCTTGGGCACATCCATAGGATCTTATATTAGATGAAGCCAATGAAGAAACATGTGAGTGCAAACAAAGATGATGACCTCCCCCTTCAGGTTAGTGAAGGAGAGTTAGCACTACTGACATTGAGAAATTCCCCTCAGAAGAAGTGGGGAGAAACCCTGTAAGAAATACAAGATCACTTTCAATTGAAGATCACTTTCAATGATGAAGATACCCCCTCTACACTAAATAAGAAGTGTGTGGTGTTCACATCAAGAATTGCATCACTCAAGCCTAGGCATAATAAAAATAAGTCCATTGTTCTAGTGGTGATGCTCATGATAAACTTGGCAGAGATGGAGGCTCAAGAGGCGTTAGAGGAAGCAGAAGTGCATAGGGTGTAAGAAGAGGAAAAAGAAGAAGATGGTGGGATGAAGGTGTATATCATCTAAGAAGAAGAAATAGAAGAAGAACCTAACACTGCATAAATTCATGAGGCTCTCTAAGGTGGTACTACTACCACACTTGGGGAAGTAAAAAAACTATCAAACACCCCAACCAAAGAACCTACAATACAACCTCCACAAACTAAGGAGGAGAAGAGGCATCGATGGATAAAAAAGGGATTAATTAAGGACCATATAGAAGTGGTGATAAAGTTACATAAAAAAGGGAGGCCATGAAGGCCAAGGGAATGACCTAGGTAGAGATACACAAAGCTGAGGCTAAGGAGATAAGGGCCAAGGAGGAAAAGATAACCATGAAAGTGAAAAAGAGGAAGGTAGAGATAAAGAAAGCCCAAGTGGAAAAAGCCAAGAGAGAAAAATAAGAATAGAGGGTTTTCAAAAGTGTGGAAACCATAAAGGAGAAAGCAATAGAGGCACCTAACACCCCCACCAGTATAGCAGATGAAGCTATACTGTAGGCATGGAAAAGTAGTGAAGGGGATCCTAGAGACCAATAAGGTGATACTAGTTCCAAAGAGAAGGACAAAGTAGATAATTATGAGGAAAAACCCTTGCTAGAGAAATAAGACACATCAAATGAAAGCATCAAAGAAGGTGTTAGTTTCAATGAAGAATAATTAGAGTAGATGGAGATAGCCATCCAAGGAGAGGAATTTGAGATATGCTTATGAAATAAGTCACATAAGGGTTTCACAGATGAAGATTATTATATGATGGAGTACATGACCCATAGAACCACCACAACACTGATGCACCAACAACTATCCTTTGCCTTCAATAGCTATATGGATGAACCTCAATTTGAGGTACCCTAAAAGGCAATCCTCAGTGTAGACCAACTAGAGGAAAGGTAGGACTCACTTCTTTTCAACCCCAACTTAATGAATCTAGTAAGGTTGGCTAATGCCATCATCCAAATGGATTTCAAGGTAGTGCATAAGAACATCATTAACAATGTTAGAGCCTCAAGCTGGAAGAATATTGTACTAGAGGATGAAAAGAACAAGGCCATAAAATTCAAGTTATAGATATTGGCTGAGCATGTGGAAGAAGACAAGCCATCCCTCTTGGATGTCATCGACACTTTAAATTTCTTGAAGGTCGATAAGGTGTGTGTGCTAGTGGAGTAAATGCTCCAAATATTGAAGGTGAAATCAACACTAGAAGAAGAGGAGTACCCTTGTGTCAGTATAAAGCAAGAGATCACCACAAAATTCAAAGAGGTGGATGTCCTCTTTGCAAATCTTGAAGATGGGACTAAAGTGGTTGACACAATCTTTTATAACTTCTCCACCCAGGCATCAGTCACAAATACATGCCTCAAAAAGGTAAAATGGGAGAAGGATACACTAATAGCAAAATCATACACTGTGAGCAAGGATGAACCAGCTCAGATAATGGTGTAGGTAAACACTTTGAATACCCAAATCAAGACCTAGGAGTAGGACCTAGAGGAACTCTTTTGTGTGTTACAAATAAAGGCCCATGAGCAAGGAGTGATCCTCAATAGAGGCATAAAAAAGGTGAAGTAAAGGTTATAGGGATTTAGGAAATATTTGGAGAAAATTGACATAGTCTCCATCAATTCCACCTCTACAAAAATAGACAACACCGTGGAGGAAATCAAGCTCATAATCCAAGGTTTTAAAGACTTCATTGTGGAACTAAAGGAGTATGCACTTGAGTTTTGTGCTCTTAAAGCACTAAAGGAATAGTCAAAGGGTAGACTCTTTTTTTTCTATGGTGTAATATTGGGCCCCAAATCCATCTAAGTATAGGATTTGTGCCAATGCATCAAACACTTGGGCATAAGGCAATCACATATCATGATTACTATTTTGTCATCTTGTGGCACCAATTGACAAGGGAATAACTAACTCATTTCTAGCTCAATCACCATTAGGAAGTGGGTACATGGGATAGTCATGACTCATTGGAAGTAGGGTAGTGGAGCTGATGGAATGAGTACATCCAACAATAGCTCAATAATTGACATGCTCTGTTCCCTATGGAACTAAGATACCCTAAAGCACTATAAAAACATGTTGAGTCTAGTTAGCAAGGGGGAGAATATTGGAGTAGTGAAGCCTTGGTGAATTAGTTCTAGAGGCTATGCTCATTATAGAGTTAGAGATTAGTTGGGATGCCTTTGATGTTCCTCATTGTAATGCCCAAGCTCACCTATGAGCATCTAGGCCTTTGGCAGCTTAAGTTAAGAATTTGCTTAGTTCTTATTGACTTATGAATATTGTAGTTAAACTCTATTTAATGATGATGGATTTACAAAATGTTTAATAGTTTAATGCTTAAATATGTATCATGTATGTTGAGCTCTTGAGAGATTTTGACCTAACTCATCTATGGCATTCTTGTAGCTCATGAAGACACCAACACCCAATATAGGAAATGGTCTAAGTATGGGTAAGACCCCATGCTTCATAATGATATCTGAATCTAAGTGTGAACTTAAGCCTAAGTCCCTCAACTAGGTACCCCAATGACCCCTCAAGTGCCTAAATGTTTTTAAGCTAAGGGAACCAAAGGCTTGCACCCATGAAGCTATAGACCTACTTCATATTCACTTGCACCTAAAAAAAATTTAGTTATCCCCACCCTAAGATGGCTTGCACTCATGAATGCATAACTTCCATTACACTAGCCAAAGTAATTAAAGGATAGAGTTGTGTCATGGCATAACTAGATCAACACAGACCTCAATCCCTTCTCCATTGCACTTTGGGTGAGTGTATAAGGCTTGCACCTTATGTGAAGTGATTCCAGTGTAGTCGAGTGTTAAATGTTAAATGCTATAGGATTAGTCAAGGACTTCACCATGTTGGAATAAGTATAAATCTAACATAGATAGCTAGATAAGCACCTGATAAGGCCATAATTTGAAACATCTACTTTTCTACAACATCAACTATCTCTTCATTAAGCTTATGATGCTATGGGGATTATATCATCTATGTTAGGTGAAATTCCATCTAAATTATCTGAGTGCTCATCAAAGTATTCCTAGGCATTTTTGGAATGAGGGAACCTATTCTTATGATAAAAGGAAGGGAGATACCCATATTCACTTAATAATTCTTCGAGATCCTCATCATTAGTAAATTCATTGAAAGTAGGTAAGTCTAGAGAAATAATATCATCAATAAGATCAGGGTAAAAAATTGAAAGTGTAGAAACATGATTTACTATACTATCTACCTATGTAATTGGTAGACAAAACACTATATGTTGAGAATACTTGGCACTAGATGTGTTATCTTTATATCTGAGTCCTTGCCTTCCTTATTGATCATATACCTTAATAAGATTAAGAATTGCTTGTTCATATTTTTTGAGGTCCTATCCCATGTAACCCATTCTTTGGAAATATCTCAATGAAAAAGGAGAAATTAATATGTTATCATGTGCTCTAGAGGTGTCTGAGGGAGCTAAAAATGAACTCTGAATAGTAAATTGGATGGGTATTATAATAAGATCCATATGAAGAATATAATTATGTAAAGGTTCTATATGCTAAAAATATTTAAATGGTTATTGATCCATAGGGCATTTGTAGATATGGAATTTGTATTTGAAATTTAAAAATGCATGTAAAGTGGATGAAATTATGTGCATTTAATGAATCTAAGGTCTTCTGAGAAATATATTGTAATTAAGATCATTAGGCATAATTTGATATGTCGTAGGTAGTGTGCTAGGTCTCAATGTAATATTTAGTGTGATTCATGTAATACCTCACATAAAGGACCTCCTTCCCTTACCAATTAAGAATTTTAGCAATGCCATTACATGGTTGATAATAATTTGAATTATAGTTCCCTCTTTATCACTAATGGATTAATGCTCCTCAATGAATAAAGACAAATAAATTAAATTATAATTACACACCTTAAAATATATTTACATATCATAAATTTATAATATTCAAAATTGAATTAAACAGGTCCTAGGCTTCCTAGAAAGCCTATGAGCCCTATCCGATATGTCTTCTAGAAAACCTACTCTCTTAGGCCCTAGCCTAGTTAGTAGGCATTGACCTTCTTGGTGGAGTAATTTTAAAGAAATATATTTAAAATTTATTTATTGTAAGGAGTCATATGGGCTTTTACGAGAGGGCACTCTCTTATTTTGGTTTTAAATAATAAAATAATAAGTAAATTAAAAAAGTAAAATAAAATAATAAAATATTGCAAGCAAAGCTTTGTACAACTTGGCCAAACCAACTTAGGGTTTTGTAGTTTCATTCTCTTGCCAAGTAGTTGTCTCCATTGTTGCATTTGTTTGGAGATTAAATTCTCTCTTGCCAAGTTATTTCGTCCATGGATGATGCTATTGTCAAGAGAGCCAACCAAGGAGTGAAGAATAAGAAGAAGATTCAAGCTTGAACATGCAAGTGGTTTCTCCTTCATAAATTTTTTCTTTTTCTTTTTCTAGATTTATATACAGTGTAGGGAATGAAGAATGGTTTCATTTAAGTTTAGATAAGGATTATGGTCCTTGTTATATCTATTTTGGTTGATTTGTTTTTAAAATAAAAACCATATTTTTAATGGGTCTTGTTTGATTATTTTTCTGTGTTATATTTATGAAATATTCTCTCTAAAATTTTAGTGCTTCTTTTGCCCAATAGTTATGTTGGATAGATACATTTAAAAAAATATTTTGTGGGTTTCAATTTCATGAAGAACTCTAATAAATAAAAAATATATATTCATATATCTCTCTGCATATATTTACCTTATATATATATATAAACAAAATCATGTGTTTTTTTTAAACAAAAAAATATAATATAATATAATATTATAATAATAATAATAATAATAATAATAATAATAATAATAATAATAATAATAATAATAATAATAATAATAATAATAATAATAATAATAAATTATGCAAGGAGGGGCTACCTGAGCCAACCCCTGCCCCCTCCCATGGTAGGGAGGGAGGAGGGGTCGAGATAACTAACCCTCCCTGTTTCCCTTGGGCTAGCCACCATGGCCAATAGCCATCACCATGGCCGGGCCATATAGCCCAACCATTGGTCACTAGCCATGCCTGGCCGTAACCCTATTTATATATAAATGAACCAATTAATTTTTTTAATTTAGTTTTATTATTATTATTATTATTATTTATCTTATAGATTAAAATAAATTTATACAAATGCTTATTATATTATGTTATACATTTAAATTTAATTATTAATATAAGTAAATGTATAGGAATAGTGAATTTTATTAATATATTAGGATATTATATACATATGTATGTATATGTAAATGTTATTAATTTATGGAATTTTTGAGGTGAGTTTTATTGGTTAAGTTATAAACGTGTATATTTTATAACAACAATAAAATAGTTAGTTCCTTATACTATTTTTAGAATCTCTGATCATATTGAGGGAAAATCATATTTCCATATCAGGTCTTAATTAGTGATATAGTAGAGACATAAATTTACACATGTATGTGTTTGAAATGTTGAGTTGCTCTCTTTCCTATATGTTAAATCTTCTAAAAAATACTAGACAAAAACATATATTGAAAATATATTGTCTTGATTTTATTGAGAAAATTCTTGTTACTTAATGTCATTATGAATATTGTGGTAAAATTGGGCTCACTAAATATTGTTGTGTTGTTTGAGTTTTTTTATAGAAATCTTGCCAATTTTACTGTTGGGGTGAATTTACTTATTTTATTCGTATCACTTTTTGTTTAAAAAAAATAGATATATATTATTATTATTAAGATGAAGGTTGTTTTCCATTGTTTATCTTATTTATGACTCTGAAAAATGAAATAGGAGTTTGTGAGTGTGTCTTTACTTGCTCATCATAAGATGATACTTGTGCCTATGTTTTAGTGCAGGATGCATGTATGGGTAGATTTGTGAAGTGGTGTAATGATATAATTTTATCCTTGTATCTATAGTTTCATCATCTATATTTTAAATGACTAAAGTTGTACAATCTCTCTTTCATCATTAATGAAGAATTTTGAAATATTCCATTATTGTAAATTTATCTATTTGTATTTACTTTGAATATTTAAAGTCTATAAGCCTCTTTTGTTATATGAGTTTATAACAACATTAGAAGATATTTATTTTGATTAGCAAATGAAAGAATAACTAGGTAAATGTATACTAGTAAATAGAGGAATGTTTTGAAAAAGTAAAATAATTTTGTCTTATTTCAACTATGGAAGTGTTAAAACAACTGTTAACAATTATTAACAACATATCCTTAGTTGTATTACTATTTAAAGGATTACTTGTGTCATAAAATTAATTGAATCTACTTAATTTTGCTAAGTGACATGTCTCTATTTTAATCAAGAAGATCAAGTTTGGTCAATGTAATAACTTTCATAATGAGTAAACTCTAGAGGAAAATAAATAAATAAATAAGTAAACAAGCATAAAATGAATCATAAAGTTTACAATGAATGTCATTATCTTGTTTTATATCAAAATATAGGGGAAACCTTGTAGGAGACCTCTTTTTTATCATAACTACCTTGAATTCACTAATATAGGCCCTACCTGGATCGAGTATTGGTCAACCATAACATGGTTGATTGAGATAATGATAACATTAAGATAATAATATATCATCCTCTTATTCAAAATTTTCCCTTAGTTTAAGTGTACTCACAATTTAGCCTTGATGAAAATTTTGAGATCCGGTATTGGGTGGTTAGTTTCACATGAGTTTTAGACCCCTATAGTGAATCATTCAATTATAGTAATACCAAGTTGAAATAATAGATCCTAACTTAGATTATTATTGAGTATTCTTGGCATAGATAATTTTATTCTCATATCTTAAGCATTGTGGAAACCCAATTGGGTAGGTTGATCTAGGCAGGTTATTTGTGAAACCTTGTTAATGGATTGCAATTGATTTTGAGATTTAATTTATACCTTATAAAACATAGGGATAGATATATAATTATTTGGGATTATTTTTTTGATGATTGGATGATGTAAATTACTCTAATAATATCCAATGCAAGTTTACATTATGGGTTTTCTATTTGGAAATCAAACCAAATTAGTTCATAAATGGGCTCAAAATTAATATCCAAGATTGAGATTTATAAAATGAAAACATGTAAAATCTAGCCTTATAATTTTTGAATCAGGATCTATAACTATTGTTTTCTTACCCCATTCAGATGATTTTTGGTGGATCTATTTTTGGGGGCTTTTGGCAATTTCTTGCACCTAATTACTTTTTTAGTCTGCAAAGTTGTTTCAAAATTGATTTGCCAAAAATAGTTATAGGAGTCTTTGAATAAAAAAAGAGGTTGATAATGAATCATATCACCTTTAAATTTTTATAAGAACTCTATTTTAATATTTTTGGATGTTTTTAATATTTTTAGTGAATCAATTCTAAACCTTATTTATTTAGAAAATTGCCTAACTCAATAATTTTATGTGTTAAAACCTGTTTGGAATGTTATATCATGTTAGGATTTAAATTGCTAGAGATGGTTTTTGTAGGTTCCTAATAGTATATTGTAGTTAATAAAATACATAATAACTTCCAAAAATTCTTTTCACATCATGGGGGTATTTTATCCATCTCTATTTATTAGGCAATTTAACAAAATTGTAACTTGATTGTGAGGTGAGATGGCTAAATATTGATGCAATATAGTTGGGTAATTATACTTTGACACAAATGTTTAAATTTTAATAGTGTAATTATTGGTATTATGATGATTGTATTTTAGGTTTATATAATTAGGATTTTAGGTGCTTACATAGTTTTAATATGTTTACAGTGGTAGTTGTAAAAACAATGTGTCAACAAACCATTGGTGGATCACATTCCATACTATTTGGGATGAGATTTAGTATTGATTTCATTAGTATAAGCTATATTTTATATATCTTGAGTATATAATTTGAGTATAGTCTTGTACACTAATTTTGGTATAGTTGAGATGACTTAGTTACATCTAGCTTTTTGAATGCCTTTATGCATTTTACTTTCCAAAATAGAAGTTAAGTGATTGTGTTACATATAACATACCTTGAGTATGTTTGTATACCTTTAAGGTTGCCTTTTCTTGTGGACATGGGATTAGAATATTCATGTAGTTAATGCATGCATTAGTATAATTGTGTTAATGGTTCAAGTGTTTACTTGTGTGGAATTAGAGTTGCATAAGATAAGAAAAAACTAATAGTGTTTTATGGGTTTTATTTGGATGAGAATTTTTGGAATTAAATTTTGGTATTATAATTTAGGCTCAACACTAAGAGCTATGGGGATTTGCATTTGGTATTTGTGATGAAGTTGGAAAACTTATCATAATGATATTTGTGTTCATTTGTAATCGTAGTAAATTAAGATCGTAAGTTGAACTGTGTGACCATGTTGTTAGTGTTGGAGTAAAGTTACCTTGGGTTGGATAGTTGACTTCATTGGCATGTCTATACTTCATGTTAGCATTTTGTATAATATTTATTACGTGATATATATTTATTTATATAGGATTTTGTTTTAATACTATATATAATTATGTAATTTTTATGTATGTACTTATGAGGTATTATTATCATAATGCACTTCCTTAGTATTATAATATTTTGACTGAAACCCTTTTAGAGGTTATCTAGAAGATTTGTTTTCTATAATTTATCACAATGGATTGAATACATTTCCATTAGAAAATTTGTTCGTATATAATATGATTTAAATATAAGTAAGAATGTAAAACCTACCTAGATGTATCTTGTTTTGGTTTCCAACATCCAAACTCCTTGTTAACCTTTAGCTAAGAATTATTGTGCACATGTTGGTATAGAATTATTAAATCTATCATGAATATTAAGATTAGAGTTTTCAACATTCACCTTCCATTAACTTGAATTTAAGCGTATTTATTGAATAATAATATGATATGTTGTTGATTTTATGTGTAAATTCAAAATATCCTATAATGATGTAAAATGTCTAAAAAAACTATTAGATCATGTACTCAACTATCCTAGGTACCTCCATGTGGTGTTGGTTAGTCAGATGAGAGAGAAAATACATAGATACATGCTTGTTTATGAAGAATGTGTGTGTGTGTGTGTGTGTGTGTGTGTGTGTAATACAAATCACGTTCAAATTAGAAGAGGAATATGTTAAATAATAAAATACTAGTATAAATAGAATATTTTAGAGAGAAAAAAAAGATATAAATATAAAAACTTCATGGTAGACAAGGTACAAACCCTAATCCTCATGAAACAAATGCCATAGATAATGAGCCAATTGAGAATAGTAGATTAAACAATGATCAAATTGACCATAATAAATTGAATAATATATGATCTTTGAGATGTTGTTGGAGGATGTGATAATGGTCAGTGTGATGAGTACCACATTGGTACCATAGACAATATACCTCACCATACTTAGGTATATATTTATGTAAAAACTTTGGGATATGTATGGATTTATTTGATGATGGATAATAAGGATGTAAATATGATATTTTTGACATGGTTTGGTGATGATAATGTTATTTAGTGGTGAAGAAGTGTTATATACCTTTAATGAGTATAATGATTGATTGTATGTTTAAGTAAACTAATGATATTGATAAGAATTTTACATTTGTATTACGTAGATAAATCTTGACACTATAATAAATGTACTTGAAACGATTCTTTCTTAGACCCAAGATTGAACTTATATAACTTGACTAGTTTCAAACCCGTAAATAGCCTTACAGTGTTAAAATAAAGGTGGTAATGATAGGTCTGTTGCATGTTTATATAATAAATGGAATACTTGTTAGAGTAGTGTAGTTCTTTAGTAGTGTTGACCTAGTTGGGTGGGTTTCCTATGAGTGTTAATCGTATTGAATTAAGATAATTTCTTCCAAAAATTTATGAATTTGTAACCCTAAGTGAATGCACCTCCCCCTTGTTAAACATGCTCATTATATGAGTACACCTTGATTTGGTAGCATATAGGCTATTTGCCTAGAGCATGTAGTTTAAAATTGATTATGGTTTCCAAAATTTTGTGGATGGTGACCCTTTTTAGGTGACCCTAATAGATTGTATTGACCATTTCATCCTATTGATATTTCACGTTATGCTAACACATGCAAAATCAAATAACATGCAATATTGTATTCGATGCGTGCATCAAAATCTATAAAATTATATTTTCTTTGTCTTATCACATACTAGTTGAGAATGGTGAAAGCTTGGTCATTTAGGGCATGGATTGATGAGTAGTGTATTTTATGAACTATTTTATCTTGGTGATGACTGCTTAGGCCATCTTTATATTTCTAGTATTTAAAATAGATAACCATTTTTTAGTAGTCAACACTCAAATATACATATAATTTTCACTCAATATAACTTAAGTGAACTATGTTTGATAGCAATATCCCCTATGCGATATAATACTTGAGAGTAGTGATAGTTAGAGATATGATCTTGTATGTTTGTATGGGTATTTATGTGGTACCAAGATTCCATGTGTGAGAATTGATAGTTGTTATTCTCATTCATCTATATCAATTGGTTGTCATGATGTGTTAGGCCCCTATTTCAGTATATAAGGATTCATTCCAACATGATAGACATATCAACATGAGGAAATAACTTGGCATGATGATTTTTATTTTGGCATCTTGGCACTAGTTAGAGGAATTAATGCAAACCTTGCATTGACTGATAGGAAACTAACCAATTCTAGGATTTCTAGGGCATCTTATAGGTTGGGTGATACTTAGTGATTGTAATGTGAACCATGAAAGGTGATAGAGGCAGTGGAAATGATTACTTAGGCTCTATCTCAACACCTGACATGTACACTATACCTTGGCAAGAGATGTTCCTATAGGCTATAAAATGAGCTCAAACTAGGAGATGAAGAGGAGATACGACATTAGTGTAGTGAAGCTCTAGATAATCAGTTATGTATACATTGTAATGGATTTAATAGATCCATAAGTAGCTTGAATGCCCTTAAATCTCCAATTTTAGTGCCCAAGCTTGCTTGTGAGCCTCTAGGCCATTAAATAGCTTAAACAAAGAGTTTAATTTATTTTTACATATCATGAACTGTATACTTTATTTTAAATTTAATAAATGATAAAGGTTGCTACACATATAATGTTTCTAGTTTACACATCTTTGGTATTGTTATTTGAATATGTAATAACTATAATAGATGTAATATTATAGGTTAAATTTATTTATGATAAGTAAATTTAAAGTAAGCTTATGGTTTATAATGTTAATGGCATCCCTATGATAAATGAAAATGTCATCCCTAACTTGGAAGAAAGATTAATTATAGAAAGAGCCTATGCCATATGTTCTTACCTTGCTAGAGCATGAGCCTAGTATGAGAGCTTTAACTAAAAGAAGTCCCTTGACCTATCTTATTCCTAAATGATGATAGGATTAGTTTATCCAAGGCTTGAACCCAAATGACTCTAGACTTAGTCCCCTAAATGGGATTACTCCTATAGACCACCAAGCCTAGTCCATGAAAGACTTATGCCAAGGGACCTACTTAAGCCTTCTTTGAAATGACCAAGTCCTATATTTGATATCTTGTGCCATGGCACAACTAGCCCAATTCAAACCCTAATTTCTTCTCAACTATGCTTTGGGTGAGTGCATAAGGCCTGTGCCTTATGTGAATTGATGTTACTACAACCGAATGTTAAATGTTAAATCCAGAAGGAATATCCCATGTTTGTTCCTAGTTATAAGAAGTCAAGAACCAACTAAGACAACTGAATGAACACCTGACTTGAATTTTGTATAACATTTTGGTTCCATTATTGAGACCCATGTTGATTTTTTTTGTTAAAAAGGTGTGGGAGAACAATGTATTGAATCTCCCTTTAAAACATTGAGCATTATTTTCAATAGGTAGAAGATAAATTTGCATTGAAGCATCAACCTACAAAGGGTAAAAGCCAAGAAAGTGGGTTTAACACAATATATATGATGCTATGTATGAGGTTTTTTTCTATGAGTTACCTATCTATGTGAACTGATGGTTGGTTGCTTATTTAACCCAACATATAATAAGCTAAGGACAATGTTATTAATGGATAAAGGAGCACCTAGAGAGGCTTGAAACCCTAGATGTCATTTGGAATAGAGTAGTGGACAAATGGTGGCAAGGAGTGCTGAACAATTACATGCTTGATTTTGTAGTTTCAATATACTTATTCCCTAAGGAAGAATAATATCAATTTTTACATGAACCTAGAGGCACATTTGTGAATGAATTTGGCAAGAGCTCAAAAAGCTAATGGTGGATTATGGGTTTGAAACTTTGGGGATGGAAAGATAATGTCCTTTCAAATATGAGAAATGCAAAGGGGGAAAAGGGGATATGTAGGTGAAGTACAATGGAAGGGGATGAGTAGATTAACACGCAAAAGCATAGAAAATAGACCTATAATAAGAGACAACATAGGATGATAAAATATCTAGAACCTAGAAGTGCTGAAAGAACTTGTAATGAGTGGGAAGGGAATAGTGAAGGATACCTTGCAATACAGTAGTGTGAGGAGGAGAGATTTGATGAAGTAATGGATTGAGCTTAGTATTTGATAGGTGTGGAATCTAATAGGTTCCTACAAGACTTGGTGACTAAAGATGTGCTTGATGTGCCTACCCCCTTTGAACCTATGGTGAATGGTCACACACTGGATCCCCCACTTGAATAAATCACAAGAGTGATAATTGAACCTATTGTTGACATAAATTTTAGATGATTTATAGACTTGGAGTGTAATTTTGTGATTAAAAAAATTATTCCCTACAAAGAGGTGAGTAAAAATACCTTTAGACAAGTAGGCAGTAGCTCACTATAATAGAATTTAAGTCAAAGCATACCATCTCAACTGATGTCAGTGTCATAAAGTGGGCAATAGCCCATAATAAGTTTTCTAGTGCCACAAGTCAATAGTATAGTGCCATCATCATCAATGGCACCAATAGTTTTGATGGGGCTAGTGCCTAACCCAGTGGTTGAAGGCATCAGAGGACTAACACCAAGATAGACATCAATGATAAGTGCCTCAGATCCTAGTTACCCCTTGTAGCAAATCTATTATGAAATGGCCATGCACTTTATAGAATATCATGGTGTGGAGAATGTGCTAAAGTGTGAAATACAATGGCATTCTTGGGTATAACTCAATCAAAGTGCAAGGTAAACAAGTTATTGACCACTCTACTTGATTGTACCCATACCTGGTATAGGAAATTTGGCCCTCACTAGGATATGGTTGACTATGACACCTTGAAGGAGGGATTCCTAAAGGAATTTGACATTCCAAAATTTGAACAATAGAGCATTGCCATGCTAAAAGAGATAACCCAAAGACTCTTAGAAATCATGCGCTTGTATGATGAAATGTTCAAGACTCTCTTTTCAAATTTCCCTTATGACATTCATGCTTCCCAGCATGCACAATGGTTCATTAGAGGGTTGATTGTGCCATTTTGAAGAGTTCTTTCCATGAAGATATTTATAGACCCTTGTGATGTACTTGAAGCTACACTTAGATCCAAGACATTCATAAGAACATATACTATGATCAACCTATTTATGGAGGTTTAGATTGCATTTATGGCCTCCCAACTCTAAAATATTACTTCTAGCTCATTATGAGATGTTTATAAATTGTTTTTTGGTGCACTAACTATGAAGTGGAAGGCCATAATAGGAATAAATGCCCTCAAAAGAATGTGTGCATATTGATTCTAAGCTATGAAGTCTATCAAGGGGTACATAATTATAAAAAATACCCACTCTTTAAATGTGCCAATGAGGTCAACATAACCATATATTGTCAGTTGTGTGATGCCTACACCCATACCATAGCTGGTTGTAAGGTGATTGATGAGATGCATGAGAACATGGAGAGTGGCCCAAGGCAGGTCACTGCAATAGTTAGAGGGAAAGCTAACCAAGGAAATTAAGGTTATGGTGAATAGAATATAGGATTTAGGATACAATGAAGAACTAGAGGGTGAGGTAGAGGATGTAGTGGTAGAAGGTTCCCACCTTGCTCATGTTATAAGTGTGGTTCCATAGAACACTATCAGTGTGATTTCCCTACACATCCCATGTATGGGTATTATTAAGGGTACCATAAGGTCAAAGAATGCCCTGACCTATATAAAAATTTTACCCAAGGAAGGCCTAATGTAGACAAAGGCAAAAGAATGATTAGGCATGAGTCAAAAATGGAGAAGTGGACTTTGAAGGTACAAGTGAGTTGCATAGAGATATTCAAAGTGTAGGTAACTAATTGTAGTGGATTCACCACTCAGTCATTGATTGTGATAATAATTGAGTTACACATAAAATATGGGGATAAGGGTCACACTAAGTATATAACATAGGTTGAGCCCAAAGCTTCACCTTTCCTAGATCCATCATGCCAAAAAGATGTATTACAACAGGCCATGAGTGTAATCCAAAACCTATACAAGGAGCTCCAACTAGGGTGAGATCTAGAAGTGCAAGCTACTACTTCCTAAAAGAAGCAAGATAGCCCAAAGGTTAAGATACAATAATTAATATAGATCTTATGCCTCCTAAAAACATAAGGTATGTTTCCCTTATTGAAGAACTTGCTCTTGGAGCATGCTAGCAAAAATCTAGTTGAAGTTGTTGTGCCATACATGGATAGGGAATGAGAATTTAGGCATACACATAATGTGGAGAATGATCAAGAACTCCTCATAGATGTCACTATTGATGGATGGTCTATCTGTGAGGTCCTTATAGACATAGGCACTGAGGTCAACATCTTAACCAAGAATGCTTGGGAGAAAATAGGTAGGCCAACCTTGAGGCCTTCCCCTCATGTACTTTTCATGTCCAACAATACTCGGTCATAGCCTATCAAAATTCTAAAGAGCATAATTTTAGATATCATGGGAATCAAAATCCATGTTGAATTTGAAGTGATCAAGTTGGCAGAATAAGATAATGACCCAATTCTTCTCAAAAGGCCATGGTGTTATGTGAACATTACAAATATGTTATTCAAGAAGTGCTACATGAAATTTGAGAATGGAAAGGATAGGGTAGTTATACCTCTCTCACAAGACCATGAACCCCTTATATCAAGAGTGTGGACCTCAAGGATGAGATCAACCACATATATAACATCACATCACAAGGTGCTGAGACACTAAACCCCAATGATCAAGGAGTAGTTTCTTGGGAAGATGGGAAAGTAGCCTTAGATACTACTAATGTTGCCTATGATTGATTGGTTGAGGAATCATATGAGACCACTGGTCAGAGATGCTACTTGGTATGTGCAAAAGCACCAAAACTAGTGAAGATAGGCTAGGTCCAGATTGATCATGCTTCCAAAAGGTGGGTCCTTTGTACCAAGAAGAAAGGAAAGAGAGTGTTTTACCTTAGTAAGGGTAAAATTATAGTGCTCCTTAGATATGTATGGAGTAATCTAGTAGAACACTATATCCAAGACCTTGAATCATACATCCTTAAAGAAGTGGATAAGATGGGTGCACTAGTGTATACATTGAAGAACACTACCAATCATTGGTGGTTAGTGTAAAGGCCTAGCTTTCCAACTTGGAAAGATGTGAAGGCAACTATTTTTACTAGATTCAGAAAGAGTAATGAGGACCTAGATATCTCAACCTACTATGGTAACTTTAAGCACATAGTGCATGTGCACCTTTGCAAATAAACTTGAAATATCTACAATGAGAATGACCCAAGGTACCTATGGGTGCATGCCTTATATAGGACCTTGAAGACATGGATATGAGCTTAGTACATTGTAAATAAGATGTTACATGAGACATATAATTGGGATGCACCTAAGGAGTAATTTATTCATACCTTCTCTTTTTCTTCATAAAACCTTATATTGATTGATCCACTACAAGTAGTTCGAAGGTTAGTGTTTGAGGACACTAAAATATTGGAAGAGAATATAAAAGACATGTTTAGTGAAAAGGGGTTGGTATTACCAACTTTATTTGAAGAGAAAACCCTCAAAAGTGACTCTAGTGATGAGGATGATGAAACATGGAAGGCACACAACTAGATAAACTTGGTAGGAAACAAAAAGCTTGTGCACTAGGTTGATGATAGAATTATAGAAGAAGAAGACCCTACCCATCTTTAGATAGAAAAAAAACTAAGGGTATTAAGTAAGATAAGGATTCACACCAAGAGAAGAATGAACCCTAATATGTGCCACTAAAAACTACCAAGGTAGATATTAGCTCAGAAGGGGAACCAAATATTGCTACTCTGGGTGTATATTAGTTTAACATGAAGTTGGCATGCATTATGGACCTCCCAAAGGAATTCCAAGATTTATTCCCTAGGAACTATAGAGACATGAAGCACACACCCATCCATTTAAACTATGAGCATAAAGCTAGTCGATGGTGCAAGACCTATTAAGAAGTGACCTTACATGATGAACCCCAATCTTCATGCCAAGGTCAAAATAGAGATTGATGGTATGTTAGCCATAGAAATCATCTACCATGTGCAAGAATCTAAATGGGTTAGCACCATGTTATTAGAATCAAGAAGTATGGGTGCATATGGATTTACATTTACTATAGGCTATTAAATTCTTCCTACATAACTAAATCCTTTCCAACTCTATTCATTGATGAAGTCCTAGATGGTGTTACAGGTTGAGAGATATACACTTTCACTGATGGGTTCTCAAGATACCATAAAGTATAGATTAAGGAGGAAGATAAGGCTAAAATTACCTTTATGATAGAATGAGGTTATTTCATATAAAACATGAAGCCTTTTGGACTCAAGAATGTGCTAGTTGTATTCTCCCAAGTGGTGATCACCACTTTTAAAAACTTAATTCATAAGTTCCTCCAAGTGTACCTAGATGATTAGACTGGGTATGGGCTAGTTGACGACCATTATGACAACTTATGCTTAATATTTAAGAGGTACCAATAGTTTAATATTTATTTGAACCTCAAAAAGTGGGTCTTCACAATGCCATTTGACACTTTACTTAGGCACATCATCTATAAAGATGGTCTGCTCATTTATCCCATTAAGATTGCAATCATCCTTTAGATCTAGATCCCTTCAATTTAGAAAGACATTCAAAAATTTCTTGGATACTATGGTTACTATAGGAAGTCCATAAGCAACTATGCAAAAATTGTGGTGCCACTAGAAGATCTCTTGTGCAAGGATGGCCCATTCTATTGGGGTGTAATGTAAGAAGATGCATTTGAAACCTAGAATCTCAAATTGGCAAGCGTGCCAATATTATTATTTATTGACTATAAAAATACCTTTTATGTCCATGTTAATGCATCTAATACTATAATTAGTGACATTTTAATGCAACCTAGTGAAGGCAAAATGGACCATCCCATTTCTTTCACAAATAAAAAATTGACCAAGATAGAATAAAATTACACCACAAATGAGTGCAAGGTGTTTGTTATGGTCTATGCCCTATATAATTTCTATTAGTACTTATTAGTGACCCCCTTCATCTTATTCACTGATCATGAGGTGATTAAGTACTTGGTGAATAATTCCATTCTCCATGGGTGTACATGTTGATGGATAATTTTGTTTCAAGAGTTTAAGTTATCTATTGTAGTCAAACTTGGGAAACAAAAATCAAGCCCAGACCATTTGTCTCACATCAAATCTAGTGATGTGATAATGCCTATTAAAGATGATATGCTAGACACACAACTTTATAGGGTCTAACACATCTCAGAATAATTTTTAGAGATCACCAAATTTCTTATGTCTAGATCTATACCCCAAACTATGACAATCAAAGAGAAGTATCTCATAATTATTGCCACCCCCTTTTAGCTCATTGATGGGGAAATATACAAATTAAGCCATAATGAGGTCCTATGTCGATGTGTCCTAGAGCACTAATGGGACTCAGTCTTGTAAGAAGCACATGAAGGGATTACTAGAGGCCATTATATTAGAGATGCTATGATGTGAAAGGTAATATAGTTAGGCTTGTGGTGGCCAACCCTATTTTATGACATGAAATATTTCACCAAGGTATGTGACATCTAATAGTGGACAGGAAAACCAAAACACTAGCATGAGATGTTCCTCATTCCCATCCTTTCTTGGCCACCATTTGAGAAATGGCCATTGACTTGTTGGACCTATTACTCCCACTATAAGGTGCATAGGTGTGTGATACATTTTGGCAGCCATAGATTACTTCAGTAAGTGGGTCGAGGTAATGCCAACCAAATATTACACATCTGCCATCATAGAAAGTTTTATCTAGGAGAACATCCTTAGTCTCTATAGGTACTCACATAATTTTAACTAGTGATTGATGCATGCACTTCATCAATGAAACCATGCAGATCCTTCTCACTAAATACATTATGGCATAGGATAAGATAACACCATATCATCCCCAAGTGAATTGTACTACTGAGGCATTCAATAAGATATTGAGGATGTGCCTAATACAGGTATGCAACATTGGTCAAAAGGATTGGGATGATCTTGTGTCAGCAGTATTATGGGCCTATCATACTACATATAATCACCTAAAAAATGTTACACCATTTCAATTGGTGTTTGGCATAGAGGCCATTCTACCCATAGAATTTGTATCACATGTATTAGTTAATTGGATGAATAAGAGTCTTTGAGTGCATGCTTGAAAGACTTAAAACACTTGGATGAGACATGTGCCCAATAAAGATGGAGCTAACAAGTAGAGAAGGTGTGTCAAAATCTCTGGCATAACAAACACATCAAGTGTAAGGTACTTTTTGAAGGAGAATTGGTATTGCTATATGACTCAAAGTACCTCAAACACCTAGGTAACTATAGATTAGGTGGATGGGATCTTATGTCATTCATAACATATTAGAGACTAGCACATGTAAACTATGCATGTTGATGGGTGAAATGCTCCTTGGGCATTTTAACGGTAATATATTGAATCTCTATTATAAATAAGATGGAATTTATGCTATCAGACATTGACTTCCTGGTCACAAGTTGATTGTGTTATGTTGACTATAATAAAATTTAGTGCAAGGAAAATATTTACTTATGTTTGTGTTGAGTGAATAAGCATGCACTTTTAGGTCCATAGAAGAACTCTTTTGGTACTTACATTCATAACTCTAGTTAGGCGAGTTGAGCATAAATGCTTTCTAAATGCTTGAGTCTATGCACCTAAGTTTTAGGTACATGGAGTTTGCCAGACTTGGAAGGATATGAGGATAAGTTGACAAAGGAAGGGCACACAAGATGATTGTGCACAAAAAATAAAGCAAAAAGAAGAAAGCACTAGAGGTCCAATACAAGAATTTGAATGGGTTAGGGGAAGGCCAAAACAAGAACAGATGAAAGAACAAAAAATTGGCCAAGGAATGGAAACATGCTTAAAAGGAAGTACAACATGAAAAAGAGATGGAACTGAGGAGCTGAATCATGCACATGTGAAATTTTGCACTTAAGTTTCCATAATAAGGGAAAAGGTCATGCCAAATTAAACAAAACTCAAGAGGAAAATTTTCTAGATAGCTGGCACCCACCTAATGATCAGTGGGAAGTGACCATTTAAATCACTGTTCACTTCATTGAATAATCTGTTAATAGAATTTAATGACTATGATGATAGAGTCACAAAGATCCTTAGTAAATTTGGATGTGGTGGAAGATTTGCATGGCTTTTATGGGTTTAGTGGATTTCAAGAAATCCATGCACCACCACAACATTACTCACTAGCCATTATTGTGGTAACTAAAACTAAGGTATAAAGGGGCAAATGACAAAATTTGAAAGGTTACAAACCTTGTGAAAATTTAACATAGAACTAAAGTCAAACTAGAGTTGAAGCTAATAAAAATGAGAGAATGCTACCATAGTGAAAACCAAAAACCCATAGCCATGACTAAAGAATGGTTGAACTTAGATAGAGATTGCATTCCATTTGGAATTAATAAGAAGGCATGTGGGGAGAGAATTGTGAGAGAAACAAGTAGTAGGACTTTTGTAGGACACTAAGGCCACCATTAATGGTGAATGAAGCTTGAGATTCAAAGTCATAATTATATACCCTGCAACTATGAAGAAGCACCAAGGAATATTAATGGCTTTAGGAAGATTAACCAACCATTCTTTATAGTAGCCAGTTTATAATGGACAAAAAGAGGTTAAGTTTAGGTCCACTGTAGGCACAAAAGGATGCCAAGAAGGCACAAATGCTAAATAATAAAAAATGATGAATAAAGAGGTGAAACTATTTGAAGGTGTTAGTGTTGTAGAGGTAGACCTTTAAGCAAGTGTAAATCTTGCATATAGGGAGATGCAGTTCCCCCATAAGTTCATAGTGGGGGAAACATGGGTATCCTTTGTGTACACATGTAGATTGAAGGAATATAACCATCAGATGCTGAGAAATGTGCAAGAGCTCAACTAGGATTATGTGTTTGACATAGGAATGAAGACCAAGGTAAGCATGATGTTATTTTATGTCTCCATTTGAGATAAACTAGCTACCACTGATGTGACCTAATTATATGAGCTACCAAGTTTTGGTAAGCTAGAGGAATTAGTATAATTCCTCCTCTTATATATCCATGGTGATAGGTTTTATTTTATAGGGAGGTGTATATGTATCTCTATGTGCCTCATCAATAGGATCATAGGGCTCTAATTCATAGGAGTAGACATCTTTTAGATGATGGAGGATGATGTGGAGGTGGGAGGGTTACAAAATTCCTAGGCTATTAGAAGGTAGGGTTCACATTCCTTATTAAATACATTCAAGACCTTGACATGAGGGCAACAAATCACCTCATATGCTATAAGATTTATCCTTGTGGATGATGGTCTAACATTAGTAAGATGTACTTATGCATCACCCACCACATGGTGTAGGGGTAAAATTTCAATATCATAAATTTTATTACTGAGGAGATTGTGAAGAACATGCTAGAGTGTCACAAGGTGCATGAGACCTTTTGGTGGGGGTCCATGGTGATATTTATTATGATGGAGGAGAACAGTAGGCTTGATGGTGATGAAGACAACCTTTAGGTGTTCCCATCGCATAATGACTCCTTGATAATAAAGTATCAAGACTTCATATACCCACTTAGCTTCTCCCAAAAATACAAGATAAGGGTGTAAGGGTGGTGTGACCAATATATTGAGGTATTTGGGATTGAATGGAACATCCCATAGGATATTTCCTAGCACATGGTAGGAATGGTGACCCTTTCCATCATGCAACATTTTTGTGTAATGTGCCTAACATTCATAGACATGAACCTATCCAGTTGGCTAAAACTTCCTTATGCATTTTAAACTAAATATTCCATGGTAGTGCTAAGGAGGATTCCTAATTCATAGTAGCTAGATATCCTAATGAAGGTTATAGACCAAGAAAAGAGAAGGTTGAGGTTCTAGTATGTGCACCTAGGAGAAAAGGCCACAAAGGATGAGGAGGATGACTTTGACTGAATAGACCTCCATCTCCTCTAGAGGGAAATTATAACTAGGTGCATCTTCAATCTATATTACAAGATGAAGCCATGAAATAATGGTGCCAACCATGAGAAAGATGATGATCACCCCCTCTTGATTGGTGATGTTGAGAAGCTAGTACTAAAGATGCAGTAAAAGTCTCCACAAAAGAAATGAGGAGAGACACTTGAAGAGATCCAAGAGTGCATCAGGATGAGGATTGCCTCCAAAAAATAAGATACACCTATATCTCCCAAGAAACACATAATATTTGTTCCATAGATTTATTTCTCTAGAAAGAAGTAGAAAAATAAGAAGTTTAAGGGACTTGTTGTGGTCCTTACAAGAACTCTAGTGGAAATGGAGAAGGAAGAGACCCTGATGTGTAGACTAGAGGAAGTAACATAAGAATAATAAGGAAGAAAGACCTATATCCTATAGGAAGAAGAATTGGAAGAGGATCCCAATGATAAGAATGTATAGGAGGCCCTTCAAACTTGCACAACCACTATGCTTAAAGAAGCATAGAAGCTAGTGAGCTCTTGATCTAGAGAAGAACCCTCCACACAACCTCCATGAATAGAAGAGGAGAAGAGAAGGTTGTGGAAGAAAATGGGCCATAATGAGGAATAAATTGAGATGAAATTGGTTCTTGAAATGAAGATGATGGATTAGAAGGAAATGGGCCTAAGTGACAAAGATATTGAGAAGGTTGAGGCTGAGGAAAAAAGGCCAAGAAAGAGAAGAATATGAAGAAGGTTCCTAAAAACATGGGACCAACCTTTGAGAAATACAAGAAGGTGCCTAACACACCCACTAGGAAAGCATATAGTGTTATACAATAAGCATGCTCAAGTAGTGAAGGGGTGTCTAAAGAAAAGGAAGGTGATATTAGTGCCTTGGAATGACTAAAGGAGATTGAAGAGGAACCCCAGTATAAATAAGATGATGCTAGCACCAAGGGAATAAACTTAGAGGTGAGCATTGGGAAACCTATAAGGAAGAAGTGGATGAAGGGTAAAAGTCTAAGGAATAACCCCTTAAGGAAAAAGATGATTCATTTAAAGAAAACATCAAAGAAATTGGTAGCACCAATGAAGAGGAGGAAGAGAAAATAGAGATGTCCCTCATCAATAAGGATGGTTCAAAATTGAGCATATGAGAAAAAGAGAATAAGGGGGTGGAAGGATGAAGACTTATACATGTTTAAATTCATGCCCCCCAAGCTACCACATCTAGGATGTGCAAACAACTTATATTTATGTTTGATCACTACATGGATGAACCACACTTTAAGGCACATATAAAGGTAAGTTTGGGCCTAAAAAAATTGAAGAAGGGAATAAAACCCTCATCATCAACCATCACGCCATGAACCCAATAAAGTCTAGAAATGCACTTATTTTAATGGCCACTGAAGTTATGTGTAAAAGTATCATCAATGATGGTAGGGCAAAAAAATTGAAGAAACTCTACAAAGATGTTGAAGATGAAGAACAAGACATAAAATTCAAGTTAAAAAAACTATGCAAGCACATACAAACATTTGAACCATCCCTTCTATTTGGTGTGGATACTTTTAACTTCTCTGAGGTTGATAAAATATGTGTGCTAGTAGAGCTTATGCTCCCAAGGATGAAACAAGAGATGACACAAAAAGAAGAAGATCCCTATGCCATGCTATAGAAGGATCTTATTAATAAGTTCAAACAGGTGGAAGAACTCTTTGTGAAGATACGAGATGGTGCATATGTAGTTGATGCTATCTTCTTGAGATTTTCCAACCAAATATATATTATAGATGCACACCTAAAGTAGATAAAGGAGTAAAAGGATAAACTGATGGTACAAGTATACTCTGTGATTAGGTCAGATCACACATAAATAATGGGGAATTTCAATGTGCTAAGCACCCAAATAAAGGGCCAGAATCAAAACTTAAAATCACTCTTTTTCACTTTATAGACTAGGGCTTGCGATCAAGGAATAATCCTAAATGAGGGTGTGACAAAAGCTAAGGCAAGTCTAGAGGCCTTCAAGAAGGAATTGGAAAAGATTGATGTGCTCACACTTAATGCCACCTAAAATAAAATAGATAATTCCACTTATTAAATCAATATTTATATAAAGGGATTTGAGGACTTCAACATCAAGCTTAAGGAGAACATGCTCGAGTTTTTCACACCAAAGAATTTGATAGCCTAGTCCAAAGGTGGACTAGCGATTTTGTATGGGGTAATGTTGGGACCTTATTTTGGTATGTAAGGATTCAAACCAACATAATAGACACATAAAAATTATTTAATCACTTTTCATGATGATTTATATTTTGGCATCTTGGCACCATCTAGAGGAATCAACACACACCTTGAGCTAGCTGGCAGGTAGTTAACCAATTCTAGGATTTTTGGGGTATCTTATTGGTTGGGTGATATGTTGAAATTAAAGTGTGAAGGGTAAAAGTTGATGGATCTGGTAGAAATGATTACTTAAAATCTAGATTAGAACCTAGCATGTGCACTCTACCCTATTAAGAGATGTTTTTGTATGCTATAAAATGAGCTCAAACTAGTCAGTAAAGAGGAGACACAACATTAATGTAATGAAGCTATGGATAACTAGTTTTATATATATTATAATGGTCATAATTATATCTAAAAGTATCATGGATTCCATTAATGCTCTAATTGTAATGCCCAAGCTTGCATGTGAGCCTCTAGGCTATTAAATAGCTTGAGTGAAGAATTTACTTTGTTCTTACATATCATGAACTGTATACTCTGTTTTAAATTCAATGAATGATGAAGGTTGTTGCACATAAAATGTTTCTAGTTTACACATATTTGGTATTTTTATTTTAATACGTAATAAATGTAATGGATGCAATATTATATGTTAAATTCATTTATTCGACGTAAATTTCAATCAAGCTTCTAGTTCATAATGTTAATGGCATCCCTGTGATAAATGATAATGTTAGCCATAAATTGGAGGAAAAACTAAGTGTATAAAGATCCCATACCCTATGTTCTTACCCTTTCTAGAGTGTGAGCCTAACATGAGTGCTTGAACTAAAAGCAACCCCTTGACCCATCTTGCACCTATATGATATTAGGCTTAGTTTATCAAAGGATTACTCCCAAATGACTCTAGACTTAGTCCCCAAAATGTTCTTACACCTATAAACCACCAAGCCTAATCCATGAAATACTTGATCCAAGGGATCTCCTTAAGCTTTCTTTAAAATGACCAAGTCCTATATTTGATATCTTGCACCATGGCACAACTAGCATAACATGGGCCCCAGTTTCTTCTCAGCTACACTTCAGATGAGTGCATAAGGCTTGTGCCTTATGTGAATTGATGCTAGCATAATCGAGTGTTAAATGTTGAGTACATAAGGAATATCCCATGTTTATGCTATGTTTTAAGAAGTTAAGAATCGATTAAGATAATTGAATGAATACCTAAATTGACTTTTCTACAACATGATGGATAATTATGGTTAAATGTCATTGGATACTTGCTATTTGGTAGCACTTTGGGATGATATGAGTTGTTTATTTACTCTCTTTAGTGATGGTTATTGATGGATGATATACATAATTTGTACATGTTACCTTAGGACATTGTGACACTATACACAGAGAGACTCAAATATTCCTCATGAGATTATAATTGAAATTATATATATATATATATATATATATATATATATATATATATATATATATATATATATATATATATATTGAAAATGTCATTAGGGATGACATTATGGCATCAGTTAGAATGATGTAATTTTTTGATAGGTTTCAACCTGGTTACTCTCTACAAGTAATACTACTTGACAAAAATTTGGTTGCATGATAGTTAGATATGTGATCTAGTATAGTATCATTTAATGATGATATGGCACTGGGATGACATGTGCAAGATTGGTTATTTCTATTCTTCTTAATTTATACCAATTAGATATTATGATGGACCACACCTTAGCTGATGATGTAGTTCAATTCTCTAGGTGGATAATAGACTATTTTCATATTGGTGATGGAAGGTAGACCAATATACTATGCCTGATGATGTAATTTAATTCTTTTTGATGGATAGTGGACCACCTGATGCCCTCTTACCTTATTCTTCCTCCCCTTGTGTGACTTGTTAAGTCACATAGTGATTGTGATGTGATCTATTTTCACTATGTTTTGTCAAATTTATTTAATTTATTAGGATACTTTATTTTAATTTGACTTGAAACCAATATTATTTTATTATTTTCAATATTTAAAATAATCAATCATGGAATTTTTTTAAATATTTTTTTATGATTGAGATTTATCTTTTAAGGCCACTTGGTATCATTTTTTTAATTATTGATCTTAATTTTACATGATTAGTTTAACTTTAAAATTTATTTTGGATGATTGTTGGTATTAGTTTCACATTTGTTCATAATGTACATAACTATTATGTCAGTGGTGTGGTATGGGGGAAGAGAAGTAGATTAGAATACAACTAGTGGGTTGTGCTAAGAACTAGTCACATCAGTTCATGAAACCATCCTTCTGACCCCACTAGATGTGGTGGTTATATATATATATATATATATATATATATATATATATATGTATATATATGCAATCATTGCATAGAGATATGATTTTATTGGGAGGTCTAAGGATTTTATATGATAGAGCACAATGATTTTTGTGTTATTTCAATAGTGGTGTTTATTTTATTTTGATGATACTAGATGTTGGGACCCAATATGCTATTGCATGGTTCAATATGGTTCATCTTGGTTTGGTATTGAATGTTGGTGCATGTACTCATGTGTTCTAGATGTCACTAGATATTAGGACTCAAATTTGTCAATAAATGTTTTTATTTATGATTTGATATGGTTCAATATTGTTTAATTATTCTCAGAATGGTGTTGTCATGGATGAATACTTATTTTATCAGTGTAATATCACCATGATTGGCACTCATAATTATTTCTTAGTATTGGTTATACATTAAATGGGTATTTGATCTCTAATAATTATATCAAAGGATTTGGGTTTTAGTAGGTAGATGTTAGATATGTATGATAGCATTAATGATATCAAAATGAATTTAGTTCACAATTCTTCCCTTTAGAGGCTATTAATGTTCCTATGAGCACATGAAATTCTCGATTTAGTTGGTACATGGAGATAATGTGATTTAGTTGGATAGTATGACTCAATATGACATCTTGTCTCAGTGGTGTTTAAAATTATGGTAGTACAATATGTTTTCATGGTTCAACACTTATTTTTCACTTGGTATGTTCACCAAGGGATGTCATTGAGTGCTTAGTATGGCCATATAAATAATTGATACTTTGAGCATATGCAACTTTAGAGTTCCATATAAGTATTTTGTAATATTGAATGGGTTGTGATATAGTGGTTATCAATATTGGTTAATATTTTTTAGAATTAATCAGTTTTGCTTAGTATAGTTTAGTCAAGGAATAATACTTATATTCATATGCTCATATTAGTGTTCAATTATTTTACTTGTATAACTTTGAGTATCGTTGGCTTGTAGCAATAGTTTAGGGATGTTTGAGAGTGAATAGTTAACATATTATTCTTCATTATGATTTCCACATCGAGGATGATGATTTTATAAAAGAGGGAGTATGTAATACCCCACATGAGGGACCTCCTTCCCTTACCAATTAATACTTTCAACAATGCCATTGTATGATTGTTAAGAATTTGAATTATAGTTCCCTCTTTATCACTAATGGATTAATGCTCCTAAATGAATAAAGAAAGATTAATTAAATTATAATTACACACCTTAAAATATATTTACATATCATAAATTGATAATGTTCAAAATTCAAATAAATAGGTCATAGGCTTATTAGAGATCCTATGAGCCCTATCCCATAGGTCTTCTAGAAAACCTACTCTCTTAGGTCCTATCCTAGTTAGTAGGCATTGACCTACTTGGTATAATAGTTTTAAATATAGTTTTTAAAATTTGTTTGTTTTAAGGAGTCACATGGGCTTGTAAGAGAGGGTACTCTCCTATTTTGGTGCAAAATAATAAGAAAATAAATAAAATTAAAATAAAATAATAAATTATTATAAACAAAACTCTTTACAACTCTGCCAAACCAACTTAGGGTTTTGTAGTTTCATTCACTTTCTAAGTAGTTATCTCCATTATTGCATTTATTTGGAGCTTCACCTCTCTCTTGACAAGTTATTGCCTCCATGGATGATGCTACTACCAAGAGAGATAACCAAGGAGTGAAGAAGAAGAAGATTTAAGCTTGAACATGCAAGTGGTTTCTCCCTCATAAACTAGTATTGTTCCTTTTCCAGATTTATAGATAGGGTAGGCAATGATGAATGGTTTCATTTAAGTTTAGATCAGGATTATGATCCTTTTTATATCTTGTTTGGTTTATTTATTCTTAAAAGAATAACCATTTTTTTTGAATGGGTCTTGTTTGACTGTATTTCTGTGTTATATTTATGAAATATTCTCTCTAGAATTTTAGAGCTTCTTCAACTTGATAGTTTTATTGGGTAGATACATTTTGTTTACATATTTTTAGGGTTTTCATTTTAATAAATCTAATAAATTATATATATATATATATGTATATTTATATGTATATGTATATATATATATATATGTATATGTATATATATATATATGTATATGTGTGTATATATATATATGTATATGTATATATATATATGTATATATGTATATATATATATATACATATATACATATATATATATATATATATATGGTTATATATATATATATATATGTATATATATATATATATATATGTATATATGTATATATGTATATATGTATATGTATATATATATATATATATATATGTATATGTATATATATATATATATATATATATATATATATGTATATATGTATATATATATGGTTTTATTTAAAAAAATATAATATATATATATATATATAAAATTGCAGGGAGTGGACAACTAATTTGACCCCTAACCTCTCCCATAAATGAACAATTTAAATTTATTTTTATTTAGTTTTTTTTAATATTTATCTTATAGATTAAAATAAATATATACATATACATATTATATCATGTTAAATATTTAAATTTAATTATTAATATAAATAAATAAATAAATAAATAAATAAATAAATATATATATATATTATATATATGTATGAATAATGAAATTTATTAATATATGAGGATATTATATATGTATGTATGTATACATAAATGTTAGTAATTTGGGAAATTTTTGAGTTGAGTTTTATTGGTTAATTTATAAATGTGTATATTTGAGAACAATGTTAAAATAGTTGGTTCTTTATACTCTTTTTGTAATCTCTAATCATATTGAAGGAAAATCATATTTTTGTATCAGGTCATAATTAGTGATCTCATAGAAATGAAAATTAACACATGTATGTGTTTGAGATGTTGAGTTTCTCTCTTTCCTATATGTTAAAAATTATATAGAAGACTAGATGAAAACATATTTTGAAAATTTATTTTCATGATTTTGTTGAGTGAATGCTTATTACTTAATGCCATTATGAATATTGTGGTTAAATTGGGCTCACTAGATATTGTTGTGTTGTTTGAGTTTTTTTTTTTTTTAAAAATATCACCTATTTTACTATTGGGGAGAATTTACTTATTTTATCTTTATCAATTTTTATTTTAAAAAAGTATAGATATATTATAATATTGTCATTATTAAGATGAAGGTTATTTTCCATTGTTTATCTTATTTATGACTCTAAAAAATGAAAGAGGAGTTTGTGAGGCCGTCTTTACTTGGTCAACATAAGCGGATACTTGTGCCTATGTTTTTGTTTATGATGAAGGTGTGGGTAGATTTGTGATGTGGTGTAATGAAAGAAATTTGTCCTTGTCTCTGTAGTTTCATTGTCTAGAATTTGAATGAAAAAACTATATAATCTCTTTTTTGTCATTAATGAAGAATTTTGAAATATTCCATTATTGAAAATTCATCTATTTGTAGTTACTTTGAATATTTAAAGTATATAAGCCTCTTTTTTTATATGAATTTGTAACAACATTAAAAGATATTTATTTTGCTTAACGAAAGGAAGAATAACTAGGTAAATGTATACCAGTAAAGAGAGGAATGTTTTGGAAAAAGGATAATAATTTTATCTTATTTAAACTATGGAAGTGTTAAAACAATTTTTAAAAATGATTAACGACCTATCCTTAGTTGTATTACTATTTAAAGGAATACTTGTGTTGTAAAATTAATTGAAACTACTTAGTTTCACTAAATGACATGTCTCTAGTTTAATCAAGAAGATCAAGTTTGGTCAATGCAATCACATTCATAGTGATAAAATCTAGAGTAAAATAAATAAATAAATAAGTATTAAATGAATCGTAAAGTTTAAAATGAGTCTCATTATCTTGTTTTATATCAAAAGATAGGGGAAACATTGTGGGAGACCTCTTCTGTATCATAACTACCTTGAATGCAATGATATAGGTCCTCCTTGGATCAACTATTGGTCAAACATAACATGGTTTCTTGAGATATATAACATTAATATAAGAATATATCAGCCTCTTGTTCAATTTTTTCCTTTAGTTTAAGTGTACTCATAATTTAGCCTTGACAACAATTTTGAGATTGGGTGGTTAGATTCGTATGAGTTTTAGACCCTTGTGGTGAATCATTCAATTCTAGTTATACCAAGTTGAAAGAATAGATCCTAACCTAGATTATTAATGATTATTTTTAGCATAGATCATTTTATTCTCATAGCTTAAGTATTGTGGAAACCTAATCGGGTAGGTTGATCTTGGTAGGTCATTTGTGGAACCTTGTTAGTGGAGTGAAATTGAATTGAGACTTAATTTCTATCTCATAAAACACATAGATAGATATATCATTTTATGGGATTATTTGTTTGATGATTGGAAAGTGGAAATTACTCTTATAGGATTCAATGCAAGTTTACATTATGAGTTTTCTATTTGGAAATCAAACTAAATCAATTCAGAAACTGACTCAAAATTAATATCTAAGCTCAAGGTTTATAAAATGGAAAATTTTAAGCTCTAGACTTATAATTTTTAAATTAGGATATATAACTATTATTTTATTACCCCATCCCAATTATTTTTAGTGAATCTATTTCTAAAGGCTTTTGGTAAGTTTTTGTCCCTAATTCCTTTTTCAGTCTGTAAAGTCATTTCAATATCAATTTGCCAAAAATATCTATAAGAGTCTTTGAGTAAAAATAGAGGTCAATAATGAATCATATTACCTTTAAATTTATACAGGAAATCTATTTTAATATTTTTGGATGTTTTTACTATTTTTAGTCAATCAATTCAAACCTGTTTATTCATAAAGTTACCTAGTTGAACAATTTTCTGCATTAAAACTCATTTGGAACACCATATCATTTTAACATTTAAATTATTGGAGATAGTTTTTGTAGGTTCTTAGTGGTTCTTTTATCTAATAGAATACATAATAGATTCTATAATAAATTTTTCATCTTGTGGGGGTATTTTATCCATCACCATTGGTTAGGTGATTTAACAAAATTATTACTTGATTGTGAGGTGAGCTGGCTAAGTTTGGATGCACCATAGTCGAGTGATTACTATTCAAAATGAATGGTTAACCTTTAATAGTGTACTTATGGGTAGTATGGTGATTGTATTTGAGGTTGAGCTAATTCGGAGTTTGGGTACTTACACATTTTTAACATGCTTAATGTGGTAGTTATAGAAACAATGTGTTAATAAACATGGGCGGATCATATTCCATACTATTTGGGATGAGCTTCAGTATTGATTTCATTAGTATAAGCTATAATTAATATCCCTTGAGTATTGAATTTGAGTGTAGTCTTTTACAATGATTTTGATATAGTTGAGATAACTTAATCACATCTATCTTGTCAAATGCCTTTAATATTTAAAAAAAAATAGAATTTGAGTGATTGCATTACATATAACATACATTGAGTATGTTTTTATACCTTTAAGGTTACCTTTCCTTATGAATGTACGATCAGAAGATGCATGTAGTTAATTCATGCATTAGTATAGTTGTTTTAATGATTGAAGTGTTTACTTGTGTGAAGTTAGTGTTGCATAATAAAAGAAAAAAATTAGTCATGTTTTATGGGTTTTATTTGGGTGTTACAATTTGACCCAATATTTTGAATAGAATATTATCAAACCCTTGGATGTTCATAATAGAAGGATATAAATCCTTAGTATATATATTAAGAATATGAATAAAAGAGATATTATAAATGTTCAACCATGATCTATTGTCAACTAACATGCATTTGACACCCACCTCATTAATTCATAATTTAATGTAGAGAGGCAGGTGTAAATATATGATGTGATGAGTTGGGGGATCTTATTTTTTGAATGAAATATGATTTTCAATCCATTTTCTAGTATTGATTATGGAATCAACATACGCTGGATTTGCTGTGTGAGGCACTTTAGTATCACAAAGTGATGCATACAAAATATCTTTGTATTTTTTGGAATATTGTATGAGCTCTAAAATGGAAAAAGTGGTTGAATAAATACTACTTTGGTTAATAAAACTATAGCCATGGGTTTTTATAACTTTCCATGCTTCAATATCAAATGTAGACATCATAGCTTGGAACACAGGGTGTACTACAAGCATAGAGCTAGTAGTAGAGGTAGGATAGTAGCTAGATGTGTAGGTTAGAGAAGTAGGATGGAGAAATAAGACCACTGATGTTCTCTTATGTCTAGTAGTGATAGGTAAGGAATCAAAGTAAACCAAAGAGAAAAAAACATCTAAAGGAGACTTGTTAATTTCAGGTAATGTATATGGTATCTTATTTAATATATCCTCTATGTGTTTAAAAATTTGATTCTTATTTTAATTCCACATAAGATAAAAATAACATGTTAGAGAGATATTGAAACATGACATATAGTTCAACTGATATAAAACATCATGTTTACATGTGGTTATGTCTTCTTTGAGTTCATTCCTAATTAAAATAAACAAGCATGCAATTGAAAGTATTAGAATTTACATCAAAAAGTGATAAAATTTTTCTATCATTATTATCATGATTATACCAAATAAAAATTAGAAGATATATAGATCTAAAGTATGAATATGGGTCTTAAAAGGTTGGAAATAGAAACCCTAAAGGTAGTATAGGGTTAGGGCTTGTGTAATGTTTGAAGTAAGTTAAGTTTACCAAATGATTTAACTTTTTAGAGTTGTGGATTTTAATCCCTAGGTTGTTAAAGGGGACGAGTACAATAAATTATGTAACATATTAGCAATAAATACAAACACTAATTTGTAATGTAATTGACCTAGTTTGACCTTTCTAAAAATAACAATAAATGATGCAAATAAGTACTTAAATGGAAACTAATTGAGACATAAGATCTAGAGGTTATAGACTAGTACAATAGCTAATTCAAGTGTCATAGAAAATATCCAAGTGTCAAAACCTTTCCTAGATAGTAGTACTTTACTAGACAGTATCACTAATGGTGGTAGTGTCCTCTTTTTGGTGCTAGTGTCCTCTATATAGAACTTATCTAAGATTCTAGGTGCACCTATGTTAGAGTATGCCAAGCTTACTCTTGTGTGCATAAGTTTTAATTCCACACTGGTGACCTATTTTCACTGATTTTACATGTAAAACCTAGACCTCCATGTTGTTAGGGCATCTGATTAGCATAAGTATCAAAGAGTAATGTTAGTGGGGTAGGTTGGATATCTTCAACACCATGTTGTGATGAGATTTGTCTACATATAAATACTTCAAGGAGGGATAAAACCCAATGTAGTTCTCCCCACCTTACTGCTAGTGTAGGTACAAGTGAAGCTAGTATGGATTCCATTTTGAGTACTTTAAGTGAGGATTGATATTGAAAATCTATGTATTCTAAGCTTAGTAGTGCTATAGATGACTATATGCAAAAGTAGGGTGGAATAAGGATTGATAACCTTGATTGTGCATAACTTATTCTGAGTTAGTTTGTGTTATTTACATATGATTTTCAGATATGAATAAAGGGTTAAAAGTCATGTATATATACTATTATAGTGATTATGTAGGTCTTAAATAGGTCTAGGCTGACCTTAGGTGGTTATTGGTTTGAAAAGATATCCATTAATGATAACAGGTGAGAAAAGGAAAATAATGCCCAAACTGGGACACTGTCACCATTGACACTACTTTATAAGTTATAGTGCTAGTGTTTATGTGGTATAGCCTAATTCATTAGGGGTTAGGATGCTAAAATGAGGGTTTGGGACTGCTTTAGGGATATGTGTGGCTTGCACAAAAGTTAGATAAGCGGCTAAATAGGCCCTAAGATAGGTAAGGGGAAAATCTATAGATAAGCAGTCTCAAGTAACACTCTTAGTACTCAAGTGACATTTTTAGATGACTAAATATCTCCTCCATCCAAAAATGCTCTCACTCTTCAAGAATGTCAAGAGATAAAAGAGGTTTTTTTGGGACTCCGAGAAGGAAGTCAAGGCAGGAAGTATGATTTTGATGAGATATTCCCTTATTCAATTGATATAAGATTCATTCAAATAGCTTTCATATCTCACTTTGAGGCACCCAATTTTGAAAAATACAGGGTAAAAATTGATCCCAGAGAGCACATAAAGGAATCATTTTTTGTGTGTCAAGAGGTAGCTTATAACAATATTTATTTACTTTGTTTGTTTCCACATAGCTTAGGTGGATAAGCCTTGGAATGATTTATCTATCTACCAAAGGTCTCCATCAACACTTTTGATGACCTATCCAAGAATTTAAAAAAAATATTCTATTATAACATATAACACGAGTTGAAAATGGTTGACTTATGCAATGTCAAACAATGGGGTGGGAAATTTTTTTTGCCTACTTACAATAATTGAGAAGTTTATCTATCCAGTTTCCACACAACCTTCCAAACAAGCATTTGGAAAACATATTCAATTATAATATAATGTAGAGGTATTTTATAATCTAAGACTTCATTGAGCTGAGACATTTAAAGAGATTATAGACAAGGGGTGAAAATTGAAAAAGATCTTATAGATAAAGGCTTGGTCTAGTTTTATTCTTAGAGTCAAGCACAAGCTCAAGCCCCAACACAAATAAATACAAGCACATCTAATAAGATAAAGTTATTCAATAGAAATAATAATCATAATCAAATAATATTTTTATCTGACCTTAGTAAGCCCATAGAGGTGATATTCCAAAAATTGGTTACAATAAACATGGTCATTTTGTCAAATACAAAAACATTTTGAAGAAGATCAACCAAATTTCACATGGCATAAGGACAATGAATAAAATAATTATCATGTTAAATTCCATGTAACTTACAGGTGTATGAAACTTAGATACTTCATCCAAAACTTGCTTGAAAATGATGAAATTGAGTTAGAGAATGTTGCTTATACTTTAAAGCAAAACATAGGTATATACAAAGACCCATTTTTGAAACACAATTCCAATAATCAATGTCAACCAAATAATTAAAATTAGAATAACCATCCTTTAAACAATAAAAATCAAAATCAGGGTAAGAATCAAAATAATAATAATTATAATCAAGGTTAGGATTCCCAAACCAACTAGATTGGATACCATAATGTGTCATATAAATATAACAATGTTTTGGGTTGTATTACCAACAATTATGTGGACATTATCAAGATTAATCCTCATCCATCATCTAACACTACCCAATGTGTTTCCCTTTCCATTTTAGGACCTCCCCCTTCACATCCTAGTGACCCCCTTCCAACTCAAAATTACATTATTATAACTTAATATCCACAAATTACCATCCCAATTCCTCCATCTCCTCCTTCTAATTCTAGTAATCTTCTTCTGACTCAAAATTACATTGTTAAAACTTGACATCTATGGGTCATAGTCCAAGTTCTATCATTATATCTAAACAATAATCTAGTCCAAATCACTTTAACTTAAAAATCCAAAATGTCTTCTTCTTCCATTTATGAGTATCATGATCTTGTGGAAGACACTCATGCAAATTTATATTCTATATCTCTTACGCACATCTAAAGTCCATAAGGAAATAATATATGAGATTCTATGTCAATCTAAGATTCCAAATGACATTGATCTTTCCTAATTTCAAACACTTATGGGGAATTTATCCCCAAGTCAAAAAATCACATTTGACCAAAGCAACATTTAATCCCTTAGTCTATTGCATAAAACCCCCATCTATATCAAAGAAATCATTTCCCATCACAAGATCAATCGGGTTCTCATAGACAATGGTTCATGTTTAAACATCATGTCATTGAAATTAGTCCAACATTTGGGGTACACTTCAACAAATATGAAACCATATACCCTCATTATTAAGTCATATAATAATATAGAAAGGGAATCACATGGTACTAATTACTTGTTTATCCTTATTGGGCTTGTTTTCCATGATACCCTTTACCATGTCATTGATATTGAACTATCGTACAATATGTTTATTTAGCCATCCTTGGATCTATGAAATAAAGTGTATGTAGTCTCTTATACATTGCATCAATGTCTAAAACTCCCCATTCTAGAATGAAGGTTACTATTCTTGATGATAACCAACTAGGTTATGAAGCTAAAATGATAAGAATGTAGTTCTTGAATTTCCTAAGTCTACTTATATTGACCCATGTAATCGTGAATCTACTTCTAATGCTCCACTTCATAAAATTTATTACCATTTCATGATAGAAGATAAATTTCATGGCTCATATAACATAAAATATGCCTTCCATTTTTCCAAATTTACCAAGACTCCCAAATATCATGGCAAGCCCAAGATGGAGTGGCAAAAAAAGGTTGACTCTCATCTAATGGGACCTCACCTCTTTGTTAGGTTCATCAAATAAAGAAAAAATCAATAGTTTTGGGGATTATTGGATATATAATGATAATTTATCCTCTTTATATCAAAGTGATAAATATCTCATCCCCAACATAATCATGGAACATCAAGATTACAAAGGAAAGGACTTGACAATAAAACAAAGGTATTATTGAGCCCCTGTCTACAACCAGACAAAAAGGCACTCAAGGCATTAGATACAAACCACCTGGGGGTGACCCATCAAATCTTAAGATTAACATAACTTTGATATCTAACAATGATGATCCAAAAATTGATGAATATTCCTAATATAATATCTATGATGAGCTAGTTAACTGTTGACAAGTTTGACCTCATAGGTCAAATTGTCACCCCTACAATTTGAAAATTTGATCATCATGATTTTTTACCTTATGGATCATGGTGTTTGTCTTGTTATGACATTGGAATGTTCATTGAAAACCTTATTCATTAGAGTTTAAGGTAAATTTGATGAGTTTAAGGTTTTGATCATCATAGATATGTGTTTGTCTAGCCACCTCTTAAGCTATTTCAGTGGGTTTCAAGTGTTGAAGGAGTTCAGGGTGTCCTGATAAGTCTCATATCAGGTGTAAAGTTCATGACATGCTCTACTAAAGATCAAATAGGTTGGTGATATTCTTGACTAGCTTCATAACCTAGTTGGTTGCATTTTGGATCACTTGATGGCTTCTAGAGTAGGTTTTGCAAGGTTATAGAAGTTAAGATTAGAATAATGGTTTAAAACATCATGATATACATTTTTAGATATGAAAAGGTGTAATGAATACTTTTTATAGTAGTTTTATTATGTTTATCAAGTGGTATGGTAATTTTAGTGCTAAAAGGGGGTCTTTTGAGGCTATCCATACAAGTTTTTCAAGGTAAAATTAATCTCCAAGTATATTCAAGACTTAATTTTTTCATTTTAGGTCAAATACATGGTTTGGAATGAGTTTTAGGTGCCAAAATTTATAAAATTGATTATCTTTCCTATCAACTTCTTTGGTAGCTCTAGAAAGGCCATCAATTTTTGCTTAGTAGGGTCAGGAGAGAGAGAGAGATTCAGGTCCAAAGATATTGGGAAATGATAAGGACCTTAATGAAATTAAATTTAGTGTATTTTTTTCATATATTAATTCCCCCATCTTTATGAACAATCGCTAATAGTATAAGGGTGTCATAATGGCTTATTCATCTAAATAGGGTTCATGTTTGCCTTCATTTCTTCACTTAAGAACTCAATGGAGAAAAATGGTCATGGTAAGGTGATTTTAGGGTCAAATAGGAAATTTTTAATGTTTAAATTATTAGGTAATTTTTCTTAATGTGAAGTCTTTTGGAAATAAACTAATTGCCTATGTTGATTGTCAAAGTAAAAAATTTTCAAGCATGTTTGATCTAGCAACTAAATATATTCATTTTTAGGGGTTTACAAGTTCATGTTTTATTTATAATACACCTATTAATTTAAAAATCAATATACATAAATATTGAATAATGGTTTCCTTAAGATGAACATAGTGAGAAGGTCTTTAGCAATATTCAGTCATAAAGTCATCGGTTCTTATTGTTGTTAATAAACAGATGGAATCTTGAAGATTAAGTGTTTTGATTGAGAGACTAAAGTGGTTTCATAATTAATAATAAGAGTCTTTAAGGTGAAAAACACCACTTAATAAATCAAAAGATACAAATATGCATTATATGCTTACATGACATAGTCAAGTCTATATATTACAAGCTAAAAAGAGACAAAAAATGATCATCTACAATAGTAAGATGAACCATGAACATGTAAAATGGATGTTAAAGGTGATCTATGCCTTAGAGAGATAAGAATATGAGGATGTTTAAACACACTTGAAATATTGGTTCAAGAAACTACCAGTAAATAAATCAAAGCATAAATGAATACTTTGAGACACATCTTAGTAGAGTTTAAGGGTGTTTATCAGTTTTTAAGGTAAAGAGAAGTTTTAGTTTCCATGTTAATCAGACCTTTGAGTATCAAGTTAATGCTTATCCAAGTTGATGAAAGGTGAGGGAGATTGAATGAGAGTCTTGGAATCACATTTGTAATTTTAACAACTTTTTCACATCTTTCTCTATCCATATAAAGGCCAAAGAGACCAACTAACCACCTACAACCGTACTGTGAATCATGATGTTACAATCAGGAATATTAGAGGTATGAGGTTGAATGAGGTACATTAGGGGGTGAGATTGAGTGAGAAAATATGTATTAGGTTATTAAAACATTATAATACATGCATAAATAAGATTAAGGTTAGTGTTTATATAATTTTCATCTTAAGGACAAGCACATATAGTCACTCAGCCATGGAGCTCTATCTAGTCATGATAACTAAGGTGCTTGCCTTATTTAGTGAAGGTGTAGTGTTTAAAAATGATGTTGAGGATTAGTGGAAAAAAAATATGAAACCAAAAATATTCTAAGGAATCTCATAAATAATGATCCAAACATGGATCATTTAACCCTACATATACAATCATATCTCTTACATGCATGCCGACCTGGGTTAGAGAGGATGATTGTTTAGTGTGAGGAAAATGAGTCTAAGGGAGATGTATTTTGATTCAAGGATAAAACATGAGGTAATTACAATGGAAATACAATTTCTTCACACTTTAAGTGTTTAAGACTATGAGAAAGTGTGTTTCAGGCCTCAACTAAGAAATATAGTCAATCATTACGTTAAAAACTACAAATCATCTATAGGTTTGTTAAGATGATGGTGATAGATGAGACCGTGAAAGTGTAAGGGAAAAATAGTGTCTAAATATCCTTCCAATATATATCATAAATTTTAAATGATGTTAAGATTTATTGGTATTAAATTATTCTAGTTTAAGAGGTATCCAAAGCCTAATGAAGAGATACAGGCTTGTCTCGGGCCCAAATAAGAGAAGCTAAGGTATTAGTGTTAAATAAATGTCCTATAAAGGTAGAGATGGTGGATAATAAGTGGAATAATTATTAAGACACTATGGGAATTATGACTAACTTAGAATATGTTATTATAAGAACTCATCATATGGGAACCCAAGTTGCCATCTAAGCCCTATCTTGGATAGTTTTGTAGAAGGATGTACCTGTAGTCATGATAAAGTAGCTAAAAGGGATAAACAAAGACCATGAAAAATATGTGGGACTTGATAAAACTGATCATATTCACTTTAATATTTAATTACATTTGTTAAGGTCTATAAGTAGGTTCTTATAGAGAGGTGTAATATATTACCTACAACTAGTAACCTTAATACAGGTAATCATTTCTTGGTGTAAGAATGTGGAGAGAGGTAAAAATTATGATAGTAATAAGTTTTATAGAGTTTAATTATATATAATATAAGGTTTTTAAGGTATTTATGTCTATTGGATGTGCTAAGAAGATCAGACTCAGTTAAACAAGGTTCAACCCAAGTTGACACAGTTAATTGAAAACCTATAGGTCTACTCTAAATCAAAGTGGAGAGAGCAATATTTATCACTATAATTTTATGTATAATGGTAAAAAATGGTGAATATGACATTGATAAATACTTCCATCAATTTTTTACCCAATGGAAGAGGAGAAAGGCTCAAGGAATAGACCTTTAGGGTTAATAAACTTAGGTTGGCTATAAACCCTTAAGTGGTGAAGAGTCAAGGATTCAAACATTTTATAAGGTCAGTAATTATGAAATATAATTATGAACTATGTAATGGATCATTTAATACTTTTTGAGAGCCTTATTTTATATTAAAATGTGTCTTGAGGTCTTAATACTCAAAAGGACCTTTCTCGACCTTCTCACATAGTCCATCCTCCTTGAGAAGCAATTTTATAGAGATTAGAAATTCACCAAAGAGTTGCATGGTGGATAAAGGTTATTATAAGTGATTTAAAGGTAATAATAATTCAAAAATATTACGTTAGTTTAGTCCTTGGGTCCCACACCTATATGAACTATCAATAAGAAGACTAGATACTCAGAAAAAACTGTTTTGCTTGTCAAAGAGCTCAAGAAGGTTGGAGTTTTGATTGGATATTAAAGGAAAGTTTTTATTAGGATTAGTTGAGTTTTTGGATTATGGATATGTTACCCCAATTCCATTTTTTGTAATTATAAATGAGATAAGGGATCTATTCTTTATGAACAATCCTTAAGAAAGGAAGACACCAAAAACCCTTTTTAAACCCTATAATTAACCCAATGGAAGAAATACAATTATTAATGCATTAAAATGAAATAATATGACCTAAAAATGACCCTAATATAAGTAAAAACTATCATTATCTCCATTTTAAGGTACTGGTTCACATGTGCAGGTACAATACCATATGGAATAAGGCTAAATATGTAACTAAAGGCTTGTTTATGAACATATAAATTATGGAATGATATATAAACGATTTAAAGAGGATTATAAGGACTTGACATAGGTTATATTATCATTAAAAACTCTTATTAGGTCTATTAAAGTTGCATATAGGCTATGAAAGTCATCAAATGGGTCAAAAATGAGGAAAACCCAATTTTGCAAGCCAAGAAGCCTAGTTACAGATCTATGAGTGAAATAAGAGACCTCACTCTCAAGGTATGAAGTTTTATAATGATGTTATAGGTCTCTAGAATAAAATTTTAAGCACCGAAAATTGAAAGTTCCATAAAAAACATTTCAAATGTCAGTCAAACATATACAAGCACTTAGGCTTGCTAATAGCCATTTATTGGTTTACCCACCTATACAAGGCCTTAAAACTTGAAATATGACATGGAGCATGGTATAAGGTGAGGTAAAGTGAATCAAACACTTTTGGGAGGTTTCACGTGTGTGGGAGGCCATTTGGGCCAAATATCTATTTCTAGGCCTAGGAGGCCTAATTAGGCCTAATTGGAGAGATAAATGGTAGAAAAATGGATATTTATACTCAGAATTGGATCCTAAAAATTGGCATGGAGATGTAAGGGTATATTAGTTCCTAAAAAATGTGATCAATTCTCTAGTAAAGTTTTTACATTATTCTACACAAGGAGGTTTACCTATTTTTAGGGCTATAAAGAATAGGTAGAAAATCAAGTAAATAAAGCAAAATCACATCTTTTAGAGGGTTTTATAACTCTAAATTGCTTTTTGTATGTCTAAAATGATATTTATAAGCTATACATTGAGGAATATTTCCTTACTAATAACAAAACTAAGCTTTTTCTTTCCTACACCACATTGTTTAAGGTGTATTTCAAGTGAACAATCAACCAAGTCAAGGCATATAAGTTATTAAATAGGATATTCAAGGTTGATTCTCTATTCCACACCATTTTAAGGTCAATAATAATTTAATTTCAATTTCAAAGAACATTCAAAGGGTTGAAAGAGTCTCTAATAGTTGTAACAAGACCTTTTTTCCCTCTTATGCCTAGAAAGTTGAAAAAGTTAAAGATGGTTCAAGGAGCCTTATAACAACCCAAGTAAGGTGGAGAGATATCAAAATGGATTATGATAAGGTTTTAATGGAATTATTAATGAATATCTGAAGACCTATTTTTCATGGATGTGACTTATTCTTCAATAAGGACATGTAAATTAGTATATAGGGTATGCAAGCAAGGATTTAGGCATTTTTAAAGTGGTAAAGCTTGACCAATCAATTTTGAAGACCTTTTATAGTTTATCCAACAAGTGATACTATAACCTTATGCTATTTTTGGGAAAGAGTGAGAAGAAAAAATCTAGGAAACTATACGTAGTGATTTGAAGGGTTTGAAGATAAAGATAGTCATCCCTATTTTAGGGCTGCTTTGTCTCCCATTTCCTACTATTTTATATTTATATCTCATTTATAGCATTATATTATCACTTTTTGCTTTGGATACGATAAAATTATGTCAAAATTTTGTACTACAGCTCTTGAATAAATAAGAAGCTATTTCCCTCAATTTTTAGGTTATTGTGTGAAGTGTATGGTGATTTCCATTGATATAACATTATGAATCAATAGCTTTCTTATGTTAATGCCTAGTTTTGTACCTTTTACAACATATTTGAGTTTATATAGGTCATACTAAGTGTCTAGGTTCAATCTCTCTCTAAGTTTGGACTTGAATTTCATTCCTTCCATCCAAAGAATGAATTTTGTCAATTCCTTTGTATAAAACACTATTGTAGGAGCCATATAACTGAAGTGAAGAGAATGTGTGTAGGCTCATTTCCTTCCTAAGAGTGTTAATTATAATCAAAGTGGTCATAAACATTGGTTCATCACCTTTATTTTATGTTTTCATTTCAATTCCAGTGTAAGCATTATTCTTTCACCCTTTCCCTTAGTCATAAATCAATAGTTAATAGGACTAGGATCTATTTTAGTGAGTGTATCAAGGGAACCAACCCTCTATTTGGAGATTCTCTCCATTTCAAATTCACCCACACTTGGGAGAGATTCCATTATTTTATCAAGAGTGGGAAGTAGCACACATTCTCATAATGGTAGCACTCCTGATTGATAACACTAACACGAGCCTATTTGATAATAATGCCATCCTTAACATCACATCCACATCCAATTTCCCTCTTATCATCCATTATCCTAGATTAATTGATGGGTATAAATAAAATCATGTTATACCATTGGATGCCTTCAAATATGAAGAAACAATTTCATAATTCATGGGCCTCAGGGATGGTTTACCAATTGAAGACCACAAGCAAGGATTTAAATTTAGATTGAACCCTATTTTTGATTTTGGAGGGAAAATGAATTTACTTAGTCAAAAAAATAAAAAATTGAGGTCCACTAGTGAAAAACTTTCTAAGGCACTTTTAGACTAGGGTAAAATTAAAAATAAAGATGAGTCCCTTGGTGAATACCTATTTCAAGTGCTAAAGAAAGAATAAGTTCACTATCTTCCATAGGAAACACCAAGACCTACAAGTTTGTGCATTATATTTGATTTAGATATAATTCTAGAGGATCAAAGGACATTTGAATGGTTGGTTAAATATTTTCCCTAGGAATTTACTGAATGGCCATTGCCTTTCATGGGTGATTCTGGTTCTTCTTACATGGGTGAGCCTGATGGCTCACAATCAGATGGAGAAGATCAATTCCTATTGGTAACTAATATATTAGAGGATGGTTTCATACTTATTGTGGAAGACACCATCAAAGTTAATATTGGTACTCATTTTATGCTATTTGGATTTGTACATGAAAACACTTAAGTAAATAAAATTATTCAAATGAGATATTATAATATTGAGATCTAGGAAATATAATACAATATTTTGATAATAGAATTCATTTAAGCATATGTAATACATATATAATTTTTTCTACATCTACATAACTAAGGGAAAAGAGAGAGTATACCTTGTTTATTGTTTTGTTCTAGAATTTTAATATTTCTTGGATCCTTTTTAGTCCTATAACCCAGCTCTATGTTTTATTCATTTAGTATTTTGTCTATTTTTATTTTTCATAAAATTCTAGTAGATCCAAAAACTTGCATCGATGATAATGTCCTCCTATGTATGTTAGTGTCTCTCCCAAAATATGGCCTCTTTTATAGATCTATTAGTTGCAATTTTATGGGTTTTTTAATCACCTTTAGATTGATGTGTTCAAATTATGCACATAAATTGTCATTCTTGTTAAATCATCAAAACCCTAGTTCTTCATCTTCATATTATATGTGAAAAAAATGGGTTATTGCGCACATGGTGTTGAACTACCCCAAATATACCTCTATAAATGAGCATTTCCTACATAGCCAATACTCTAAATAAGGACTCATACTAATGTAGTTCTCCCCTTAATGTTGGATTATGTGTGTGTTAATCATTTTTGTTCACCATGGAAGAAAAGAATCCAAATCTCAAGTTTTCAAGGCACAGTCAAAGCTTGATAAAAAATGAGGCCAAAGAAGGAAGATCCATACTTTAAATCCTTTGCATATTCTAATCTTACCAAGAATTCCTAGCCAACACATTGCACTCTTAGATCTTTTAGGAGTTGAACAAAAAAAATTAACCATTTAAGGATTTTTACCAGTGACAACTTTAGGAGGTAACAAGCTCAAATTTGATGGGCCCCCGATGATGTGTTAACAAATGCCTAATTTTTTAGTCATAGTGGGACCTATCCATTTATTTCAATTTTTTCTCCATTCTACATGTCAATCTCATAATGGTCCCAATCCCTTTCAAATGTTTTTTGACACTTAGTCGATTCTTTATGTTTACTTGGATCCATATATCACTTTTATGTTTAGTGAAACTTAGCCAAATTTATATAAAAGTTTCCTAGTAGATTTCCATTTCATCAAAGTGGTGAATAATCAGGTTAGTAGGATGCTTCCACTTATCACAATCTTGGCATTTGGGCATTTGAGAACCATGTGTATAAGTTCAAAACCTCTAGGCTAGCAGGTTAGTGAGATGATTCCATATGGCACAATCTTATTTATTAATTCTCCTAGAGATTTATGTATAACACAAAAATGATGCCAAATCCCTAAGCTATCAGGTGAGTGGTATTTTTCCATATGGCATAACATCACTACTCTACATCCTTGGGCCAGTCCATAGAAGCCCAATAATGTGTCAGAATAGTTGGTGAGTAGGATAACACCACTTGGATAAATCTAACTTTAGCATGATATAAATAGTTATCAAGAACCATCAATCTCCTAGAGTGGTAGAATTGTTAGACTTATTAGATCCTAAACCAACTCAAGAATACCACATCAACTAGATAATAAATGCATAGGTCTCCCAGACTTGATAGAGATGATAGGCTAAAGCATACGAATATAGGATTTAATGGGCATGTGTCCAAGTGACAGTCCTATTAAAAATATTAACCCTTTTTTTAGTATGACAAAGGGACCAATCTTATGTCGACATATGGCATAGTTGATGAATGAGATCCGATCATAAGTGATCTTTCAAGACCAAATAGCTGAGTGAGTGCTCTTCATTATAAATTATTTTTCTTTTTCTTCCCCTTGATAATATGGGACATAATTATTAGGGTGAATGTAGTGATTTAAATAGATGCTACTTGGATAACATTTAGTTTTACTAATCTTAAGGTAAGGATAGCTTGAGTTTGTATGGAAACATTATGAATGACCCAATTTTCTCAAAGAGCCTGAGCTCAGAGGGATTGGCCTATTTCTCCCATTCAATTGTCAACTAATGAGCAAGATATGTAACTATAATGGTTCATATAATAAATCCTAAAACAAATCAACATGCAAATCATAATGAATTTTAGCTCTAACGGGTAGAGTGATAAGAGGATCTAAAGTTTTGCATTATCAATGCACCATCATCATTGCCATTTAATAAAAGACCTCAAAAAAAGACTACTACTATAGTTCTATACCATTATGAAGAGTTATGAGTAATCAAGGGTGTTTTCAATAAGATTTAAGTTTGAAAGGAGTTTTTAAGCATCTCAAGATCATCTCTTCCTTCTATGTCAAAATCAAGGAGAAGAAGTCAAATAAAAAAAGGACTTCTCAAATTAGAGTTTCAACATCCAATATTTGAGGAGTTGGTTGAAAACTAAGTGGAGTTTCATCATGCAAGATTGGAAGATTTAGTTAAATGGTAAGTCAATATTTAAATTCTGAGAGACAAATCTCTAGAAAAATATGTCAACTTTACTAATATTTGACAATTTCATGCTTCCAACAAGGACTTCTATTCCCCCTCCCAACTTGGATGCTTTAAATAAAGTGTTAGTACATTGAAGAAGTGAATTGAAGTTAAACTTCAATTATGTTTCAATTTTCAACCTTAATGAGGGCATTGATGAAAATTGCATGCGATTCCCCTCATAAAAGGCTCCTTTCACTATATCTAATTGTTCTTTGTAAGTAATAAAATACCTCTAGCTAGTGGTGGCTCAACTCTGCCAAATTTTAGACTTGTAAATACCTTCTTGAGTAATAAAAAATGGATTTTAACTTCTCATATGTTGGTTATTATGTGAAATTAATGAATTGTTGATGTAATCTTATGATAATTATAGCCTATCCCTAATTTATGTCTAATTTTTGTGTACCTTTATGCAACAAATTTGATCTTGTGCAGGTTGTAGTTTATATCTGTAAGAGTTTATGCAATTCATGGTTGTGATGAATGCTATTTGAGCTTCCTAAGACAAGTGGTCATCCCTCTAGGTACTATTATAAGTTTAATACTTTATAAAAAGTACTTATTCCTAAGATTCATTGGTGAATTATGAGTTGTTTATGTGTGTGTGTTCTTTGATCTCATTTTGTGTGTGTCCAAGCAAGTTGAGGTATTCAATTTTTGGTGCATCACCTCATAGTCAGTCATAGAAGTATAAGAATAGTTGTCTCTATCTCTCTCTCTTTTCATTATTAATAAGTAGTTTAGGTGAGGATCAAGGTGATCCATCAAGGGAACCAACCCTCTCTATAGGTTTACTTCCATTACAAGTCACCCATAACCTAGAAATGATCCCATTGTGTCAATTCGGTGAGGAAGCTTGAAGACCTTCCTCAAGGCTGCAACTCAAATTTGATAATACTTTCTGGCATGCCTAGTGGGACCATAACTTAGAAGATTGCTAAATTTTGGTGCTTGTTTTAGCAATTTATAGTAGAGACATTACTTAAGTACTCAACATCTGGTGACTCCATAAGCATATATACATCTTGGTGGTGGATTATTGCAATTTACATGCAAAAATTCACAATGAGATCATCTACAAAAGGTATTCCTTATAATTTTATTGAATTAACTTTGAATTTATCAAAAAGAAAGAGGTTATTAAAATCCAGGCCATACACCAAACATCACTTTACCTCAATACATCAAAACTTAGTTAAGAACAACCCTATACCAAGACTAAATTTTAGTATGGCTTTCCCTACAAACCAATTTTTTGTGCCTTTTGATGGTGGCAGACCTTTGAATCTTTCCCAATATAATGATACTTTAGCATCATCATTGAAACTTTTACCTTTTTCACTAGAGAAGATCAAACAACTCCTATAGAACACAATAGAGATATGGCTAACCTATGCTCAGTACATCATATAATCAAATAAAATGTAACTATTAGATTACTTAATACATATGTCAAGGGAAAGGCTCTATAGTGGTATAAGCACTTTCCTCTCACTTCCATTGTAGCCTGGGATGAAATAGGATCAACCCTTTGCAAATAATTTGAGTAAAAATCATACCACCTCTCTCTAGTTAATAAATTGAATACCATTAAGAGAGCTCCCCATGAGTTCATGGTTGATTTCAACCTTAGGTTCTAAAATACATGGGATATGATCCTTCCTATGATTAGGCCATCTCTTGAATATGTATTCTTGTATTTTTTGAGAGTTTTAAACAGTGATATATTGGTGATGATCCAATAAATGGGTATAAAAATACTACCAAATGCATTTGAGGTGGCCATAAGGGTATAAAATAACCTTATACAAATTGGAAAACTTATACCTAGGCCTCCTATGCCCATTTTTATATAATTTCAACCTATTACACTTTTTTAAGTTCCCACATTATCCCCAATTCCATCTCTATCTAATCAAGTTATAACTCTTCATAACCAATATAGTGAGCTAAGTGAAACAAAGGGTTATATATAATATTTTGAGAATGAAATGGTGGCCATAAAGAGGTAATTAGCTTAGTATAATAGATCATATTAGCCTCCTTATCAACAACAATATCAACCTAATAGGCATTCTTTTCAAAACTACAATTCAAATAAATCTATCTCCCAAGGACAAGGAGCCATTACATAATCTAAGCCATATACCACTATTGATCCAAGTACTACCTCATATTCTAAAGATATTTTACCTAATAAAAATAGCCTCATTCAAGATCAAGAATGGTTTACTCCATGTAATCAAACCCATATTGAAGCCTCTTACCCAAATGGAGTAATGAATTAAGCTCTAATTGTGAAAGGTGTGGTAACACCTCGACTATCACAAACTAAAATGACACATAAATGAGACATACATGATGGTTAAGGACAAGCTGATGCTACACTTATGAATTTTCAAGGAGATCATTATGCCATGAATTAGTAAATGGATACAAATAGGGTGACTATTCTGATAGTGATTATCAAAAGAGATACGAGGAGAGCAATAAATAATGCATTAGAGGTACCAATTTTTTTTTATTTGTCTTATTAATCTTATAAAAAAACTAATGATCATATTTTATCCCTAAAAGTGTAATAAAATAAAAAAATCAAGTTGTTGGAGGAAATGTAATATTTTAAACTTCTCATACTCAAGAGAGCATTGTTGTTCCAAAGGCGTACCCAAGGGTTAGTGGCACTCCACTTAACATCACAGATAAAATGAATAAGGAAAATGTGAGGATATTAATGTGGGAAACTTTAACTATTATAAGATAAAAGGATTTACTCTAATAATAACTCTATAACCTCCATATCTCAGCTGGATCAACAAGGAAGGAAAGTGTGGTTCTCACTAATTCTAGACAACATATTAAGCAAAAGTTAAAACCTATTGAAGAGAAGGTATAAAAATTTAAGGATGAAGTAAAAAAAATTAAATATCATAAACCTCCTCCCTTCTACTTTTATTTTATCGTTTATTATAATCTAGTTCATAATTGTATGGTTGATAGTGGTGCTAGTAGCATAACTATGCCAAAGTAGATAACTGATAATCTTGGCTTGAAATATGAAAAAAAAACAAAAGGAGTGATAAAATTAGATGGAAAACTACCAAGATATTGTGAGTAATTAAAGGTTTTTATTTGAATTTACATGCTTACCCAGGTCTTTCTATTCTTCAAGATGTTGTGGTAGTTGATTTACCACCATATTTTACATTATGCATGTTAAGAGACTTCACATCAAATATTGGAGGGTACCTATCTTCAGATTGGTCATATTTATCTTTTAGAAAAAGGTATGGTACCAAGGTTACTATAAAATTATAACCTATTTATAAATTTTGTATAGAACTTTACATGCCAAGCATTACCAATGTGAATTATACTATACTTGATGAGAAGGAAAATCTAAGTGATCAAGATCCATCCACTCTTCTTGAAGGAATTCATAATATTTTTATTGATGAGTGGGTAAGATAAAACCATGAGTATGATCCTTACAATCTGATTGAATAATAAGGTTTTGGAATTTATTATTTACATTAAGAAGAAATGTCTATTTGAACTCTTGCCAAGCCAAGTGAGTCTAGTGAAGGATTGTGGAAGTTATTCTTTGACATTTCGAGGAATAAGAATGGACTAGGGGATAGAATGATGATAATTTATCTATAAAATCAAAGATACTAATATTAAATCATATTTTAGTTTGGTTTTACTTGTAATGTATCTAAGTATAATGCACCTATACATGGTCTCCAATGGGCAATTAAGGTAAGAGTTTAAAAACATACAATTGTTTGGTGATAGTCAGATGTTTAAAAATTAGGTTAGAGTTTAAAATTTGACTAATTTTTTAATATTGAATTCATATAAACATATGGTGTGGGATATCATAGAAGAATTTGAAACTTTAACATACAGGATGCCCCAAGAGAGGAAAATAAGCATGTTGATCAGTTGGCAACCATATGAGCTCAATTAAACAATCTTAATGCTATACAAAATGAGAAGTGTCAATCTCACATCAAGGTATTGGTAATTCCATCCATTCCAAATAATTTTTAGAGTTGGAAAGTTTTTGAAGATGATAAATAAATATCACGTTTTCTTCAAGAATAAGTTGAATTCTCTTCTAGAAATTAGAATAAATTGCAGTAGTAATATGAAGATTAGATTGTGCAATTGAAAACAAAAAAGATACCCCAAGGAATCATCAAACTTGAGAGAATATTCAATAATGATGATTAAATGAGGAAAGAGAAAGTGAGGATGTTTACAAAGGAGGAAAACTATGAAGGAATTCCCATCTTCAAGGATAAGTTTCTCAAACATGGAAAGGTATGCTCAAAACATGAAATATAATTATTTGTTGAGTTGTGCAAGGAGTTCATTGATGTTTTTTCTTTAGAATATAATGAAATCAATGAGTTTGATCTAATATTGGCTCAACATACTATAGATATGGAATCTAATGCCAAACTAGTAAGACAAAAGTAACGACCTATTAATCCAAAGATGGGGTCTTTGATGAGAAAAGAGTTGACTAAGTTGATTGAGTCAAAAATCATCTTTCCCATCAAGAATTCCTCATGAATTGAAAACCTTGTGCATGTGAGGAAAAATAATGGATAAATAAGGTTGTGTGTGGATTTTAGAGATTTGAACAAGGCTTCCTTGAAGGACCACTACCCTTTTCCACCTGTAGAGTAAATTCTACAAATGGTAATAGGTTTTGAGTGGTTTTATCTTCTTGATGGATATAGTGGGTATAATATGATTTTGGTAAGTGAGGAAGACTAATTTAGGGCAACCTTAAACACTAAATGGGGAACCTATTATTATAGGAGAATGACCTTTGGATTGTCAAATGTAGGTGTTACATTTCAAAGAGCCATAGACATGTAATTTCAAGGTTTGCTAAATGAGATAGTTTTGGTATATCTAGATGACATAATTATGTTTTTACAGAATTAAAATGATAATTTGAGTCATCTTAGGTAGAGTATTTAAAGGTGTAGGCAAATTTGGGTCTCTCTCAACCTAAATAAATGTGTCTTTTTAGTCTATGAAGGTAAGATTTTGGATCATGTTATTTCAAATCAAGGATTGACCATTGATATTGAAAGGGTAAACTCCATCTTCTACTTGTATTTACCTCAAAAAAATAAGAGACTACAAAGATTTTGGGTAAAATCAACTTTGTAATAAGGTTCATTTCTAATTTTTTAAGTTTATATAAGCCACTAACAACCATGTTGAAGAAAAATCAAAATTTTAATTTGATAAAAGAAGGAAAGAATAGCTTTAAGGTCATCAAGCAAGCCATTAATCAAGAATGTACACTTGAAAATCCTAATTTCTTAAAGGATTTTTTATTTCATGAATTTAAAATTTTGGAGACTATTTTAGCTATGTTTATCCAATAGAATGATGAGAAATTAGAGCAACCAATTGCCTTGTTTATCTAAGGCTTGCAAGACTATGAGGTGAGGTATAATTTTATGGAAAATCAATTACTTTAATTTATTAAAATTTAAAAAAAATTTAGACATATGGTTTTAAACAATAATATTCTATTATGGTATCTTACCTAAGTATCAAGGAATTTTTGTTGAGAAAAGATTTGAATGAAAAGAGGGTTAGTTAGATCACAAAAGTGATGGAAGATGACATGGAATTCAAGGTAACCAAGCTAATAAAATGTAATGGGATATGTGAACACTTATCTTAAGATTTAGAATAGAATAAGGAGGCTATCATAACATTACAAGATGAGTTGCATTCAATTGCATCTTCATATCTTACAAGTTAGACACAAGAGATGATCTATTACTTGCATAATGATATGTTCCCTCAAGGTTTATATAGGATAAAAATAAGGTATTTAAGAATTAAAGTAATCCCATTTGTCCTTGTTGATGGTGTGTAATTAAAAAGAGACATCAATGGTGTTCTTCTAAGGTGTGTAGAGTCAAATCAAATTGATAGATTTCTAAAAGAGTTCCATGATGGCTTTTTATGAGGGCATTATGCTTTAAGAAATATAACTCTAAAAATAATGAAAGGTGGATATTATTGGCCTAATATCTCCAAGAATTATTTTTCATGGGTCAAGAAATTTAATAAATGTTCCTTCTTTTTGGGCAAAGATAAGCTTACAACCCTTCCTCTTCACCCCATTTCAATTGAGCAACCATTTATGTAGTGGGGATTGGACTTCGTAGGGGCAATAAATCCACCATAAATCTTGGGACATAAGTGGATACTAACTACAAAATATTAATTTACTAGTTGGATTGAGGAAATTACTTTGAAAGAGGAAAATTGGGCCAATATTCTTGACTTTAATGAAGGATCAGGTTTAGATTCCCTTCTACCATCATATTAGATAATGCCTTGGCATTTCATGGAACCAAAATAATTTAATGGGTTATAATAAATGGAATTAACTTGAGTATATATTTAAATTAATACCCTCAAGCAATGGACTTGATGAATCTACAAACAAGAACCTTTTAAAGATCATCAAAGTAACTTTGGAGGAGAATCAGAGGACATGACACACAAAGTTGAAATCAACCTTGTGGGATGATAGGATTACTCCCAAAAGGTCTATAGGTAACTCACCTTAAAATATTGTCTATGATAGAGATGTGAGATCACTAATATCCCTTAAATTATAAACCTGAGATCTCATAAACTAGCTTGAAATGATGGAAGATGGAGCCACAAAAGCAAGATATGCAGATCTGATGGAGTTAGAAAAGCTAAGAGACTAAGGCATGCACACAATGGAAATTCAACAAACATAAGTGAAAATGTATTTTAATGAGAAATTAGTGGCAATAAATTTTCAAGGAGACCTTGTTCTAAAATGGGATGAGGATAGAGAAAAACCAAGTAAGCACACCAAATTTGACGCAATATATAGAGGTCCTTATGACATTTCTAGTTGCAAATCATACAATGCTTTTCAGTTGTCAAAATTGATTGGGGAAGAGATACCAATTCCAGTCAATGGGATATTTGTATGTAATTTTATTGAGCTGAAATTTCATCTTGTACATAGTAGCATTAGGTTTCAATTTTTTACAAGTTTTGTTATGCAAATGTTCAGTTTGTGGTTGTAGTAGTTTTCATTCCTTTAAGTTCTCTTGCACATGTATTATTATTATTATTATTTTGAGAATGAATTATTTAGATTTAAATTTTAAAGAGGAAGGTAAAACAATTTTTATCATGTTTAAATCATATTTAGTGATTATTTTCATAAATAAATAACCAATGGACTTCATAAGGTATCTAATCTTTGGCTTAGTAAGTAAACATCCTGTAGAGGTCACCAAAATGTTGACTATTTTTGGTCACCATGGAAGAGTAACATCTAAATATTAGGTTTTAAAGGCTTAGTCGAATCTCATTAGAAAAGGAGGCCAAATATGGAAGCTACATACTTTAAAAAATTTATGAATTCTTAGCTTCCCAAGCATTCTTGACCAACACATTGCACACCCTAAGATTGTAGGAGTCGAATAGAAAAAAAAATTAACCATTTTGGGGTTTTCCCTGGTGATGGATTCAGGGGTAATGATATCAAATTTCATGGGCCCCAAACAACATCTTGTTATATTCCTAGTTTATTAATCATAGTGGGACTTGGGTATTTATTTTAAAGGTTAGATGGTTCCATATGTCAATCTCACAACACTCCCAAGCCTTTTCAAATGATTCTAGACACTTCTATTATTTTTTCTCACCCTAAGCTACATGTCACTTTTCCACTTAGTAGGACTTAGACAAATTTCTATAAAATTTTCCTGATGGATATCCACATCAATAAAGTACTAGGAAAGTGGGTTGGTAGGATACTTCCATGTGTCAAAATCTTAGTGTCCTAGCATCCCAAAACCATCCATATAAGTTTAAATCCTCTTAGCTATCAAGTTATTGGGATGATGCCATGTGGCACAATCATACTACCCCACTCTCTCAAAGATTTTTGTATAGCCCAGACATGATGTCAGATCCCTGAGATAGGGGTGAGCAATATTTCACCATGTGATGCAATCTTACTATTTCATATCCCTAGGGTAGTGTGTGCAAGCCCAATAATTTTTCATAATAATAAGTGAGTAGGATGATTCCACATGGATAAATCTCACTTCATGATGATATAAATAATCAACAAGACCTATTAGTCTCTTTGGGTGGTAGAAATGTCAAACTTGTCAGAGCTCATCCCAACCAAGGAATGCCACATCAACAAGCTACTAGATATGCCCATCTCCTAGACCTAACAAAGATGACTGGGAAAAGTAGATGAATCCATGATCTAATGGACATATGTCCAAGTGGTAGTCCTATTGGAAATCCTAACCCCTTTTGTAGTATGATAAGGGGACCAACCTTATGTTGACACACGACATAGTCAACGAATGAGCTCTGAGCATAAGTGGTCTTTCAAGATTAAATAACTAAGAGAGCACTCTTCATTACAAAGTGTTTTTATTTTTCTTTCCCTTATGAATGTGGGATAAAATTCTTAGGGTGAATGTAATGAGATTAGTGGATGCTACTCCAACAAAACCTAATTACAATGATCTCAAGGTAAGGATAGCTTGAGGTTGGATGGAAATACTAGGAAGAAACCAATTTTATCAAAGAATTCAAGTTTGGAAGGATCAACCTGTTCCTCCCATTACACTATCAACTCATGAGCAAGTTATTGCTGGTGTCCTAGATTTCACCCTAGCTAAGCAAGGGAATTGTTCAGGTCCTCCTACTCAAATCTAGTCCAACATGGGAATGACCCTAGGATGTGGGTTACCTAATCTTAGATCAGATGTCTAGAGAAGGTTGAATTCTTTTTGGATCTATCACATAAACTAGAACTAAATTAACACTTGCTTGGAAAAGGAGAGAAAGATTAACAACAATCTATGAAAACATGTAAAATGAGGTGATGCATCAGTAATTTGAAGACTTACACTTTACACAAAACATAATATAAAACACATTCAAGACTAAATAAGATCAGTCCTCACATAAGTATTTCACAAAAAAGGCATTGATTACCTATCAACTTAGAATGGGAGGGTCATTATCCACTTCTAAACTAATCAACAAACTATATATTGCACTTAGAATGATGTTTGAGAACTACAAAACACTTCATGAAGGTGAGGAAAATCAGATAGAGGCAAGGAAAGGATACATTCACTTAACCAAAATACATAGATTCATAGAACACACTTCAATTCAACTTGTAAAAATTAAGGAATTCATTCTTTATTACATCAAATAGGTGTTTCAGTACAATTCTTGGCATAGCGTGAGCAAGCCAAAGGCATAAGATTCTTTTATCTAAAAATACCAAAGATTTATTTTCTAAAAATATATAGAGAGAGCCACAATGTGGAAGGAGATGGGACATATATATATATATATATATATATATATATATATATATATATATATATATATAATGGAGGAGAGAGAGGGAGCTGTGATGTATTAACATTAATTTGAGGATTTTGAGTCATAATCTTATTAGGAATGAACCAACTTTTAAAAGTTCTATAAAAGAATTCAGTGCTCCATCATCCTTATCTAACCACCAAGTCTCCTTCTTGGGACTCTATGCCATTTTCTAACTTATCTACTAATGAGGACAAAATTCTTATATCTTGCAACTAATATAACCATGCCATATTTGCTTTAGGTGGCCATAGGTACTAGTTTGTAAAAAATGTGACCATATCAAAAGATGAGACACATCTCAATAATAATCACATAGTCTATCCATACTTTTAAACATGATCATAGGTACATAATAGATGAAAACCAATTTATTTATTGGTTTTCATATAGAAATAATATCGATGAAAACCTATAGAGTGCTTGATTTTATTGCAACTGCTAGCTTCCCATCTTTGATCCCTATTAGGCTTAAAAGACTAATTTTTCCTTTGAGAATTTATAGAAGCTAAGAACCTATTATATGCATGAATATTATTCAATAGATGGTGAAAACATATTGAAACTCTAGAGAATAGACCCCATATATTCAAGAACTTCAAACCAGAGCTTCATATTGAGCTTTAATTATGATGGGGCTTCATCCTGACTGTATGATTGCATCTCATTACTTAGAAGTGATTATTTAAACTCTACTGGTGACATAGCTCTTTGAAATAACTACTTTGGTTTGACCTCAACCATATGTTCAAACTATATATTGAAGCTCTTTATCTTTTGAATTTTAATTTTGCTTGTCGATTTGCTTTGTATAGAATGCACGTGAGCCATTGATTTACCTAATAGCTTAACATGCTCATGACACTTGGTAGTCTCTTGATCTTCCTTAAGATACTTTTATTTGTTGAATTTTCTCACACCATTGATCTTGATCTTTATGAATAAATGTGTACCATTGATCTTGTACCAGTTTAACATGCTTGTGACACTTGGCAACTTCTCATTAGCCTTTAAGATCCATTGACTTGTCGACTCATTTCTCACCATTGATATACTTAGTATGATTAAATATAAACCATTAAATATTTTTGGGCCCATTGGCCTATTAGTTACTACATACCATTGATCCATCTAATAGGAACCCAATATCTTAACACTTGGCAAGAGCTCGTTAATGTTAACCTTTTGACTCAATGCTTATCATTGATATTTGATACATGATCAAACACTCACCATTAGATCTTTCAAACCCAATAAAACTATAAGTCACCACTCCCTATTGGATTTTTTATGACTAAATTTTGACCATTGATCTTGATCATTTGAATTCCACTGACTATTTTATGAGGCTTGAACTTGATGTCTGTTCACCCGATTCATCTGCAGTACTAACTTTGGAGCTTTATATCTTGAGATAACAAGCCCATAAAGATATGAATTTTGAAGAGAATGTTTAAGTCATGAAAAAATTCATGTCCATGAAATTATTTGACTTTGAGAGGCTTTCTAAGTGAACTTATAAAATTCTTAAATAAGCTGACCAATCTATTCCTACATGTTGTGTGATGATAGTCTGGTTCCTTAAGATCAACATATTTACACTTTAATCTTGACTAAAGTGTTTCAAAATGTTGAATATGATATATGATATCCTTTTGAAGTCCATATTCTCCTTGTGACATTGGATCACTCCTCAATTAGGACCCTACACAGCTTCTTATCAAAGGCTAGGCATATTTTGGTATGTAGGTAAAATTTGGCTAACATCTTTACTGGCTTAGCTGGGAAATATGTATGCTATGATTTGATAACTTGGACCATTTAAATGATTCTTGGACTCACCAAAATTATGAAGCTAATCCAATAAATGCAAGAAATCTTTTTGACTTGCAAAGACAAAGAATTCCACCAAATAGGGAAATAAATAAAATTTAAAAGGAAACTATCCTAACAAAATAGATATGCAAACAAAGCACTTATTTGGGACAAAAACTTAAATAAACTAATGTGTCAGAATGATAATTAGAGTAAAACATGACCAACTAACTATGTACAGGGAACTTAGCTTCCTCAATAACAGTGTTCTAGATGTATCCCATTGATTGGGATAGGAAGCTCCTCACCATCCATCTTTGTAATTTAGAAGGCATTATGGAATTTGCAGCTGGATATTATGTATGGAATACTCCAAAGAGAGTCAAAATTTGTGTGCCTTCCCAGCTTAGCTCTATCCTCATCTCACTTGAGGACTAAATCTCCTTTAAAATTTCTTGAAGAAGCTCCTTCATCAAAAGGTCTCTTGACTTGTGCTTGATGGGTTTCCATGGCCAACATAAACTGGTGTCTTGTCTCTTCCAGCTCCATGAGCTCAACATATGTGATTTCCATTGGCTCATTCTCTAATAACTCAAGTTTATGCATCAGTTCTAAAGAAAGGAATTTAAGAAAAATGGGCATTTTTGATTCCTTACCATATACCATCTTGTATGGAGAGTTGGCCACTAATATTTTATAGGTGATCCTATTAGCCCATAGAGTTGAATTGAAATTGAGATTATATGACCTCTAATTGTCTTCAATAGTCCTTATGATGATCTTTAACAAGTTCTTATTTGTAGAATCAGTAAGGCCATTACCTTGTGGCTAGTAATTTGATGAAGTGTTAAGAAAGACACTATGTTACCCACTGGCTGATTCTAGACCCCACAAAGGCCATAACATTATTAGAAATAATGGTTGAAGGGACTCCAAATCTAGTAAGCAAACCTTCATATAAATCCAAAACATTACACTCATTTTCTTCTTTCAAGGATACTGCTTCTATCCATCTAGTAAAATAATTTGTAGTAGTCAATATCCATTTATGTCCTAACTTGAATAGGGGTTAATGAGACCAATAAATTCTAATACTCATTGGACAAAGGGTTCATTCAATATAATTGGTTGGAGAGGTTAGGCTGTAAGTTTCAACTTTAAAAAATACATAACACACTTTTTACATTTCCTAACCTATGCATGACAATGACCAAATATGCTTGGCCAATAATACCTACCTCTCATGATCTTGTCGATTGTGGTCCTTACTGAATAATTCCCTACACCATTTCCATCATGGAACTCTGCAAACAAATTTTATTTTTGATTTTGTTTAATGCATCTTAACAACATGCCATTAATATATTTTTAAATCAAAACACCATTGACAAGAAGAAATAGAGTGGATTGCAATCTAAAATATCTTCTTTTGGAAGGAGTTAGGTGAGGGATAAATACCATCCTAGAGGTATCTTAACAAATCTTGGGACCAAATGGAAGGTGAAATATTATTATTTACCACTTCCTCATCATTTGACACCAAAACCATCTTATTTGACTCTTGTAAGTCTTGAGCTACATGTTCACAATGTCCTTTGCCTCTAATCAACTTTATGACCTTGATATCCACATCATACTCCATTACCTTGGTTATCCAACTAGCTCTATTGTCATTTATATCCTTGTTCAAAATAAAATCATTGAAACTTAGATGTGAAACCATTAGGTATATCTTATTGTTAGACAACAAGTATCTAAACTTATTAAGAGACTTTATAACTAAAATTACATGATTTTCAACAAAAGAGTACCTTGTTTCATATTCTTCCAAGCCTTTACTGAAGAAAGATATTGGTTGATCTAAGGCTTCATGATTTTTTTGCATAAGAATACTTGATATAGTGTCAATGTTAGAATAGGTGTACATGATAAAATCCTTTGTGAATCAGGGTTTAGGAGTCTAGGAGCACTGGCTATGGCTTTATTGATCTCTTCAAAGCTTCTTACTCCTTTGGACCAGCTAAAATATGACCCTTCTTTAGCATGGCTGTACATGGATTAGCTAAAGTGGAAAACTCTAAAATGTACCTTCTTATAAAATTGATTTTGCCTAAGAAGCTTTACAAAGATTTCTTGTGCTTAGGCAAGGAAAGTGTAAGAATTGAATCTATCTTATCAAGATCTATACTTGTACCATGTTTTGATGTCTAAGAATTCTACCTTCATGAATAGAGAAAACACACTTTTTGGGATTAAGAGACACCCCAAACTATGTGTACCTTTCAAATGCTTGATTGAGGTGAATCATGTGCTCACCTGCATTCTCAAAGAACACTGTTATGTCATCTAAATAAATAAGTATAAATTTTTTAATGAGACCCTAGAATTCCATATCTGTGGCTTTCTGAAAATTTACTCTAGCATTGGATAAACCAAGGGGCATATTTATATATGCAAATGTCCCCAACTTTGTGGTGAAGGCTATTTTACATTGGTCTTCCTCCTTGACCAAAATATGATTGTAACCACTATAGCCATCCAACAAGGAGAACCTTTCTAAACCTGCAACTAACTGTAACATTTGTTCCATAGATGGAAAATGATAGTGGTCTTTAAGGGAAGTCTTATTCAAGTCATGAAAGTCAAGATAGTCTAATTTCACCTTTTTTTTCATACTAGAACAAGGTTTTCCACTCAATTTGAGTGCTTGATTGGAAATATAATAGTTAAATCAAAGAGCTTATGAAGTTTATCTCTCATCAAAGGCTTAATCTTTGGATTGATAGGCCTTTATCTTTATCTTACTAGATTTGTTTTAGTTTCTAACTCAATGGGGTGTTGATCTAGACTTTGATAAAATCCTTTGAGGTCACTGTATTGCCATACAAAAACATCCATAAAATTTGAACATAAATTAATGAAAGTTTCCTTCTCTAAAGGAGTGTAAACCTTACCTAACTTCAAGTTATTACCAGTTGTAATCTCCACATTTATATAGTGTTCCTCCTTTGTTGACAATGAAGACTTTTATTTTCTCAACTCATAATATCTATTGAATATGTTCTCAAAGGTGACCAACCCTTTGGGAAAATTATTTGTTTTTAGATGCACAATCTGGTCACCATACTATTACAAGAACTTATCTTGGTTCCTTTAGGAAAATTCAACCTCTTATTGCAAGAACCTAATAAACTAATTATTCTCTTCAAACACTTGCCAATTGTCATGGTTATCTATAATATAGGGTATTATAACCACCTTAATATGTGACTAATTTTTTTTACTCTTTATATTATCTAGGATACTAAATTATGACCCAATGGAATCCAACCTATCTACATGTTTGTTCTCATTTCTTGATATGGCAGAAATATTGAAAGCTTGAAAGCTTTCAAGTAATTCCCATAATTTATGCTTATAATACCTAAGCAATGAATTATTTCATACATTAAGATCTATTACTTGGTGAACTACCAGTCCACTATCACCAAAGACTTATAAGGTATTGACCATCATCTTTCTTACCCATTAAAAACCATGAACTAGTGCATCATACTCAGCACCATTGTTTTAAAACCCAAACTAAAAATTGAGAGAAGAGAAATAACTTTGATTGGATGGATAAATAAACATCATTCCATCCCTGGTACCATGTTTATTCCTTGATTAATCAAAGTATAGTTGCCACATGCCATCACTAGACTCATCATCCTTCATCAATGCTAGAATTAGTGTATCTTTTTCATGAAGGTAATAAACACTAAATGATTCTTATTAAATTAAATTATAAGGATCATGTTCATGAAAATAAAAGGCCCATTCATCAATAAATATTTCTATAACTCCATCTAGAGGTGACTCAATTTCCACTTCACTATTTTCTAGTACCTTATCTAAGATAGTACAATTAGTGTTCACCATACTTGGTACATATGGCTCCAAATGGAAATGTGTAATAGGGTTAGAATATGTTATTACCTTAGTACCATACCTATTCTAGAACATAAAATATGTCTAATAAATTGATAAGTATCCTTTGATATTTGAGGTAAAGTCCCTTGATATTCACATGACAAAATAGGGAGACAAGTCCACCACTACCACATCTTGTTTAATGATAACATTGGGACAAGCATGTAGTGTAAAATTTATAACTTTGATAATGTCTACTATCTTTTTTGGTGACCCATATATTTTCAACACTCTTTTAGTATTTGGGTCATAGACAAGACCAAGCTTATCTATAATTTACTTAGGCATGATAGTGCTACTGGTTCCACTATCTACCATATAAATATGAACTAAACAGTCACCAAATATAAAAGAGAGGTAAAACGGAGGAGTTTTGTGTGATTTTACATTATTTTAATCCACCTTTACCATTTTATGTGTCTACTAATCTTGTTGTTTGGTTGGCTGGCCTAAATTAAATGAGATAACACTTTTCTTCTCAACTGGTTCTTGAGACAATTTGAGGGCTCAAAGCTCTTAGATGAGCATGTATTTTTTCCCTAGAATATCAAGGGAATCCCACATGCTAATAATAACATTATATTTCTTCATCTGATCTATTATGTTGAATGAGGCTCCTCTAACCTTTGGTTGCACCTTGTGAACCACTAGTTGTTCTATAATCAAAGGTATTTGAGGGACGTTCTCAGCCTCAACATTCTAATTTTTTAATTTTATAGGGGTATAATGTTGATCTTTGATACTCTTGGAGACAATATTAAGAGTACTATAAGCATTGCTCACATCTTGAGATTCGTCCATGGCTCTTCTTTTATCTCTAGTCAGAGATGAAACTTGACCACTTATGTTACTAGTCTCACCAATTTGATTGAATGCAACATGATCATCCATTTTCCAATTCACATTAATGGCACCAAGTTTCCCTTGAAATTATTAAGCCTTTCCTTGGTGTACAAAATTTATCTCTTGATATTAACCCTCCCAAAGAGAAAACTCTTCTTGTGTCATTTGTGGCATAGTAATATCCAATGATACCAAGGCTTGGTTTTGAGTATCATTTGGATTAAAAGTCTACCAACCTGAATCTTACATCAAGTTATTTTGGGGAGTTATGGGAATAATAACTCTTGAATTGGAGGGTACATTATGGTCAAGGGCTGCATATCATTTAGCTTTAGTTATGGATCATTGAGATTGGTAAGGTGGTCTATTTTTTTTGAAACCTTGATAAGGAGGTTTTTGATCTCTAAAAGGTTGATAAAAGGCTTGATTCTATTGTTGATAAGGCCTACCTTGGTAATTTTATCTCTTGACTTGAATTATTTCATTCCCAAAAGCTTGTAACATACTTTTCAAATCTCCAATCTCACTACCTTGATTATAAGGGGCTATAACTTGGGCTTTAGGGGATGGAATAAGGTCTATGTATGGGGTTTGAGGAACTTGAAGGGGTGGGATAGGCTGTAACTCTAGGAATATAGTAATTAAGGGTTTTGGAGAAATATTACCAACTTGTATTAAAATTTTCTCTTCACTTATTGTAACCTCATAGGCATTTGGCAAGGTATTACCACCCATGGACTGTATCATCACACTAATATTAGAAATAAGGATTTTTAGATAGTAAAATAAGGTATACTCTTGGGATGGTCTAATCAATGTAGGTATCCTAGTCTATGTCTTTTAGAATCTAAGGTAAAATCAAACATGAACTCATGGGAGTATCTTTTAATGGTAGTTATCTATTCAACTAAGGATAGGTGATCATATTTGTATTCAAATTATCTGACTAAGGCTTCACCTAACTCATCCCAAGTAGCAGTGGAGGTTAAAGGAAGATTTATATACCATTGCAATGCTTTTCTTTTGAAAGAAACAACTAGCAGTCTGATAGCCACATTATTTTGAACAACATTATGGATGGAAAAAAGGTTGGAAACATCTTGGATATACTCAATAATAGTTATTTTAGCCCATTATCCTAAGAATAAATGGATAATCTTAAGTGAAAACATAGGAATATCATCATACTAGGTTAAATTCAAGGGAATACCCCTACTAAATGGAACAAACACTTGATTCTTGATGACCATTTAGGTAATGGGGATTTGGATAATGGGGAAAATAGCTTAGAATAAAACAATAGGATGACTAGGAGATGCATATTTATTTTGAGGATAAGGACTTGTCCTATTTAATCTTGATTTTTTATAAGAAGCAGAATGTAACTCAATGAATTCAAAAGGAATACCTTTACTTGCTGACCTTATAGTAACCTTTAACATGAAAACACTATTTGAATGATGCTATAAAATCTACAACTTGAAGAATATTAAGATTTTGATGATGGTGAGTATCTCCTACTGATACAAATATTTATTCTCAATCCCAAACTTTAGCTATGCTAGGGAAACTCTATCCCATTAGGCTTGCCAAAACTATTGGTTTCTTAGATTGTACCCTAGCTATGTAAGGGGATTGTTCAGGTCCTACTCAAGTCTAGTCCAACATAAGAATGACCTTAGGTTTTGGGTCACCTAATCTTACGTTAGACCTCTGGAGAAGGCCAGATTCCTTCTAGATCTATCACCTAAAGTAGACCTAAATTAACACTTGCTTAGAAAAGGGGAGAGAGGCTAAAGACAATATATAAAAGCATGTAAAATGAGGTGATGCATTATTAATTTGAATACTTACACTTTACACAAGACACATTCAATAATAAAGAAGATTAGTCCTCAAATAAGTATTTTACAAAAAGTCATTGATTAGCTATCAAATTAGCATGGGAAGGCAGTTATCCACTTACAAACTAATCAATAAACTATATATTACACTTAGAATGACTTGTGAGAATTAAAAATCACTTAATGAAGGTGAGGAGAATAAAAAAAAGGTAAGGAAAACATACATTCACTTAACCATAACACATAGATTCATATAACACACTTCAATTCAACTTACAAAAATGAAGGAATTCAATATTTATTACATCAAATAGGTGTTACATTATAAATATTGTCATAGCTTAAACAAGACAAAGGAATTATAGTCTTTCTCTAAAAATATCAAATATTTATTTTCTAAAAATTTCTAGAGAGAGACATAATGCATAAAAAAATGGGACATATATAGAAAAGAGGAAGGAGAGAGAAGGAGTTGTGATGTATTAACATTAATCTAAGGATGTTGAGTCATGATCTTATCAAGAAGGAACCTAATTTTTTTAGCTATGTAAGAGAATTCAATACTCCATCATCCTTATCTAACCACCAAGTCTCTTTCTTAGGAATCTATGCCATTTTATACCTAATATACTAACAAGGACAAAATTTTTATATCTTGAAACTAACAAAACCATGCCATATTTGATTTAGGCAGCCATATGTACTTGTTTTTCAAAAATGTGACCATATAAAAAGATGAGACACTTATCCATAATAATCACATACTCTATCCCTACTTTTAAAAATGATCATAGGTATATGATAGATGAAAACCAATTTATTTATTGGTTTTCATATAGCAAGAATATCGATGAAAACCTATAGATTGATTGATTTTATTGTAACCACTAACTATCCATCTTCAATCCCTATTAGGCTTAGAAAGACTTATTTTACCTTTGAGTATTTACAGAAGCTAAAAACCTATTATATGCACAAAGATTCTTCAACAGATGGTGAAACCATATTTTAAATCTAGATAATAGACCCTGTATGTTCTAAAACTTCTAACCAAAGCTTCATATTGAGATTTAATGATGATGGGGCTTCATTCTGACTATATGACTGCATATTATTACTTAGTAGTGATCATTTTAACTCTAATGGTAACATATATCCTTGAAACACCTACTCTAGTTTGAACTTGACCATATGTTTGACCTTTAATTTGAAGCCTCTTAGCTTTCAACTTTAAATCTTACTCATCGATTTGCTTTGTATGGAATGCATGTGAGCCATTGATTTACCTGGAAGCTTAACATGATCATGACACTTGGTAGTCTCTTGCTCTTCCTTAGAATAATTTGAATTGTATATATTTCTCATACCATCGATCTCAATATATAGGAATGAATGTGTACCATTGATCTTCTACCAATTTAACATGCTTTTGACACTTGGCAACTTCTCATTAGTCTTCGAGATCCATTGACTCATTGACTCATTAATCACTATCGATCTACTCAATATAATTAAATATGCACCATTAGATCTACTTGGGCCCAATGGCCTATTAGTCACCACATACCATTGATCCATTTGACAGGTACCCAATATCTTGACACTTGGTAGGGGCTTGTTCATGATAACCTTTTGACTCAATGCTCATCGTTGATCTTTGATGCAAAATCAAATGTTCACTATTAAATATTTGGGACCCACTAAAACTTTAGATATTTACTCACCATTGGATATTTGGTAATATTTAATGCTAATCATTGATCTTGATCACTTGAATTCAATTGACTATTTTATGAGGCTTTAACTTGACATCTGTGCGCTCATTTCATTATGCAATACTAACTTTAGAGCCTTATATCTTGGGATAAAAAGCTCATCAAGATGTGAATTTTGAAAAGAATGTTCAAGGCATGAAGAAATTAATGTCCATGTAATTATTTGACTTTGAGAGGATTTCTAATTGAACTTGTAAAATGCTCAAATAAGCTGACCAATCTATTCCTACATGATGTTTGATGATGATCTGGTTCCTTAAGATCATCATATTTACACTTTAAACATGATTAAAGTATTTCAAAAGGTTTAAAATACTATGTGATCTCCTCTTGAATTACATATGCTCTTTGTAACATTAAATCACTCCTCAGTTAGGACCCTACTCAGCTAGTTATCAAAGGCTAAGCATATTTTAGTATGTAGGCCAAATTTGGCCAATAGTTATGTAACTAAATTGGTTCATAGAATCAATCTTGGAGTGACTCAATGTGAAAATAATAACATAGCTCAAATACAACTAGAATAGTGATAATAAGAGCCAAAATTGTGCATTATCAATGCACCATCATCACTACCATTCAATAGAATACCTCAACAAAGAGCACTACTCTAGTTCTATGTCATTATTAGGACTTATGAGAAATCAAAGGTGGATTCAATAAGATTCAAGGTTGAAAAGAGTTTTAAATTATCTTAAGAATTCATATTTTCCCTTTATGCAAAAATCAAGGAGAAGTCATCAAATTAAACAAGGACTTCTAAAAGTGGAGTTTCATCATATAAGTTTTGAGGAGTTGGTTGAAGACTAAGTGGAGTTTCATCATGCAAGATTGGAAGAGTTAGTTGAAGTCTAAGTCAAGATTTAAAGTTTAAGAGACAAATATCATCCAAAATAGGTTAAATTTATTGATCTTTTACAACTTTATGCTTCCAAAAAGGACTTCTATGCCCCCCTCTAAAATTGGAGACTTAATGACGTGATTGATGACAAGATTACATGTGGGTCCCATCACAAAAGGCTCCTTTCACTATATATACTTTTTATTTCTAAGTAATAAAATACCTCTAGCTAGAGGAGGCATAGTGTTGTCAAATTTCAAACTTGTACACACATTATTGAACAATACAAAAAACTAATTTTACCTTCTCATATGCTTTTTACTATAGGAAATTGATGAATTATTGATGTAATATTATGATAATTAAAATGTATATCTAAGTTATGTCCAATTTTTATGCACCTTTATAAAGTAAACTTGATATTGTATAGGTTATTATGTCTTTGAGAGTTTATGAAATCCATGGTTGTGATGAATGCCATTTGAGCTTCCTAAGACAAGTGGTCATCCCTCTAGGTACTATTATAATATAAATAATTTATACAAAGAACTTATGCCCAATATTATTTGGTGAATTATGTGTTAAGGTATTTAATTTTGTTGCATCACCTCATAGTTAGTCATAGAAGTATATGAATAACTATGTATCTCTCTTTTCATTGTCAAGAAGGAGTTTATATGAGGATCAAGGTAATACATCAAGGGAATCATCCCTCTTTGAAGGTTTAATTCCATTATAGGTCACCCAAAACCTATAAGTGATGCTATTATGCCAATTAGGAGAGGAAGATTGAAGACCTTCCTCAAGGGTGAAACTCAAATTTGACAATAATGTGTATCATGCAATGTGTGATAAGCAAGTAATTAGAGTGAACTAGTGAGTAACTTGGAAATTATGGCTCATGGGATGCTACTTGAGTAATTAAAACCTATAGATGTGTTTTACCTATGACTGATATGGAAATAAGATAAAATAGAGAAGTTTTTCTCATTTAAGTGCTTGATTGAATGCCTTTGGTAAATTACATTGTGAGTTGTTTGGTTTTTACTAGGTGAGGAATTAATAAGGATTGATCTTGTATATATACCAATCCCTTTGGAGAATATATAACATTTAAAAACTTAGACTGACCATAGGTATACATTATATTTATAAATTAGATGACTTTAGGGCAAAGACACTTGTATTGGGGTAAGACATTTGCATTGACATAGTGTATAACTAGGATTCAAGTGTTTGGGTAAAAAGATAAAAAACATAAGTCTAAAACATGTAGAGATGGATGATAATTAGGTTTATAACATTCTGATCATGATATAAGGTTTGAATCATTAGAATAACATTGGTCAGAATAAGAGATAAACAATATGCAAAGAGAGATAATGAATGTGAGCCTTTAGACAATGGGAAGGGTCTATAATCTAAAGGTACATCCATGATATGTATTTTTTAATTGTAAAAGACTAAGGTGATATATAACTCAAAAATAGTGTCTAAAATACTACAAATGATCCTAAAATTGACAAGCTTCATGCATTCCCCACTACATAGGAATAAAATTTCATCATCATAATTATTGAAGAATTCATTGACATAATTGCATGGTCTTATGCCAATATGCCTGGGCTAAATACATCTTTGGTCATACACCATCTTGTTGTGCACCTAGATGCCAATCCTATTAAATAGAAGTTGTAGAAAATGCATCAGTTTATTACCATCTAAGTGTCATAACCTCACCAATTGGCACATTTATATAACTGTTAGATAAAGTATAGTAGCATGGATTATTATATTACGATCATAATTTGACTAGTTATTTCAAAGGTGAAACTTTTGGTTTACACATACACATATGTTCAAGTGGGGTGTACAATTGTTATGGTTAGAATGTTAAATTGGTTTGTATATATTTATAGATATATGTATATGCTCCAAGTGCCCCCCCTAGTTTTTAGCTTGGGCAATATAATCTTGCAATTATTTCTTCAGACCATAAGCTTGTATTAGTTATTTATAAAATCTTATGAGCTATGGTAATATTATAGGCACATGTAAATAAAGGACTTTTTATTTATTTTAAAGCTTTAGTAGGTTGGTGTTAAAAGGGGTTAGTTATTAGGATCACAGTCTTCTTGTAGTAAAAAGGCCTTTGACCATGATGGGGTCATGGATTTGTTATGGCATTGGAACTTAACTTGAGGAAAAATAATTTGATTTTAGGGTTTTGATTGGATATCATTTGGGTCATTGACTTAAAAGGAGAAAATTAGAGTGAGGAGAGTATGGAGAAAAAAAAATAATTTCAGGTTTGTGTTTGGATGCCACCATGATTGGGCATGGAAGATTAATTGAAGGAAGCAGGTGTGGATCCCACATAGATGAGGATGAGGTACCACAACAAGGAGAGAGAAGAATATGAAAGGAAGAGGGAGGTGATGGTAGATAAGGATGATGTAAGGAGAAAAATGCATGCTTATACTATTGTATGGGGCACCATGGTGAAGGAAAAACAAAAACTTCTTACACTAAAACATGCATGTATTCCTTTCTTGTTAAAATTTTGTAAATTAAATCCTATGTTAATAATTCCAAGTTCTATAGATAACCTTTCTTGGGAATATACTCATGTGGGTATATTATGTTATACCCACACGAGTCTATTCCATGGCTAGGGTAATATTAGGGTTTGAATATGATGTTTTATGTGTAAATTTCTTATTATTGAATTATAATGAAAATCAGGGTATAATCCTAGACAATGTTTTTATTTCATGGATTGAATTGGTTGCTTGTTTTTGGTTTTGTTACATCATAGTGGATTGTATATAATTTGGTTATAATGGATTTGGATTTGTATGATTTTGGGAATCATCTTAATTACTACATATTTCATGTTTAATGTTTTGATATGTACATTTTTTTAATATGCTGAAGATTGTGGTGAAATTACCCAAATTTGGTACTACCAATTTAGAATGGAAATTATTACTATTAGTTGGTAATTTTATTACCCTAATTTTATGTTAAATTTGGGTCACTATGTTTGATAGACTATTTTATGTGTTATAATTATTCAGATTGAAAATAAAAATTCATTTTGTGGAAATTCAACTGTATACAACCTTAAAACCTATATGTTTATGTGAATTATTTTTACAGATTGATAAATGAAAGCACTCTATTATATGTTATATTTATACTGGGCCAATAAAATATGTGAAATATATCTACTTAGTTTAGATGGCTACTTTATATAATCATAATGATAATTTGACCTTTACAAGAGAGGGAATAAGTTGTTTTTATGCATTACTTTTCCAATGATTTAATTGAACCTTAAACCTAGGTGAAAACCCATGTTTGATATTGGAAAGAGTGTTTTATTTTTATATTTTGAGTTTTAAATTTTGGATATATTTCCAAACTATTTTGAAAACAAGATCCAGTAAATGATTTTTGATCACCCTGTTGTGGAAGACAAATCTGATCTACTAGTTTTCTTTTTCCATATGACATTTGAGTGTTTATTAGTTAAATAAGGTTTTTAGAAATGAGTGAACCATTATTTTGTATGATTGGATCATTATTATTTAAAATATTATTATTACATTGCTATTCATACACCTAATCTACTGAGTGGAAAGAAAATTAATTTTTGTTAATTTGTGAGCTTACTGCTATGAGATACTAATATTAGCAAACATGATTTTATATGCTTTGAAACACATTTATTTGAAATAATCACTCATTTTTAACTATTATTATTCTACATTGGGTGTTTATACTCAATAAGAGAGAAATCAAATTGATTTAAGTAACAAAACAACTAAACTAAGAGATAGTTTGGAATACTCTTTGTTGTTGTAGACCATCTTAAACATGTTAAATGCATTGCTAATGTTATTATACAAGAAATATTTGAGCATAAATCATCTTGATCATTTTTGAAGGTTTATAGAATAGATTCATTGATGATTACCTTCATGAAAAATAAAATGTTACAAGAGTAAGAATTATGAGGTTGCCTAAATTCATTTTATGTGGAATTAAATTACTTTGAATTGTTTCGCTCTTTCTGAACTTGATTTATTAAAAAAGAATTTAACTCTCATAATATTGAATAAAAGGGAATTCACATTTCCAACTTATAACTAACACTCTTATTTCACCCTTTCTAGTCAAAGGTTATGATATAGTTGGTCTTTATTTTATGAAATTGATTATCTGATTATCTTTGTTTCCTACTTAAAGTGTTATGCTCACTAATGATAACCCAAGATATAATTTGAGATGATAAACTCAATTTTTTTTTTAATATTGATAAGCTACAAACAAGGGTGCAGAGCCCTATTACAAAATGCCTCAAGGGCAATAAAATAGGCTAGTAGCCATGAACAAGAAAGCAAAAACAAACAAATAGGAGACTAACACAAAAGCATTAAAAGACCTAAATGAAGAAATAGTAAAAGAACCTCAAACTAATTAAGAAGAGCTTTCCAATCATCCTTGAGGAAACCCAAGAGTTCCTCCTTACTAGCGGCCTTGCCATCCTTGTCTACCTTCTCATCCTAAGCATCATATAGGATATCTAGTGAAGTAGTATCCTGATGAATCACTTTAGAGCACATGGTATCAAGTACCTTCATTTTTTTTTCTAGAGAGAATAACCCACTCTTTACATCCTCCAAGTCCTTGAGCAGAATATAATTAACACAAATCTTTTCACTAGCATATTCTTTCCTAGGGGTTTTTGAGGACTCAATGTCCACATTTTCAGAGTCATAAAAGGATTTATTAACTACTCAAAATATCTTGTGCCATCCTATTCCCCTAGTTGATCAAGAGTTGATTTAACCCCCATGATCTCCACCTCAGTCTCTAGATCTGAGGCTGAAGAATAGTTGAGTCCAAGGATAAACCTATAGTATTAGATTGTATTGTATTTTTGAGTCCATGGAAAAACCTCCATGTCACCCACCAATGTCTTATCTCATATGTAATAAAACCTTTCCAAGATGAGGTCTTGTGCGATGTGGTCAATCTAGATGTTTGTGATGTACTCCTTGGTTAGCCATCTATGTATGATTGACATGGCATATATGAATCAATAACTTGAAGGATCAACCTCACTCTTGGAACATGGAGCTATAGGGTACCAAAGGTACCACCTTCTACATCTATCTCCTTGATTAGTGCCAAGAAATTCATTTTCATGATGGTCAAGCCACAAAAATCTAAAAGGGCTGATGTTATAACCCTGAATACATAAACAACTAATAATAGAATAAAATAGATACCAAGATGAGGAAGTTCATATCCTTCTGACCATATAATGACGGTTAGATAGAAATGATGAATAATCAAGCCCTACATAGCTCCACAAAGCACAGTCCATTCCAAGTATGCATCAAGAATCAAATCAAAAAAAGAATGCCACACTTGTTGACAAATATTGATGTAATGAGGACCATTTATTCTCAAGGAGGGAGGAATGATCCAATCAACATTTCAGGTGATAATTTGGGTGATGGTTCTACCCCAATTGGTGGTAGAACTTCTGAGAGCCATAACTTTTGCACCATAGCTTCATTTGAATCCCCATTTGAAATATTGGAAAGCTAAGAATGAGGGGAATTTTGTGAGATGGAACAAGCTTCACTCGGTGGGTTTTGACATTAAAAAACCAAATTAAAGTTTAATAGTGTAGTCTAAAAATAGTAAGTTTCTAAAAATAGTAATTTCTCAAATTCTGTAATGTTGTAAATCATGGAAGTTGAACCAATTCATCTCCGTCAAGATTGGTGAAATTACACATCCTCTTCCTACCTTCAAAGTAATTATAAAAATAGATGTATCCTAAAAATTCAATCAAACATCTCTTCTCAGAGATAGGCATATGTTTGGATCTACAAATTTAATTAATAAAACATCTTCTCAGAGATAACATTATTATAATTGTGTTATTATTTATTGAATTATCTTTCAACCAAAGATTATGAGTTTTGGAGTAGTGGGAAGGTATATTTTTCCATTCAAACAAACCCTTAGCCACAACTTTTTATGATTGGTTGGGGGACCCAATCAAACTAATCATGGGGGTCAAAGGAAAGGGGCCCTATAGAAAAAGGTTATTTTTTGGGAATCAAGTGAGGACTTAGAACCTTTATTCTTATAGGGTTGAGATACATGAATATTAATGATTGGATCCTTAGGGTTGTGGGAAGTTAGGATAGGGCCTATGGAATCTTTCACAATAGGGCTAGTGGTCTTACTTTTACCAGGGCTACCATACTTAATGCTCAAGGGGATGTTATCATCTAACTCATTGTCATTAGCCTCATACACCAGAAAGGATTTAATGGGCTTAGGTGGATAGAGTGCTAGGTAGAAATGGTAAAGATAAAAAATAAGGCCTTGGTGAAGTGAGACAACTACAATATCATGGTTACTTTCAAATGTATTCTCATTAATCTTCATAAAAGACTCCAAAGATGAAAAGAGATAGAATGGGAAATTGACAAGCCCCTTATGATGAAAATGGTTCAATAAAAAAAATGATAGTGGTAGAAACACTTGATCCTATCCTCTAAGGTAATGTATTTCATAATAATAAACAAAACTTATCCCAAGGGTTGATGAGGCTCTCCCTGTCAAAGCTACATTATAGTCAAATCAGTGACACACCCTCTCTAAAAAATATCTTCACGCCTTCAGGATCCTAGAATTTAGTTTGTTTCTTTAGAATTTTCCCTTCACATCTCATACCCAAAGCCTTAGCTATAATATCTTCACTCACTTTGAATTAAATTCTACCAACCCAAACTTTATGATCCTTATTTAAGACATAGAAAACTCTATAGATAGATTTTCATCAAAGCCATTGAGGCATTTCAAGAGTAGAGTGATACCTCCCACATAATAAATACTCCATAGCATGGCATCAACCTTATATTATACATAGGATAAGGGTTTGATTCAAAATTTGTCACCACCCATGATTAAATTCTTCACAATTTTGAGGAAAATATCACATAGAGTAAACCTCAACACCCAAGGATAATGTGACTTGATACAAAAATGTCTAGAAATAATGATGTGGATATCATCATTAAACCAACTCTTGATGCCTCTCAAACACCCAAACTCATCCTTCAAATCATTCATGATGATCAGGTAATAATTTCAAGTGTAATTAATCTTGTGTAAGATATCAATTGGAAAATGTGTCCCTAGGATTTGATACAGTCTCATGGGATAGCTAAGCACTTGACTCAAAATTTTTCTGATCTAAATTTTGATGATGTGGTACTTCTTATCACCTAAAGTGTAATCATACATCATCTTATCCATATTGATGACAACATATTTTCACCCATTTTGATGGAAAATGTCTATTAAGGATCACCCTATTAAAATATATATGCATATATATTCTAAACAATATTGATTTAAGAGGGTCATTAAGCTGAATAAGGTTGGGCCTCCATTTGAAGGTGATATCTAACATTTATAAGTAGATTGTTAAGATTCCTCAAACACCTTATAGGGAAGATGTTAATACCCATATTGGCCATAACATCTACCACTTAGTTTTCATTTCTATAGATATACTTAACTTCAAATCCTTTAAAGCCAAAAAGGAATTTTTTTATATCTTGTACAATGTCAGTAATCTTCTAGCCCACCCTAGATTTCTTCTTAACAGAATCAATGATAAGATTGGAATCAATTTTGATTAGGATGTTTTTAATGCCAATAAAAAGAGCCACCTTAAGACCCTAGAGGAGGGCCATAGCCTCAATAATGTTAATGCAATTTTCCCCTAGCCCTCCAACATAGGCAACTACAATCTCCCCCTTATCAGATCTCAGGACTCCACCCCCACTTGTCTAACCTAGGTTACCTTTAGTATCTCCATCAAAATTGAGCTTCATCCAACCATAAATATGGGGAGCCCACTTGGTATTAGCATGAGCGATCCTCTTAGAGTTATCAGTTCTATAGATGTGAGCTAGGATATCACTAATTGATAATACTTGATTCAATATTATTGGGAGGAGCTTTAGAATATTTCAAAGTGCTGTTAGAGATATTTTCCTACAACCATTTAGCAAATAGAAAAAATACCTCCTTAAGAGATTTTGATTTATCTTTAAATATCCTATTGTTTCATTCCTTTTAGAGTCCCCAAGCCAAGATAGGGGGATCTGAGACCATATCCATTTTCATATAGGATAAATAAAAGGGGGTAACCAAAACCTTATGATAGTTGAGAGATCATAATTCATGCTCCAAGAGACTTCAAGATTCTTCATAACAATTCTCCAAACCTCCCATGAGAACTCATAATGCAATAAAAGGTGGGAAACTAAATCTCCCTCCATGTAGAGTGCATAATGATTAGGGATTTGAAAGCCTCTAATGTGGAGATTATCCATAGTAAGGATCTTATTATGTATGGAAAGACATTAGAAATTATTGATATTGGGAATAAGATTATGATTCCAAACCATTCTCTAAAAGTTAGAGTCCTCATTAGACTCAAGGAGTAGATTGTAAGTAGATCTGATTGTAAAAAATATCATTTTATCTTTTTCCCATAGCAATTTATCCTTTGAGGGGAATATATGAACCCTACATCCTTGGAGAGAGAACTGTAACTCCTTAATAATAAAAAATAAAGTCATTATGGTCCTGAAAATAGTTAGATAACTATTTCTAGCCATAATTTCTAGGAAGAAGATAATCAAAAACCAACCTCCTAAAGTAAGTAATGGCCCTTTTAACAAGTCTTTATAGGTTTTGGATCTTATATAAAGGGGTACCCTTTAACCAACTATATTCCAAAAATTTGATAGATCTACCATCTCCCAGCTTTCAATTAATACCGTACAGTAATAAGGTTATACTTTTTAACACATTATTCTAAATCATCTAACATCTAAGGATACCCAAGACATGAAAGAAATAATTGAGGTTGTTATTAGAGAGGAAATTTGCTCTCATAATGATACCCTAATCCTTTCTGATACTCAGGAAATTTCACCCAATCTTAGCTAGGAAAGCTTTGTTGATCAAGTGAATTTTTTTGATCCCAGGACCTCCTTGAATTTTAGGTCTACATAATTTATCCTACCTAACAAAGGAAATCCTCTTTTTCTCTTCCACCTCTATCCATAGAATTTTTTTTTGAATTATCTCTAACTTCTCCACAATATATTTAGGGATTTTGAAGAGGGAAAGGAAATAGATTGGAATTCCTTGAAGGGAGGCCTTTAGAATTTGGTATTTTCCAGCTTGACTAAACATTTTACCTTTCCACCCATCCAACTTCTTGTAAATTCTTTCAAGAATTGAATTCCAACATATGGGAGGAACATCTTTAATAGCAAATGGAGGCCAAGGTAAGTACCTGGAAGCTTACCACTTGAACAACTAAGAATCCCCATGATTTTCTATTGAAGGTCAAAAGGAGTATTGAAAAAGTAGACCAAGTTATTATCATAGTTGATACATTAGCCAGATGCATCCATGTAGTCCTTGAGCACATTTTCCTATTTCCTAGCTTCCACCATCAAGGTAGCTCCAAAGATGATAGTGTTATCCACAAACTAATGAATGGTATTATGATTAGCTATTGAAGTAGGTTTAATACCTTTAATCTCCTGATATCTTTGTAGCTTCATAAAACTCCTACTTAGAACCTCAATTGTAAGAATGAAGAGGTAAGGGGAAAATGGGTCACCTTGCCTAATACCCCTACGAGCATTGGAAAAATCCCTAGAGACCCCATTGACTAAGACAAAGTACTTGATAGTGGTGACATAGGTTTTGATGATCTACATTATTCCATTTCAGAACCCCATTTTCCCAAGGACTTTGAATAGAAAGTCTGAAGACACTCTGTCATAAGGCTTAGAAATGTCCAATTTGAAGACCATTCTAGGGAAATTATTTATCTCCATGGAATGAATAAATTCATGAGTGGCTATGGAAACATCCAAAATATGTCTACTAGGGACAAAAACCTTTCGACTATTACTAACCAGATGGTTCAGGATTGGCTATAATCTACATACCAAGATCTTAGAGAATATCTTGTATACAATATTACAAAGGTTAATGGGCCTGAAGTCCTACATACAAATAGGATCTAGTTTCTTTGGAACAAGTGCTATGAAGGTGTGATTAAGCTATTTTAGCAATTTTATAGTTTTAAATAAGTTTGAAGGTACCTTAGTAACATCATGACCCACTATCTCCCATAACTATTGGAAAAGGGCTGGAGGAAAACCATCTAGGCCTAGGGCCTTAAAAGCACCCATCAAAGAGAGGTAAGCATGTACTTCCTCTTCAGTCATAGGTTTTGTAAGGAGATTATTATCTTCAACATTAAGCTAGGTACAGATAATGTCAATAAGATCTTGCTTCTCCATTCTATCCTGAACATCAAGTAATTTATAAAAATAAGTGGTAGCAACCTACCCCATTTGAATATCTAATTAGACCAAAGATCCATTCTCATCCATTAAATGAATAATTTTTTTCTCTTCCTATGATTCATGGTAGATTGATGGAAGAAGGCAATATTTATATCCCCCTCCTAGAGCCATTACACTCTATATTTTTGATTCTAGAAGATTTACTCCTTTTTCAATAGTTCACTACATTCCTTTCTCAAGGAATCCTGTTGCAACAACATATCATCAGTGATGTCTCCATTGGCCATCAACAATTAAATTTTAGCAAGGTTGGCAGATATCTTTCTCTTGTTCTCAAATATATTTCCAAAGGTATACTTGTTCTTACCTTTGACCTTATTTTTCATAATATTTAGCTTATGTGCTAATATGAACATGTGAGATCCTTGGATAGTGATATTCCACCAACTATCCAACTAATATCTAAAGCACAGATGTTGAGTACACATTAACTCAAACCTAAAGGGGAAAGGACCCTTTTTCTCTCTATCCTCCAAGATAAAAGGAGAGGGTTATGGTCAGAGGTCATCCTGAGGAGGGCTTCAAAAAGATAGGCATTAGTGTAATCCTAATTAGAGGTAACCAACACCCTATCTAGTCTAACTTGCATTAAGTTCTCACCTTTCCTTCTATTAGACCAAGTAAAATGTTGTCCTTGAAGATCTAGGTCCATAAGACCCTTGTTATTGAGAAACTTAACTAGGTTAACCATCTTATTAGTGTAGTCTAAAATACCACCAATATTTTTTGAAGGATAGAGTGGGGAGTTGAAGTCATCAACAAGCATCCAAAAATCCTCTTTCTTTCTCCCAATCAGAGTGGAAAGGAGATCCCACAACTCCTTTCTTATATTTATCTGATTAGGGGCATAAATATTAATTAAACTCCAAGATTTTTTATGGGTAACCATATTGACATATAGTCGATTCTTGCATCTAGAAATGAGACTCCCTTTCATGAAATTTTTATTCCACATAGTGATGGTACCTCCTGAAGCTCTTAAGTTGAGGCATAACTTATACAATACTTAGCGTTAGGCCATATTTATTTTGTAATAAGTTGAAATCCTTTAGCTTTCTTCTTGACTTCCTATACTAAGAGGATATCAACTTTATTATCATAAATGTAGTTCTTAACAAGGAATTGATTTTGAGGGTTATTGATCCCTCTAATATTCCATTAAAGGATATTCATTTACCTTGGAATTTCTTTGAGCCAATCACTAGAGTCCTCTCTCTATCCATAACAATGTCCTTGTTGATAGGCTTCTATCTGGTTTCTCTTTGGGTGGGTATTCTTGCTTTGAAATCCACCCCAACATTAGTAGTTTTCCTTGCTTGACATTTGCCTTTCTATTTAGTAGTGGTCCAACCCTCAAAATATAGATCCTTATCAATCTTACTAGTTCCCACTCCAGGGGTTAGATTAAGTGAGTTATTCCTTGGTGAAGTGAAACCTTGTAGTTTACTACCAGTTCCTTCCCCTTTGACTAGGATTCCAATACTTTTAAAGATTGATTCACTACCATTATCCATGTTATATAACTCAAAACTCCTTGAATCTAGGTCAACATTAACCTTGGCCTCCTGATGTATCTCACCTTCCTTTAAACTTTACAAGGGTGTAGACATCACACTAAGCTGGGTAGTCATTTGTTCCTTCATACTGAGCTCGATGATAGGAGTCTTTAAAGCCTCTCCTTGAGAGGTAGAGATATCAAGATCTTTTACCATGTCACCATACAAGCCTATGTCTACTTCCCTTTCCTTATTCTCATTATTCTCCTTTTGGGGTGTGCTAATGATATTTAGGATGTCCACCCTAAAAGGATAGTCTTCTTTAACTCCATTAGTTTGGCTTTCCAAATCACTGGAGCTCTTTTTATTTATATTACATTGAGTTATGAGGTACCCTTTTCTATTACAGTTTTGACAAAAGACCATGGACTTCTCATATTGAATAGGCTAAGTCCATTGACCAAATTTAGACTCAAAAGTAATGGAGTTTGGTAGAGATTTATTAATATCTACACTAATACAAAAGTAGGAGATACTAACTTAGACTTATTCTGGGTAGTATTGTCCAAAGAAATAAAGTGAATGAAAGTATTTTCTATCCAGATGATCACTTTTTTATCCCAATATTCCAAGGGGAGACTTGGAAGTCTCACCCAAATTGGGGCTATTTTTTTATATTAGTAGCAACATCAAACCCTAGTTTCTATTTGGAAAGAGAGAGGCTATGCTTTCCATACACCCATGGTCCCCCCATAAGAACATGGGTGAGATTTTATCTAGCCATAAAATTAAATAGGAACATCCTTCCAACCATGGTACTAACTAAAATTCTAATTTTCACCTTCCATTTAATAGTGACCCATCTCCTCACCAAATTAATATTCAGTTTGAAGTCAAAAAATTTATCAACAAGAGCCTATTCCATTGAAAAAACTATTATTTCCACCATAAGATCAAAGAGTTTGAGAGTTAAGCCATCTTGTGACTTTAAAAATAGTGAGATAACCCTCTATTTATCATAGTTCTTATCCCCTAGAAGGACATTATTCCACATGTTGAGAATTAACACATCACCCTAGGTCATGAGTTCAGAATGGTAGCCTAAGGTAATCCCATGACTAACTTGTATTGAGGGGGAGAGGGAAGAGGGGTAAGGGGTCCCCTTGGGTCCCCCATAGCTATGGATAATTTAAAAATTCACATAGGTGGGAAAATGTGTAGATTGTATAGGCATTAAGTGGATCTATGTCAAATTATGTGTGATAAACTCAAATTTATTGATTCTATTTGTATTACATTAATATTGAAGTTTGATTTACCTCTTTAGAGGCTAACTTGTTTCTAAATTTAATACATATATCATATAATTATTTCTTTGTGCATATGGCCTATGGATTATATATGATATAATTATTAGTTATTAGAAGATTATTTAGATTACTTGAGTCAATATTAATATTTCAATACTATAAATTGGAAGTATGGACTATTGTATGCAAATAATACTTTCTACATTTCTTGTAGTAATTTATATTGTGTACAAATAGATATCTATATATTAATGATATCATTCTAGCATCAGGTTATTAAATCATGTTGTGTAAGTTTTTAATGCTGTCTTTATTTTTTTGGTCTTAGTAGTGAGGTGCTTGGATTTATTCTTATATATATCATGGACTTAATATTATGTACACTTGATTGATTAAGCCATCAAGTGTAAAGGGTTGATTATATATGTCTGTATGTATATTTATATATGTATATATGTATGTGTGTGTGTGTGTACACACACACACATTACCAAGTGCTAGAAAATGTATTTTTGACACATTGCATTATGGTATTGTGGAAATTGTTATTAAGATAATATTTTAACTATTCATATTTCCATATTGATTTATGGATCTAGTTTGAAATGATGTTTTTTTATCACTCACCACCACCCCCTATTAATAATGGATGTTAGTCCAATCATATTGCATTTGGAAATACAAGTATGAAAGCCTTTAGGAAATTGGATAGTTAATAAATGAATGATTCTTGACTTGTGATTATATGAAAACAACCAAGATCAAGTGGTTATTAGCAAGACTTGTGGGTTGAAGCTTGAAAGCGAAATGTGTTATCTAATTTTGATAAATTACTATTTTGGGATTCATGGTTGACCATATTGAGACCATGTAAAATACACGTGCAATGTGGAAGCTGGATATTCATAATTATAACCCATAACTAGCCTAGATCATGATGTTGCTAATGGCCTAATTGCAATATTGGTCATTTAATAAGTTATTATTCATGTGGCTAGTTAAATCATTTACTTCTTAATATAGGGATTTGAAAAGAACCGTTAAGTGGAAAGACCCTAAGGTCAAGGATTTATTCATGTAATCCTGACTTGGTAGAAATATTGTTGGTGGTTCATCATATTTTTGGTATTCATTTTATATTGGGTGAAAGTCTAAATGGATGAGTTATTGATGGTATAATGGGATTGTTAGGGATGTTATGTTTATTTTCAATGTGTGCATTATTGCATGGTGAACATTAAATAATTCATGCTGGAAAATAAGAACATGGTTATCTAATTAACAATGATAATCACCTCCCATATGATGGAACTATATTTGATATGTTGGCATTAACTAAATTAAGGAATATGGGTGCAATGACCCCTAAGACTATAGATCATGGCACAATGATCTAATGGGGGTAGAACCAAAATTGGTCTTCGTATACATAATTAAAAAGGTTATATGTTTAAAGAATTATGTCACATTATCTTGATGATAGTCCAGTGGTATCTTCTTATTGATTTAAAATTATTGCAAAGCTTTCATAAGTAAAAGCTTAGTATGATGATACCTTAGTTATTCTTTTATGAATTGTCATGCTTATTATGGTACCCCCTTATTATCAAATTTGTATATATATCAAATGACCCTTAAGATAATTCTCTACTATGATAAATCTTATCCTTTTGGTGTTTAACCTTGTCTATTAAACTAAACTGGATAATAACTATGACATTAAGGATACCCAAGGCATGAATGAATCTTTCTAGCCTATTGAATCCCCAATCCATAAATGCATAGGGTAATTAGATACTTAGATAGGGCTGAATATCCATAGATGGTTTGATAGGGAAGATGAGTGCCTTCTATAAAGTTTGAAGGTTATAAGTGTGGGCCCCACATTAATACCCCTTAAATGATATATCATCCTTTAGGCAACCTTATTATCAATGGAATCCTCTAGAGATGTTCATCCTTAAGTGTCTAAGTGAATCAATTGATTTATGGGTCATCTACTCATCTTTGTGCAAACCCTAGTTGATGCATCATGCATCATAAGGTTATGTGGTAGGCTCTACATGTAGTTATACTTCATACTTTGTATAGTAATTCTTGAATTTTTGTGGGGTTTATGTCATCTAGTATTAGAGCTTGTGATATAAATATTATCAAGAATAATGTTTATTTCTCTTACTCCCTAAAAATAAAGATCAATATTAATTCACTTTACAACTGAATCAAGTTGTACTTACTATTGGGTTCCTATTAGTTGTTATTCCAAGAGATGTTTAAAAATTGCAATATACCTAATGTTATTTTATGATTCTCAAAAATAAGGATAGAGTCAGATCTAATGGTGCTGATATTGAGTGAATTTGAGGTAATAGGTGGCTTGATAAGTAGGAAGAAGTCCTCAATGGGATTTAATAACTTGAGAAACCATTCAAGGCAAGATTGGAAAATAGGAACATAGGTTGCATAATATAGAGAAAGTTTTATAGAGAGTTACCCCAATCTAAAATTGGTTATGCAAATGGACCTAGGTTACAAGAAAAGGTGTTGATTACAGTTGACCTAAATGACAAATAAATCAAGAAGTTCCCACCACCTACTTACATGGAGGAAAAATTTGATGACACAACTGATGCATGATTGTGTGTACACATAAGTATATCAACCTAAAAGGTATAATAACTCATGTGAATAAGATGGTGTTATTACATAACATTGGGATGATGGAAGTCTAAATTTCTTTGATGGTAATTGATCTCTACCTTGGCCTTGGTTAGGTTAACCTTTTTTTATTTTAGTTACGTTTAGGCAAGCCTAACTTATTGATTATTGACTTGTATGGGCAAGTCAATGTGAGATAAGTGGTAAAGTCTTTGCTCTTTGAATTAAGGGAAATAATGTTCAGTATCTATTGATGGGTTGTATGGAAAACTGTCATAAGGTGCTTGGAACATTATGACCTAGGGAAGACCAAGGGTCTAACTTAAACTTAAAAGGTTGAATTGATATGAGGAGATGTCTAATTGAGTATGTCAGTTGAGCTTTATCTCTCCACTTGTAGAGGGAGTGATTTGAGTAATTAAGAAACTATGAAGCATGAATGGTTGTGATAACTATTGCTAGTCTTATAGATAAGACTACTATATTTATTATTCAGTAAAGTAAATATCTAGTTTAAATTGTTGAAAAGAGATCAAAAGATGAAATTACAGAAATACTATGCCACTTTTTTCCTAATTAATGGTTGTAAGTGGAGTAAGAATGTCTCTAGGGGTTCAAGTTTCTCATGGTTGAGCAAAGTTGTCTTAAGGCAAGTCTACCTTTGGGGGCTGTGATAGTAGACCATGGTAAAGGTAATGTTGAGTTATTGCATGTATGTAAATATTTTATTCAAACACACACACACACACACACACACACACACACACACACACACACACACACACACACACACACACACACACACACACACACACACACACACACACACACACACATGTCAGTTTAGTTGATTGAATTGTGCCATGATGAGATCTGAAACACAAATATATACTTTGAGGTGTTATAAGATTATATATAGATTAGAAAAAATATCAAGGGCTGCTCCTTACATCTTTTTGTAAAATTTAGCTAGAATTGTTGTGGACAAATAAAAATTTCATATATATGTATTTTATTGATAATTGGGGTAAGTAATTGTAAGTTATTTCTTGAATTATGTGTTTATATAAATGATTGGTTGTAACAATACAAAATTTTAAAGTAATGTGTCTAATTCTTGGGGAATACTATTTTGTCCCAAATTAGTGGACTTATAAACAAGAGACTGGGTAGGTTTTATTGGTTAAAAAATATGATATGGTTGGTTGATTGTAACCATTATGTAACCATAAAGTGAATAAGTATTATGTATCATAATATTGAGGTGCTAGAAAATATATGCATTTCAATTAAATTAAGGCTTGATCTTGTTATAAGCATTTGACCTCCTTCGAGTTGAATGAAGAATCCTATGGTTCCATAACTCTAAAAGGATAAAAGCTATTAAGTGTGCGAGTCTGTTTTGATTTCATGGTGATGTTTATTTTGATCATGGATATGTTTTAATTCCATAAGGATGTTATGATGACAATGGATATATTTTACATCTATGAGGATGTCTTTTATGAATTTTAGCTGAATTTAATGGTTGTCAAAAACTATAATTCCCATGATGATAATATGATATTCACCTAGAGCATTGGATGAGTTCATCATTTCTCAAGATTACATTGCATCAATGCAAGTATTTCTAGTCAACCTTTGACTTGTTAAAACAAGTCAATTGGAAGGATACTAATGGAAGATTATTGTCAGAATCAAGAAATGATGCTTAGTAATAATTTATAGCTTGCATGGGTGATATATATTATGATGTTGAGGTATAATATTCATGGGAGGTCCAAGAATGTAACTTAAGATTGGAGGGCCTAGTGGGGTGAATGTGATTTACTTGCTTGGGAAAGTGAGAAAGTTTTGGGGATCTCTCATTATTAATGGGTATTGTGATCCATCTAATCCATGAGGTGTGAACATTATTGGTATCTTCTTGAGACTCATGGATATAAATTAATGGGCTTTTTTAGAACACACCCTTCCTTAAAATAAGGTGTTGGTGAACTTGAGATCCTTGAAATTGATTATGATGTAATATGATAGATATTTTATGTCATATGGGATGGCATTTGGACATCAAGTAGACCCATGATAATTATGGACCCTTGTGCTTCACTTACCAGTGTGTTTAATTGGTGTGATGTGAAGATACCTTAGAATAAATTATCAAACCTCTAGATCAACATGTGTGTCATAGTTTTATGTTTACTTCAATGCATTTAAAACTATTGTATGTTGTGTAGACCTTTAACATTTTGTGAATTATATTAAATCATGTAAACTTGTAACTTATCTATAATGTGTGAATGTAATTAAATTGTGAACTTACAAAATTGCTCTGTGTTATCAACATTGTTATGTATTTGATGATGTAACTATGAGACATGTGAATGGTGATAAACCACTTTGTGATGTAGTTTCTTTTTCCAAAATCAGCCTCTATTAACTTAAATCTACCAAGGTATAATGAATGTATTATGTGATGTGATCTCACATCACCACTCTAAAAATGAACATTCATGTAAGTATGAGCTTTAGGGTGAATAAACACTATATCCATGATGATTAGATTGGGTATAGTATAGGGAGTGGATTCTCATAGAGGCTAAAAACCCACTTCTCCTCTTTGCATAAAGTAGCCACCTGATTCATTTGGGTTATGCACCATGAGTGCCACAAGTTGTCTATGAGATCTTCATGTATAATGGTCACCTTATGGATAGATTATTCCTTTAACTACCTATTGATGCCTGAATATGTATCAAAGGTGCCTAGAGTGTTCAAGAACACTTCTCATTTTATAATTTTTAAAATTTAGTGCATGAGTTGGAGATTGTGATAATCCTATTATCTATTGATAGAATAGAGGTAAAGCAAGTGATTTGTTCATAATATTTATCAAGTTTGTTGGTTGGGAGCCACCATGGCTAAAAGTTAGTCTATGCAGAATATGAAGTATACTATGCTAAGAATGGTGAATTATGATCAAGAACTAATCTAAGATGGATATTTACAATGGAAATTAAACTAGAGTGATCTGGTTAGAAAAGGATAAAAAGGAAGGGTAGGGTAGAGAAGAAATGTTATTGATGTTCATTCTAAATATGATGACAAAGTTTAAATATCCTCAAGCATGCACCTAACTAATGTATGACATGAAATAAAATAAGTTCAAATCCTATCACACATTAGGTAAACATATAAGGATGGTATGAAATAATGTAAATAAGAACCAAGTTCACTTTAAAGATTTACCATTATAAGAAAACATCATTAGCCCAAATGTAAAAAGAGTAAGAAAATGAAATGAACCTAAGGTCTTTCAATTAACCCAACATTGACACAAGTTAACAGCTCTGCATTCAAATGTACATGCCTAGAACTCATAAGATCCATTAAAATCTAAAAATTAGAAAAAACAAGTGAGAGAGAAGCCAAATAACAAAAAACACAAGAAAATTTTGAAAAACTTTGCAGATTTCCTTACTTATACTAATTAATCAAGAGTTACAATTGGATTTTGGCTCTAAGAACTCCCTATATCTTTTTAAATTGATAATGCTCCTTCTATATAATGAAAATAAGTATGCTAGTCAATCATATCCAATTACAAAAGTAAAAGTGTTAGGATAGTTGTCTTTTCTACCAATGTTCTAGAGTACACTAGACTTTCCCTAATGGACTGACCTATAGGCAATGTGTTTTACAAACTACACATGCCTTTAAAAAGAATATTTCATTTTCAAAATATATAATTCTTAGATATAAGAAGAATATTCCTAAGTCACTTAATCTAACTTTGAAAACCCTCTATCTCCTGCTTTGTCTCTCTAACATGATCTTAATTCTATAATGTTTCTCTTTAATTAGATCAAGGTCAATAACTAGTTTCATGAAGAGCTCTTTCATTTTATTAGCTAAGCTCTTTTGAAATTTATCTATTCTACCTAATGCCTCCCTAATGCTTCCAATGTTTTAGATTGAGGTAAAAGCAGGTTTTGAAGGGGCCTCGAAACCCTGTTACAAAGAAAGAAAGATCGTCCAAGACCACAGGCAAAGCCTAAAAACTACTACAAGGAAGTAGCAAAAATAGGTTTTAAATGGATCTAAAACCACCAGAAAGACTTCCAGTCAAAACCCAGATTAAATAGAGATCTGGTATCACGAAAGGCAAAGGATTACAGAAAGAAAACAAAAGACAAGACCAGTTACTAAACCAACCAGAAGAACCAGATTATTCATCCAGTTCCAATATCATTTTCATAGTTTCTTTTCCTTTCATAACAGTATCCTGGGCAGTGGTTGCCACCTGCATAGCTCCTTTTTGTGTAACCTTCTTTCTAGAACTTTGTCTCATCCTTTTGCTGGGTCGCTCCAGGGCTTTGGTCTCCTCATTGGCTCTTTTACCTATATTGACAGTAGTAGCACAAATATTGGACGTAACTTCCTCCATTTTCATTCTGTTGTCCTTAATAAGTTCCTAGAGGTTATTTTCATAGACTTTGAGCTTGATTGGGATCTCCCTTATCTGATTTTCCATATTGTTTATTTTGTTCCAAACAGCTTTCAGGGAATCTTCCATAGTTTCCACTTTCCTCTTGAGATCCATAATCTCCCTACACGTCCAAGAATCAAATTGGGATGATGCCTCTACTTTACAATTAACCCAAGCCATAGGTGTGTGTGTTTCATCATTCTATTTTTTCCCTCTCCATTCCCCAAAATTTTTATTGGGACTGTTCCTGGCTTCTTCAAAGATATCCTCTCGACTCTTTTGTTCCCGCTCTTTAATTCCAATTTGAATTTCCATATCCGTATCTTGATTAACATCCTGACCTGAAGTTTCCTTTTCATTCTTTGAATTTGGGTCCTCAACAGGGTCATCCTGGACAAATTCATCCTCTGACACTTTCTGGTTTTCCTCCGTATCTACAGTTTTGTTTGCAGAATCCTCCTCTGTGTTGACATCATCTTTTTCATTCTTCTCAGAACATTCTTCATCCTCATTAGAGTTTGTATCCCAGCTTTTAGTTCCTTCTTCTTCTTCCAAGTTTTCCTCCCTGGGGTTTTCAATTCTCTCCCATTCTGTATCTTCTTCTACATTCTGCTTTTTAGCACTAGGGAACTTTATTTTGCCTTTCCTGTTTACACTTTCACTCTTTCTATTCCCTAACACCTTAATTTTCCCCTATTTGGGGTGCTTTACCATTGCACTATTCTTGCAGTAGCCTTTGATAAGCAGAATAAGGCCTTCATGTAGGATAGGGCGCGTTTCCTTTTTCGTATGAACATATAAACTTTGGACCAAGGAGAAGCGAAGATAAAAGGGAAAAGACAAACTAACCTTGTGCCTGAAGTGGTTAAGGAAGACAAAATGGAACTTGTGCACACGCTTGCTTCTTTCATCTAGGATGAAGTACTCCCTTATGCAGCTTAAGACATCCCTCCATATCCCTTTTATCTGATCCAATTCATAGAAATCCCCATTCTTGACCAGCTTCTGTTCTTCCTCATCCGTTTTGGGGAACTTACAAAAGGCCTCATTCGAGATGCTTGTCTGCTTGGAAAATTTGAGTCCATCCATAGGCAGCCCTGTAACCTCAGCTATAAAATCCTCTATTAAGTTCACTGTGATACCATGCAGGGTGACCCTTTCATCAGACCAATTTTTGAAAAAAAGCCGTAGTGATATGCGGCTTTGATCCATGGAGTCTTTCCATGTAGCTCGCAGCTTTTCCTTTCTGCAGAATTCTCCAGACTTCTTGTTTCTCTGCAGAATGCTTCCAATGTTACTAATTATTATTTTTATAGTTAGAATCATATCCATGATCCTATCATTGTCAGTAGTAATCTTGACTATGCTTTGGTGCCTTGCCCCTTTCATAAAGTAGGAAGCTCTTTTCATTTGATCTCATCATCTGTAATTAGACCAGTTGGTTTGAGTGTAGTAGGGTCTTTGAATAAGTTATCTAATACATGAATTATCCTATCTTCAAGTTTCTTGAGGTCATCTGGGAGGCCCCCTAGTTGCTTCAAATCATTTTAAGCTACTCATTAATGGAGTCTAAATTGAATTATGTTCACACAAGTGACCATTTAGTACCCCTCAGCTTGATTAAGGTGAATATAGGGCTAATATAAGGATTTTATATGTGATTAGGGCCTTTTGAAGGTTTTAATAGTGGTATAATGATATCTGTGAGCTCAAATCATAAATTTTGTGCTTTAAATTTACATTCAAACTTGCCTATTTATACTCTTGTCTCCCATAGGTCCATACAATCCTTAGATTTACCATGTTTTACTTATGTGGCATCACCATGACATTACTATGGTACCTCCATGGCATCTTTCTCATCATTTTAAAAAAATATGACCATTTCCTTTGAAAATTTAGCTTTTATCTTGCACCATCGATCATCCTTGTATGAATCAATGTGGTTCGTAGATATTTGAATTATTTGGATCCAAATGGATATCTCAAAATTGATGTCTATGCACCTATAATTTTACATATTTGTGAATGTCTTTGACATTTTTGTGACCATATTTATTTGAACACCTCCTCGAGACTCTTTGTTGAGCTTAATTTTGACATTTAAATGCTTGTCATTTGACATGTGCATGAACATATTTAATGTCCTTGTGACCATCAATATTTAAACACCTCCTCAAGACTCTTTGCTAAGATTTATACTTGTCACTTTTGGGTTCACTCTGATCTATGTGTATGCCACATGATAATCTTGTATTTGCTCATAACTTTATTGAAAATTCAATGCCCATCTTACACTGTCAGATCACTTCTATCCATGCAAATGCACTCCAATGGATCATGATCTAAGGGGTTCAATACCATTATTTATTAAATATATTTTCATTGATATGGTGACACTTTTCACCTTATTTCTAGTCTTGGTCTCCATTAATGTCTTGACTTGATTAGCACTATTTGATCAATCTTGCTCGAGTGAATAGAGGCCATTGATCTTGGGGACCTACTCAGACTTTAACCTTTTGATTGTAGCTTAAATTTTCAACTTGGATTATGAAATATTGGATTAAATTTACCTAAGTAAATGAGGGTCATTGATCTTATAGACAAACACAAAGTTTAAGTCAGGATCAAGAATAATATAAAGAACTTAGGATAAAAAGCTTATGCTAAGTTCTAAAAATAATGTTTTTATTTGCATTAATAAATATGAATAAAGATTTGAGCTAAGTCTTAATATAATTCATAGCATAAATTCTTAGAATAAGTTTTTTATTATATTAAAAAATATGATAAACCTTAGGGTAAGGCTTTAGGCTAAGCTTTATAATCAAGGGACCATGCATTTAGTTAGACCAAGCTAGGATAAAAAGGAACAAAAGGTTCACTAGACATAAAAGAGACCAAGCATAAGATTCTTAGACTAAGGTTTGGTTGTGTTAAAAAATGTGACTAAACCTTAGGATACAAATTAAACTACGTCCACAACATGATAATTGTTCCTAAGCAAATTTAAACAAAAGTTCATACCAAACTTGAATTCAAAAGGAGGACATAAGCTAGGGAATCTAGGATTAGGGTTTTAATCTGATCAAATATGAGTTTAACTTAGTTTTTAATAGGCTTAAAAGATCAAATCATCGTTAAATCATAAAAACTTTATATTTCTCATTCCAAATAGACTCCATTGAAGTTGTGACCTATAACATAAAGATCAAGTGTTAGTGAACTTAGGTAAAATTGGATCAAAATCATGAACAAACATGCCAACTAGATTAGGTGTAGATGATCTTCAAAAAAATATAAAGTGTAGACATGCTAATGACACTTTGATCAAATGAATTTTTAAATTTAGGGTAAAAATTTGCATTATATAACATAAGGGTCCCCATTTTTTAGAAATGGGGGTATGTTGACCTTAATAAATGATGACTTCTAGGGGAAACAAAGCAATATGTTATAATTCAAAGACTTTGGTTTAGACTAATAATTAATCTACTTATTCCATTTGATTAGGCACCATTATTAATATCACTTCATGTCTAGAAAATATCTTACAAATGTAGAATCAGGATCAAACATTAAGACATAACCATGCTGTGTGTCTGTGTTTTGATTCCAATTACTAATTGCCATAGGATTTGGATTAAAAATTCTAAGTTCATGGATTTAATCATTAACATTAAATTTTATCATGTTTAAATATTCATTTAGAACCATGCTTTAGCTCAAAGAAGGTTTGGGCATTGCTCTGCTTCCAGTTAGGCATCCATAGCCTTGATAGAGATGCCTTTGGATCCACTCAAGGCATTGCTCTACTACTAGAAAGGCATCCATAGCCCCGGTGGAGATTACCAAAACCACCTTTGATCAGAGAGATCTTGAGTTTTGTAATAAGGTTCTTATTTTTTGTATTTTTCAAGTCATTTTAGATTTTTAGCAAAGTTTAGGAACCAAGTTAGCCAGGTTTAGGTATTTGTTCAAGTGTTTGATCATCAGACAATCATCCTTGGCTATAAACTTTGTCCCAAGTAATTAATGTGTTTAAAGTGCAAGCATGACTATATCCTAATAATACAATATTTCACCCTACATGTGTAATCCTTCTTAGACCCAAACTCAGATCAGAAAAAAATTTATAATGTCAAGGAATAAATAAATTATTCATTATTTTTTAATAGTTTCTCCAAACCATAACATCTACATTATATTACAATAATCCATGGTAAACCAATGCTTGAGGATCATGCCTGCATTCTTGATTAGTGAGGTTCTTAAGCAATTAGGTGAACTTTGAGCTAAGGATTGACTTGAAAATGAATTATTAAAAGTAAGGAACAAACCAAGAGAAAACAAATAAATATATAAAAACATTATTTAAAAATAAGGGATAAGAAGGAAAGAAATAAGAAAGAAACTAATATAAAGACCTACACTAACTCCATAAAGAACCTAACTCTAGGATCAAATGGAAAATTATTTAGTCTACTACAGAACCTTGAAATATGATTGCTTCTATTCAATGGCCCCTTATTATGGATAAGAGCACTTTCATGATTGTGTCTTTTGGGTGATGCTGCTTGGTTTCCTACCTCTATTCTCAAGTGCATGGATTAAAGATATGGATCTAAGATCCAATCATCTACTTCCCAAATTCTTCTTTATTGCATTAGGAAATCTAGCTCTGATTCATTCAAAGATTGATCATGTATGGTCTCATTTTCCTTCCATGGTTGTATTGAAAACTCAACTAGTATGCTTAGATTTGTGTCTTCATTAGGATCTAGCTCCTATTGTTTTGGGATCTCCAAAATATCATTTCCTTCTTGAAGAATAATTAAAATAGTACTTTCTATACTACCTTTCTTAATCTCCATATGAGGTGGGAATGGACTATCAATTTTTACACAAAAACTCTCCAATTCATCCCAAAAGGCATCTTCATCATGATCAACATAAAGGATATGGGATTAGTTTAGAATATTACCATATAGAACATTTTGATCACACATTTCTAACCTTTTTATGGAATCATATGAAGGTTCTTGATCTGTTGCATTATCTTCATCTTCATCTTCTTCATCTACAAGTATTTCAATGACACCTTTAGTAACTTTATTCATCTTAGTTGTAACTTTTATTAGTTGAAAAAGGATAGGGTCTTCCTCCATGATAAGTGTAATATATCCCTCCTATAAAGTATCCTCAAATTCATCTTCATCTTAAAATTGCAAATCATAGGTATCTACCACAAGAGCTATTCCAAAATATGTAAATATCTTGAAAGAACTAGATGACCATGCAACATTATTATGAACCCTAATAATTAGCCAAAGGCATATCATAAGTGATTATGTCAAGTACATTCATAATTTTAGATAGATCATTTCTATAGTTATTTATATTTTAAAACTTAGGTCTAGGTCTATTTTGATTTGCATTCAAAATGACAGTCAACATATTTAAATTAAGATTGACATTTGGAATGTCATATGCCATTTGACCCTAGGGTTGCATTTGGTCATTGATTACCACAAATTCAAAATAGGCTAAAGCTAATGTATCAATGACTCTAATAGATATTTTTAAAAATATAGAAGTCAATTGATCTAAAACATCATTATAAATCTCTAAATTTAAATCCTTGATAGGTCTTTAAAGAGCTATAGTTCTATTAAGCATATTATAAAATCTAGCATTAAAATTTCTAATTGTTTCATTTGAATCCTTCACAGTAATGAATTGTTGATAAAGGACATATGGACTGATGGTCTTTCTTATTTTATCAACAAAATAATTATCAAAATCATTCCAACTAATAGTAAAATCCTCAAGAAGGTTAAAAACCAATCATATGCCTGATCTATAAGAATAAAGGGAAATAATCTATAGGCAATATCTTCATGGAGAATATTTAACAATTTTTAGGCAACCTTAGAGAACTTGATGTGTTCCTCAATAGTAACAACACCTAGAGGACTAAAATAAGACATATACCTTTTAGTATTACTAGGTAAGTCATGTAATTGGATAGGTACATTAATAGAAGAGTCCCCTAACCAGGCCATACCTTAAACACATGAACACTTTGAACTGGTGAATTAGGTTGGGACGTTGAGAATTTTCACTCACCTTATTTGACCTAGCTTTGTATGAATTTATAGAGGGAGAAGAGGTACTCTTATCTCTAATCCTTGGTAATTCCATCTTGTGTAATTCAAAACCTATTTAAAATATGATACATCAAACTACTATTTACAAAGAACAATGATTAAGTTTATATGCTAAGATAAATTTACACAAATACATGTAAAACATGACTATATTTAACTAAATAATCTCAAATATACATCTAAACTAATGAATGAGAGGGATCTTTACACATTTAAGCTTGAATAAACCTAGATATGTGAAAAATCAATCAATCTTTGAAAAAAATTGTTATTACTAACCTTAGACATGGGAAATACACAAAGCTTGAACTAATTTTTCTTGAATATCTATATATCTTCATATAATATTGATGTTTGGCTAAAGGGAGCCAAAAGACTAGTCTAAAACCATAAATATCAATGATCTTTACACACTTATGCTCAAAGGATAAAAAATATGAAAAGAATGCACTGATATTTGAATAGAATTCACCAAAATGAGCAAAGATACATCAAATTTTCAAAGATATAACTAAGGATGCCCTCCTTTTAGTGCCAATGAAGCTCCTCCTATTGATTTCTAAATATGTATCATAGGTGCCTAGAGTGTTCAAGAACACTTCTCATTTTAGAATTATAAGAATTTAGTGCATGAGTTATAGGTTGTGATAATCCTATTGTCTATTGATGGAATAGAGGAAAAACAAGTGGTTTGTTCACAATATTTATAAATTTTAGTGGTTGGGAGCCACTGTGGCCAAAAGTTAGTCTATGAAAAATATGAAGTATCCTATGCTAATAAAGGTGAATTATGATCAAGAAATAATTTAAGATGGACATTTTAATGAAAATTAAGTTAGAGTGATCTAGTTAAAAAAGGAGCAAAAGGAAGGGTAGGGCAAAGAAGAAATATTATTGATCTTCATTCCAAATATCATGACAAAGTTCAAATATCCTCCAGACATGCATTTAACCAATGTATGACATGAATCAACACAAGCTCAAATCTTGTCACACATTAGGTAAACATCTAAGGATGGTATGAAATAATGTAAATAAGAACCAAGTTCACTTTAAATATCTACCCCTGGAAGCAAACAACATTAGCCCAAATGTAAGAAGAGTAAGAAAATGAAATGAATATAAGTTGTTTCAATTAACCTAGCCATGGTACAAGTTAACAACTCTATATTCAAATGTGCATGACCAAAAATAACAATAACTAATCAAATCTATAAATTAGAACAAACATGTGAGAGAGAAACTAGAATAACAAAAGACACAAACAAATTTGGACAAACTTTGTAGAATTCCTTACTTATATTAATTTCTCAAGAGCTATAATTAGATTTTGGCTCTAAGAACTCCCTCTATCTTTTTACAATTGATAATACTTATTTTATATAATGTAAAGAAGTATGCCATTTAGTCATATCCAATTATAAAACTACAAGTGTTAGGAAAACTATCCTTTCTACCAGTGTTATATAATACACTAGACTTTCCTTAATGGACTGACCTATAGGCAATGTTTTTTACAAATTGCACATGCCTTTAAAAAGAATATTCCATTTTCAAAATATACAATGCTTAGTTACATGAAGAATTTTCCTAAGTCACTTAATCTGACTTTGAGAACCCTTTATCTCCTGCTTTGTCTCTCTAATAGGATCTTAATTTTGTAATGTTGCTCTTTAATTAGGTCAAGGTCAATAAATGGTTTCTTAAAGAGATCCTTCATTTGATTTGTTAAGATCTTGTAAACTCTATCCATTCTACTTGAGCCTCCTTATTTATTGCAACTTTACTTACTATTCATTTTGTAGTTAGAATCATATCCATGATCTTATTATTTTCAACAATAATCTTGCCTAAGCTTTGGTGCCTTTCCCCTTTCATAAACTGGGAAGCTCTTTTAATTTGATCTCATCATCTATAATTAGACCATTTGGTTTTAGTATAGTAGGTTCCTTGACTAAGCTATCCAATACATGCATTATCCTATCTTCAAGTTACTTGAGGTCATTAAAGAGGTCCCCTAGTTATTGTAAATATTTTTAAATTATTCAGTAGTGGACTCTAGATCAAAGTATCTACACATAAGTGACCATTCAATTCCCCTTAGCTTGATTATGATGAATACACATTTGAAATAGGGCTTCTGTATGTGCTCAAGGCCTTTTTAAGGTTTTAATAGTGCTTTAATAGCATCTATGAGCTCAAATCATAAGTTTTATGCTTTAAATTTGCATTTAGACTTGACTATTTATACTCCTATCTCTCACAAGTCCATGCAATCATTATATTTACCATGTTTTTCTTACATGGCATCATTGTGGCATTGTCATGGTACTTCCATGGCATCCTACTCATCACTGTTCAAAACTATGACCATTGCCTTTGAAAATTTAGCTTTGATCTTATACCATCTAATCATCCTTGTATGAATCAATGCAATCCATAGATATTTGGATTATTTGGATCCAAATTAATATATTAAAATTGACATCTTCACTCCCATCATTTGATGTCTGCATGAATGTATTTGACATCCATGAGACTATTAATCTTTGAAGACCTCCTCGAGACTCTTTGTCGAGCTTATTTTTGATGTCTGCATACCCATATTTTAACCTCCATGTGAACATTTTTGACATGTATGTGACCATTAATAATTAAACACCTCCTTGGAACTCTTTATTGAGCTTTCTATTTATCACTTTTATATTCTCTTTATTTCATGCATGTGTGTTGTGGTGATCTCGTATTTGTTCATAGCTTTGTTAAAAAGTCAATGACCATCTTAACTATTGGATCACTTCTATTTGGGAAAATACACTCTATTAGATCATGATCTAAGGGACACACTAATATTAGTTGTTCAATATTCTTTCATTGATATGGTTTCACTTATCACTGTTTGATCTAGGCAAAACTTCAGGTGACAATTTGGGTGATGGTTCTACCCCAATTGGTGGCAGAACTTTTGAGAGCCATAAATTTTACACCATATATCCATTTGACTCCTCATTTAAACAATTATAAAACTAAGAATGAGGATAACCCAACATAAGTGTCCCAAATTTCAATTTTACTAATATAGTCTAAAAATAGTAATTTCTTTAATTCTATAATTTTGTAAATTGTGGAAGTTAAACCACTTCATCTCCCTCAAGATCGGTGACCTTACATATCCTCCTCCTACCTTCAAAGTATGTATAAAAATAGATGTAGCCCAAAAAATAGATCAGAATTCTCTTCCTAGAGATAACCATATATTTTCTACAATTTTGTGAGAAATAAAACATCTCTTTCTAGAGATAGCATTATATGATTATGTTAGTTTGTGTTCTTAAATTATCTTTCAGCCAAAACCTCTAAGTTCTAGATCACCTTCTCACTAGTCTTGGGCTCCATTGAAATCTTGATTTGACTCACACCGTCTGATCAATCTTACCCAAGTGAACATAGGCCATTGATCTTGGGGACCTGCTTAGACTTTAACCTTTTGATCATGGCTTGAATTTTCAACTCAGATTATGTACTATTAGATTAACTTTACCTGAGTAAATGAGGGTCATTGATCTTATGGACAAACATGATGTTTAAGTCAGGCTTGGGAATAATATAAAGAACTTAGGATAAAAGCTGAAGCTAAGTTATAAATATAATGCTTTTATTCACATTAATATGAATAAAGCTTTAAGATAAGTCTTAAGCTAAGTTAGGGACATAAGAAAAGGGACTCTGCATAATAAAAATCATAGAATAAAGTCTTAGACTAAGGTTTTTAGTGTATTAATAAATATGATAAAGCTTAGGGTAAGGATTTAGGATAAGATTTATAATAAAGGGACCATGAGATTATTTAGACCAAGCTAGGATAAAAGGGAACAAAGGGGTCATGGGACATAAAAGAGACCAAGCATAATATTTTTAGCCTAAGGTTTGGTCATGTTGAAAAACATGACTAAGCCTTATGATAAAAATTAAATTAAGTCCATGGCATAATAATTATTCCCATGTAAATTTAAACAAAAGTTCCTACTAAAATTGAATTCAAAAGGAGGACATAAGCTAGGATATTTGGGATTAGGATTTTAAGTTGACTAGACATGAGTTCAATTAGATTTCAACAAGCCTAAAAGATCAAATCATGATTAAATCATAGAACCCTGATATTAGTCATTCCAAATGGACTTCATTAAAGTTGTGACATGTAATATAAAGATCAATTGTGAGTGACTTTAATAAAAATTGAATCAAAATCATGAACAAACATGCCAACTAGATCAGGTGTAGATGATCTTTGAATAAAGATAAAGTGTAGACATGCTAATGACACTCTAATCAAATGAATTTTTGAATTTAAGGTATAAATTTTCACTATTTGACATAAGGGTTCCATTTTTTCACAAATAAGGGTGTGTTAAACTCAACACCACCTCTTAGAGGTTGTTTAATAAATAACCTTGTGAAATTCATTGATGTGGCCTTATGAAGCATTAATTGGTCCTAAAAATTGGAATTTTATGTAAAAATAACATCATTGAACTTGATAAATTATAGGAATGTGTTGGCTTGTAAAATAAATTGTGTTACAAATGAGGTAATGGTTGTTATACCTAAAAATAATGTTCTATAATGAATATTATGGTTTAAAAGCATGTGTTGACCAGTAAGTGAAACCATGCTATAAACAAGGTATTGTTTTATGTATACTTGAAATCAATATTCTGATTTGTTAAACTATGATTAGAATAAATGCTGATCTTATGCTCAGGAGGATCAATGTAAAGTCTTGATCAGGTAGATTTTAGAATCTTAAGTAATTTTTAATGCTACCAAGATGGAAGTGAAGAAATATGGTGGCATTATAATACCTACCATCATATGAGCTCATAAATTTATGGAGAGCATGCTGAAAACCTTGGGGGTTGTATGTGAATGCCTGGTATGGATTTTTTGATGTTTAGTGTGGTTGGTGTGGGACACTACACTAACCCATGAATGATGAATGGAGGAAGAAAATTAATCATAAAATTATAGATTTATATCCTTGTAGATAATCTATGATGAATGTTTCCAAGAAGATGTGCAAGAACAATGCATGTTGTGGAAACCATAGTATTATGGTTATTGTTGTTGGTTTCATTCTAAAATGAATACTTAAAAGTGGTGTAAATACAACATATCTATATGAATGTTTTATTATTTAGCATTTTGTGGAAATTATATAAAGTTATGAGTAATAAATAACTTAAAATGTTGTGGGGAAATAACATCTCAAATTTAATATTTTTGTGAAAGTATAGTTGGATTGGATTTTTTGGTAGATATTATTATGAAGTTGCAAATCTATGTGATAATATTTCCTCATAATGAGAGGAACAATTAGATAAATACTATTTTACTACCAAAACTCTAATCATGATTTCATGATTAAGATAAAAAATTCTAAATACTTTTATCTTGTATGAGCTAACATCTATAAATTTATAATTTAAAAAGTACTGAAAGCTATTTTATTAGTAGATATTGAAATGAATTTGATAAGTGTAGCCTAGAATGAATACTTTTACAAGAACTATTTAATTTTCTAGATGCATAAGTGGATGGAAATTAGGTAAAAATTTAGATGTACTGCATTAAAAACAATAGCTTATTGATAAACTTGCCATGGTAAGGGCAATATTAAGCTAGAAAACCTTATTTTAAAAAGCGTTAATAACCTCTTAAGTATAACAATAACTTTGTGAGGCACAAAATTAGAATTTATATATATATAAGTTTGAATATTGTAAAATATTATGACTAAAAGAGGTGTGTACAACACCTCATTTTGCTCACCTTGGCATTACAAAAGGAAACTAAGCTAAAAAGACAATTTTCTAGTCTGCTTAGATGAAGGACATGGTTGTCCCAAGAGTAGTATGTTGAATATCAGCAAAATAAGGTTTTATATATATTCATGATAAGAGTTTGATAAATCTACTTATTATACCAAAAAGGTAAGTATAAGGCAATATCCCTTATTATAAATAATGGATTATTTAAGTACATAATAGGCATGAATTTTATTTTGATAATAATTGATAGAATTTATCAATTTTGATACTTCAATTGTATAGCTTATTTGTTGGTTTCTTGTAGTGTGTAAATTTTTTGTAAAAAGAGTGGTAAAGCCTATTTTTTGTGTATTATGATTTATGTTTTTTAGTTAGTCATTGAGATAGCTCCTCTTTAAGGAGGGAAGGATGTCATAACCTCACCAATTGACACATTTATATAACTATTGGATAATATACATTAGCATGTCTTATTAGATTACGGTTAGAATTTGACTATTTATTTTAGAAGCGAAGCTTGTATAGTGTGTGTGTGTGTGTGTGTGTGTGTGTGTGTGTGTGTGTGTGTGTGTGTTCAAATGGGGCATATAATTTTTTTCTTATAATGCTAAATTGGTTTGTATATATTTATAGATATATATGTATATACTCCAAGATGGGCCCATTAAGTTGTTAGCTTGGACAATATAATATTATAATTGTTGCTACAGAGTATAAGCTTGTACTAGTTATTTATAAAAGCTTCTGATCCATGGTAATATTTTGGGCTTGTGTAAATAAAATACTTTTGATTTATTTTAAAGGTTTAGCAAGTTGGTGGTAAAAGGGGTTAATGACTAGGCTTGTGGTCTTATTATGGTAAAAAGGTCTTTAATGACAATAGGGTCATGAATTGTCATGGCATTAGAACTTAGCTTGAGGCAAAATCATTTGATTTTAGGGTTTTTATTGGATGACATTTGATTGGATATCATTTGTGTCATTAAGTTCAAAGGAGAAAAGAGGAGTGGGGAGAGTATGGATAAAAATATTAATTTTAGGTATGTGTTTGGTTGCCTCCATGATGGGGCATGGAAGATGAATGGAAGGAAGGAGATGGGGAGCCCACACAGACTAGGATGAGTTACCATGATAGGGAGAGAGAAGAATAAGAAAGAAAGAGGGAGGTGATGGTAGAGAAGGATAATGCAAGGAGGAAAAGGTGTGTTGTTATTGTTGGATGTGGTGCCATGGTGAAGGAAAAACAAAACCTCCTTAAACTAAAATTAGCATGTATTCCTTTCTAGTTAAAATTTTGTAAATCAAATCCTATGTTAATAATTCCAAGTTTTATATATAACCTTACTATATACTCATGTGCGTATATTATTATATACGCACACAAACTTGTGCCATGGTGAGGGTAGTAGTAAGGTTTGAATATGATGTTCTGCATGGAAGTTTCTTATTTTTGAGTTATAATGAAAATTAGGGTATAACCCTCGACAATGTTTTTCTTTCATGGATTGAACTAGCAATTTGTTTATAGTTTTATTACACCATAGTGGATTTTATAGCTGTTGACCCAATTTTGCCCCTCAGGCAAAATCTCAGTCACCTTCTACACCTGCTTTACATGGCCAGTCATTTTGGGTTGCAAGGTCCATCTTCAGGGTTCAACAGCTCTGATTCAGAGCATTGGTTCATCAGCCTCGTTCATTGATGTTCACGGTAGCAAAAGGCAGAGTCTTCAAATGTCCACTGGAGAAGAGAAGGAAACAATGGAGCATTTAACACTTAGGCAATAAAGAGGGTAGACAAAATGTAGAGGGCGGTAAAATCGCTGCCCAAAACATGGGCGGGTAAACAGAGACCCCCTACATGCGATGCAGAGGGTGGCAAAATCACCGCCCACAACACTGACGGAGAAAAGGTCACTAACGTCAGCCGACGTCGACAAAATTGCTACCGTCAGTAGCTTACACAAACTGACGTTGGCAAGACTACCATCGTCGGCAGCTTATCGGCTGACGTCGGCAGAAATCCTACATGAAGTCCATGCAAAGGGCGGTAAATTTGCCACCCACAATAGATGGCAGTAAAATTCACTTGCAGTGCATGAGAAAAAACCCACCCAATCACCGGAGGAGAAGACCAACAAGCAAAACAAGGCAACAAGCATGGCCTTGGCATAATTGTGACATCAGCTACAGTGTTTTTTCCACTCTTCCCACTTGACTTCTCTTGGCTCTTTTGTTATGAATATAGGGACTTAGCCATTTTATGATGATCTTCCCCACTTTTGTAAAGAGCACTGCTCTCCAAATTTTCCACCTGAATCAATAAAAGATAGTTTTACCTCTATTTGGATGGATCTTTCTGCGTATGCATTGAATGTTAATCTGTGTCCAGTCATTGTCTCTTGATGATCTCACAGGTTTAACACCAGCAAACTTGCGATCTACAAAGTGCCACTGTCTGCTACTGCCAGGAGTAGAGTTCTGTTTTGGAGGTATAAAATAGGTGAGGTCATTTACAGTGTGTATTTCTCAGCACCTTGGTGAGTCCCTATTTCTTGTGCTTTCCATAAGAACCTCCCTGTCATCCCAGAGACCTGGTCTTTTCTGCCAGATCTGAGTGTATGTATGTTTTTCCCTGATCCTGAGTGTGGATGTGGAAGGTCAACCTATTTTTGGTGTATCACCTCTTTTAGAGTGGGTTGTTTGTTTTCATGCTTTCTCTCTATCTCTTTTCACCCCCCCAAGTATACTTATATACCTATGTTTTGCGCTACCTGAAACAAACAAGATACATCAGAGGGAACTAGCCCATATCTAGAGACTCTCCTCTCCTGCTTCGCCATCCCACAGGTGAGAGAGGGGTTTCCATGTTGCAGGGATAAGGGAGGAATCCATTTTCCTGCCACATGGTGCACTTTCCAGTGTCAACAGTTTTGGCACGCCCGATGGGACCACAAGTTTTCTAATGTAGTAAGGTTTCAGGGCTGATGCTGGTCCTGTTACAACAAATCAAGTTTCTTCAGCATCTGGTGACTCCGAGTTAAATCTGTTGGTTAAGCAGCTTGGTGCCACCAAAAATCATCCATTTCTTGTATGTATTTTTCTTTTGAAAAAAATCATGGATTTTGTTCTCCTTCATATAATATCGATCAGACTCAAAATATTTATGGAATCCCCTCAAGTAGCTCTCCTAGTTGCCCTGCAACTATAAGGGAGGTGGCGTTGGATTTTGAGAAGTAAACAATGGAAATTGACAAGCTGGAAGAGCAGCACAAGTATCAGCAGGAGCTGATGTATAAAGAGGAGTGCTTGTCTAGGCAAACACAAACCTTACAGTCCATGAAGGAAGAGGTAAGAAAATGGAGAAATCCATCTATCCAAGGTAGCCAGCCTTGCGTACCCCCTCCTAACCTAAAGAAAACCCCCTCTTTTGCACCAAATCTGTTTTACCAAATTGCACTTGTTCACTCCAACTCATCAAATACCGTTGCTCCCAATCCTGTGCGCCTGGCTTTCCAACACCAGAGGTCATCAGAACAACCTCCCATGGAGATCAATCTTTTCAACTCCTTAGATTAGGAATCTTCCACTGAGAAAAATACTGCCAGCCAGCATGTCCCTCTTCTAGAGGCTCCTCCAATGCACCAACAGTGTTTTCCTTGCATTCCTCAGCCTCCCCAAGTTTTCCAGCATGATGTGCAAATTCCAAGTTGGAGGAAGGAATCCCAGGACCTAGCTCAGAGCTTTGAAGAGGATCATGCTAGTCACCTCCAAGAAAGACTCTTCCAAGAAAACCTAGCCAGACAAATTGAAGACTTAGAGGCTAAGATGAAGCTACTCCTTGAAAGGGAGTTAATTTTTTTAGACCTTGTGGAGGAGCCTCAGGACCTCATGGAGAAAAAAGTTGTTGCCTGTTCGCAGGGGCAGAATTTTAATTCAGAGATCTTGAATTGGGGGAAGACAGTGGAATCATGGGGCAGCAAAGAGGAAGAAGAAAAGCAAGTTTTTTCTCAAAACCTTGAAGAAGCTAAAGCTATGCCTGCCTATGATGATGCTGGCAGCCTCCGAAAAAAGCTTTTCCAAGAAGATCTGAGTAGGAGAATTACAGAGTTGGAGTCAAAAAAGAATTTCCTCAGCCAATGTGTGGTGGACGGTTCAGACCAAACAGCACATTTCATGCCTAAACACACCCCACCTACACATTTCCAAGAGAGTTATCAGGCCGTGCCTGATATACATGAAGTACTGATTAAATGGAGGGAGAAGAATCATTCGATTCTAGCTCAAGGGCTGCCCCCTCTCCCACATGTTTTCTCCACTTCACCCCTTCTTGAGGAAGAACCTGTTTTGCAAGAGGCAGGAGAGGAACAAAAGATCCAATCTGCAAGTCTTCAGGAGGCTATTATGAGTGACAATGAAGAAGAAATCGTCATTGATACTCTTTGTGAAGACCTTACCAGCAGTGGAGAAGATGCAGGCCTTGCGTATATGCGGATGTTCTAGCAATTTGAAGAGGAACAAATGCATGGTAAGCTCTCTCCTCCTTTGTTTGATGAACTTCCTTGCTGTATTGATGAGGATGACTACATGGAAGAACCTGAGAAAGAGGAAGATCAGGAGAATATTCTTGAAAATCTAGAGACCCTGATCAACAAAGAGGAAAAGGAGAAGTCTATCTTTATGGAGGAATGTCTTGAAGAACTGAGCTTTAAACAGGAAAGTGAAGTCTTATGGGATGAGCAGTCATTTTGTGAGCCCCTTTTAGACATCACCACATTTTCCCTTCTTTAAGAAGGCCAAGAGGAAACAAAGGATGAGTCTGACAGAGTTTTCAGCAAAGCAGAAGGAGATGAGTCGGACCATGATACATTATAAAAGAATTGTGCAAATCAGAAGGCCTACAGTGATAAACTGGCAGTAATTGATTTCTTGGTGAGGGGCACTGATTTCAGGGACCAGCATCCAACAGGCCTCCTAAAACAATCAGAGTACGTATATATCGGAGGCATGTTTGAATATCCACTCGGTTCTCAACCAACTCAGGTGACAGGCAAGAAGAGCAAGTCACCATCTCTCTTTTTCTTTCAGCTACTTGCCTGTCACAATAAGTCTCTTCGCCAGGAAGGAGACTTAAGAAATTTTCCTTTTGATCTAGGAGGGATGCGAACATTCCTGGTTAACTGTATATAATAGTTTGCTTTCAGTTGTTTTCCTTGTTTTCCCTAAGTGCAGTTTGCACAGTTAGTTGTTTTTAGCTTTGTGTGTTTCCCTTTGTTTGAGGGTAAATTCTGTGTATTTGATTTCGAGATCTTCAAAGATATTGTGAACTCTCTTCAAAGTTACCATCCGACTCCGCACCCAATGGGTATTCAGAGGCAACTGGGTTCTAAGCATAATAGGCACGCTTACCCTGTGAGTTGCCAATTTATTGACCCAATTTTGCCCCTCAGGAAAAATCTCAGTCACCTTCTACACCTACTTTACATGGCCAGTCATTTTAGGTTGCAAGGTCCATCTTCAAGGTTCAACAGCTCCGATTCAGAGCATTGGTTCATCGGCCTCATTTGTTGATGTTCACGGTAGCAAAAGGCAGAGTCTTCAAACTTTCACAGGAGAAGAGAAGGAAAAAATGGAGCGTTTAACACTTAGGCAATAAAGAGGGTAGACAAAATGCAGAGGGTGGTAAAATCACTGCCCAAAACATGGGCGGGTAAACAGAGACCCCCTACATGCGATGCAGAGGGCGGCAAAATCACCACCCACAATGCTGATGGAGAAAAGGTCACTAACGTCGGCCGACGTTGGCAAAACTGCCACCGTCGGCAGCTTACACAAACTAACGTCGGCAAGACTGCCATCATCGGTAGCTTATCGACCGACATTGGCATAAATCCTACATGAAGTCCATGCAAAGGGCGGCAAATTCACCGCCCACAACAGATGGTGGTAAAATTCACTTGCAGTGTAAGAGAAAAAACCCGCCCAACTGCCAGAGGAGAAGACCAACAAGCAAAATGAGGCAACAAGCATGGCCTTGGTAGAATTGTGACATCAGCTACAATGTTTTTTCCACTCTTCCCACTTGACTTCTCTTGGCTCTTCTGTTATAAATACAGGGACTTATCCATTTTATGATGATCTTCCCCACTTTTGTAAAGAGCACTGCTCTCCAAATTTTCCACCTGAATCAATAAAAGACAGTTTTACCTCTATTTGGATGGATCTTTCTGTGTATGCATTGAATGTTAATCTGTGTCCAGTCATTGTCTCTTGATGCTCTCACAGGTTCAACACCAGCAAACCTGTGATCTACAAAGTGCCACTATCTACTGCTGCCAGGAGTAGAGTTCTATTTTGGAGGTATAAAACAGGTGAGGTCATTTATAGTGTGTATTTCTTAGCACCTTGGTGAGTCCCTATTTCTTGTGCTTTCCATAAGAACCTCCCTGTCATCCCAGAGACCTGGTCTTTTTTTTCAGATCTGAGTGTATGTATGTTTTTCCCTGATCCTGAGTGTGGATGTGGAAGGTCAACCTATTTTTGGTGTATCACCTCTTTTAGAGTAGGCTATTTGTTTTCATGATTTCTCTCTATCTCTTTTCACCCCCCCCCAAGTATACTTATATACCTATGTTTTGTGCTACCTGAAACAAACAAGATACATCAGAGGGAACTAGCCCATATCTAGAGACTCTCCTCTCCTGCTTCGCTGTCCCACAGGTGAGAGAGGGGTTTGCATGTTGCGGGGAGAGGGCAGGAATCCATTTTCCTGCCGCAGGGTGCACTTTCCAGCATCAACAATAGCATTTGGTTATAATGGATTTGGATTTTTATGATTTTAGGAATCAACTTAATTACTACATATTTCATGTTGATTTTTTTGATATGTAATTTGTAAGTACTTTTTTTAAATGCTAAAGATTGTGGTGAATTTACACAAATTTGGAACCACCCATTTAGAATGTAAATTATTATTGTTAGTTGGTAAATTTATTACCCTAATTTTGTGGTAAATCTAGGTCACTGTGTTTGATAGAATATTTTTTTGTTATAATTATTTAGATTGAAAACAAAAATTCATTTTATGGAAATTCAACTACGTGAAAGGTGAATTGTTTTTATGAATTGATAAATGAACGAACTCTATTATATGTCATATTAGTAATGGGTTACTAAAATATGTGAAATGTATTTGTTTAAATTAGATAGCTAATTTATGTAATCATGATGACAATTTGATCTTTACAAGAGAGGGGAAAAGTGGGTTTTATGTATTAGTTATCAAATGATTTACTTGAACCTAAAACCTAGGTTAAAACCCATGTTTGCTATTGGAAAGATCATTGGATTTTTATCTTTTGAGTTTGAAATTTTGGAAGTATTCCCAAATTATTTTGAAAACAAGATCTAAAATAAATGATTTTTGATTACCTTATTGTGGAAGATAAATCTGATCTACTGGTTATTTTTTTGCATATGACATTTGATTATTTATCAGTTAATTAAAGTTTATAGAAATGACTAAACCATTATTTTATATGATTGGATCATTATTCTTGAAAAGATTATTATTACCTTGTTTTTCATACACCTAAATTACTGAGTGGAAAGAGAATTAATTTTTGTTAATATGTGAGCTTACTACTGTGAGATATTAATTTTAGCAAACAAGATTGTATATGATTTGTAATGCATTTATTTGCAAGAATCACTCAGTTTCTATATGCATTTAAACTATTTTTATTCTACCTTGGATGTTTATAGTCAATAAGAGAGAAATCAAATCGATTTAAGTAACATAATATCTTAACTAAGAGAGAGAGTTTGGAATACTCTTTGCTGTTGTAGATCATCTTAGGCATATAAAATGCGTTGCTAGTGTTATTCTATAGGATATATTTTAGTATACATCTACTTGCTCATTTTGGAAGGTCTATAGAATAGATTCATTAATGATTACCTTAATAAAAAAGAAAATGTTACAACAATAAGAATTATGAGGCTGGCTAAATTCATTTTATGTGAAATCAAGCTAGTTTGAAGTGTTTTGCTCTTTTCAAACTTGATTTATTAAAATAGAATTTAACTCTCAAAATATTGACTAGAAATAAATTCACATTGCTAGCTTATAGCTGACACTCTTATTGTACCCTTTCTAGTGTAGGGGTTATGATATAGTTGGGATTTATTTTGTGAAATTGATTATCTAATTGTCTTTGTCTCCTGCTTAAGTTATTTACTCACCAATGATAACCCAAGATGGAATTTTTGATGTGTTGAGGTCAACATACCCCCATTTTTGAAAACTGGGACCCTTGAGATACTTTAAACCTTAACCCTAAAACCATGTCATGTTTTGAACATTATTAAAATTTGAAGATCATCCACTTTAATAGAAGTAGGCTTACTGATATATGGTTTTACTTTGAACTTGCCTAATGTTGCTATAATTAGTATTCATGTCTTATAGTTGTAGGTTTCATGAATCCCATGTTGATGGATCATGTTCAGAAAACCCTAGCATAAATCCTTAGTTCAAATTTGCATTTGGTAGGAGCATTTGGTGGGAATCTAAAGCCTAATTTTTATGTTAAGTCTTGGTGATGTTTTTTAACACAACCAAACCTAAGCCTAAAATTTTTGTGTAGCCCCCTTTATTCTCCCCTTTTGTTCCTCATATTTATAATGTGGTATAATGTTATGCTAAAAGGTTCCTTTTATTTTAGCATGGTCCCCTTTGCTAAAAAATTTAACCTAAAATTTTAACCTTAAGGCCCTATTCACATTTATCAATGAAAATGAGACCTTAGTCTTAAATATTTAGCCTAAGTTTATATCTACCTGAGTCTAACTTTCATATTGGTAGGGTCCTTTTATTTTCCTAAGCATGGTCCCTTTATTACCTACTTAGCCTAAAGCCTTAACACTAAGGCCCTGTTTATGTTTATTAACATGAATGAGACCTTAGTCTTAAAATTTTATCCTAAGTCTTATTTAATCTTGGGTCTTAACTTAAAAACCTTACTCCTTTAAAAAGTTGATGGCCTACACTTCATCATGGCCTTTTAATCAAATAGATCGAAGCCAATGCTAAAAACTCCAAGGCTCATGAAGCTCTGTGGAGTCACCACATGGAACTCCCACATTCAAAGTTTGATAGCAAAGGGTCCTATCTATTAATGAAACCAATGGTGTGTAATTACTCAGATTATGATCTGTTAACTATCACTTCATCATATCAAACATGATTCACGATGGTTTCGGCTCCTGCTAATGTGCGTGCAAACTCAAATTTGAAATCGACTGCTGTGATCCGAGCGGTCGGTGAGGCTGTGGTTACCGTTACAGAGGAGGTTCTTCCTACTAGTAGAGGGAGGAACTAGATTACCCTCAAAGGGATTTCTGCTGTGGGGATTGAAGAAACTACAGCTATGTGTTCGGCCTATGTTCCAGGTTCAGGGCATGGACAAGGGGGATGAACCTATGCGGATGTGGTAGCCTTCGAAGCAGATATACACGATGCTCAGCCTCATACAACACCTATACCTACTCACCAATCGCCTGTAAGTGCCTTAAAACCTATTAGGGTAACTCTAGACCCTGAACTAGTAGAAAATATCTTCCAAGAAGAAAAATGGTTTTCCTCTTGTGCTGCCATTTTCCGTTTCCACGGATTCTGGCCCTCTTTTGTAGATCTACAGAATTGGATTGCTAAGAGTTGGCTGCATATTAAAGATGGTCAAATCTAGCCCTGCACCAGGGGTTTTTTTATAGTAATATTTCAAAGTCTAGAAGATAGGCAGTCAATATTGTGCAACAATAATTTTTCTTGGTAGGGTAGATTTCCTCTTATGGCCAAACCTTGGAATAAGGATTTTAATCCTCTCTCGTAATCCTTTAACAAGATCCCTATATGGGTGTGGCTCCCTTATCTTCTGATACATTTGTGGTAAGAGGCAGTTTATAAAACCATTGGAAATGCTATAGGGGAGTTTCTATATGAAGAAGACAGTACGAAGAGCCACCATTCGACTTGTGCAAGATTTCTGGCTGTTCTGGATGTTTCAAAGGGCCTTCCTGAGGTGATATGCATTGATTCCCCAAGAGGTACCTGGATACAAATACTGGATTATGAGGGGATTCCTTTTAGGTGTAGGAAGTGTCACCAGATGGGACATATTGCTACCCATTGTGGTGCTGGGAAATACAATCCCAGACGTTCACCTTCTTGGTGGCCAAAGGATTTTTCTGAACATGGCATAGACAAACTACCTTTGGAGACAACTTCAGAATCTGAGACTGAGAATGAGGAAAGGTTACAATCCAAATCGGAAGATGAAGAGGATTCACTGGAGAATCAATCAAATGAAGCCTCTGAGGAGGTTGTAGTTAATGATACAGCTGAGCCTGAGGAGGAGATGGTGATCTCATCCCCTGTTCTGGAGGATCTTTCTAAGAGCCAGACTATGTTAGACTGTCACAAGGAGATTATGCCTACTGGTGTCCAAAGATCATTGTCTTCTGAGGCATGGGTTGCTGAGGCAGGTAAGGTTGAAGATGGTTGGACAGCAGTCAGAAGAAATAAGTCTAAGCCCTTGGCCCCTCCTCTAGAAATGAATCTTCGGTCATGCAAAAAGAAAAATCTGAATTTAAAAGATTCATCCAAAGTTCCTTTCTGCTGATTGGTTTTTTGGGGGCAGTAAACCGGTGATTTTTTTGGTTTGCTGGTTTCAGATCTGGAAGTTCATGGTTTTCTTTCAAATGTGTGTTTTGATAGCTATTTTTTCATGTTCTTATTTGTTGGTTACAGGACCCTGTAAAACCTAGTTTTGGTTCTTTTTAGTTATCAGGTTCTTGTGCTAACCTGGTTGTGCTTTAATGTTTATCTTTCTCCTTGTACAAGGTTTCAGGGTCCCTTCAAAACCTGTTTTTACCATAATCTAAAACTATCACTTCATCATGGATTTTAATCAGATGGAGGGAATTGAATTTGAGATCCTAGGATGCCCTATGGAGTCACCACATGGTACTCCCACACTGGAACACAAGACTTTTATTAACTTAAATTTGATGTTCATGCGATTTTCATTTGACATCCATAAGGACATATTTGACATCTATGCGACTGTCAACTTTAAGACCACCAAAACTAGGAATTTCATGAGCTAAAATTTGATGTTTATATGACTATTATTTGATGTATATAAGGCCATATTTAATATCTATGCGATCATCAAATTTAATATCATCTTACCTTTTGTCTAGGCAAAAGGGGTCATATTTTATGTTATTCAAAGGGGTCATTTGATATTATGCTTTAAAAACTTAGCATAAAATTATTTAACCTAAGTATTTTTGTGTTTATTAACATGGAATATAATTAGCTACAAGCATTTTAACCTAAGTCCTTTATATAGCTATGCACTGATTAAAGCTCGTGTATCTTGTAAGATCTAATGGTCTATGCTTCATTGTGAGGGATGATCTAATGGCACAAAATCATCGATAACTTTTCAACAGAGCTTAGAAAGTCCATAGAGGTGCCAAGTGGCAAAACCATAGGGTTGGATGCAAAGGTGGCCAATGACATATGAGGGCCTAGATCATGATCGATGACCCATGTTGATCCTTGGATATTGATTAAATAATGTAAAGCAAAAGGGATTTTTAAATGTCAATGGCTAGTGCTTGAAGGTATTTATGAAAAATGCCACAAAATGTGATAGATCAATGCTGAATAGGTGTCACATAAGCACAAAGTGATAAAAATAAAGATCTTGTGTGCTTAAAAATGCAAATGTGTATATGAAAAGGTAAAAATTAAATATAAGGCATGTATGATCTGAAGTCTAATTCAACTATAAAAGAGTCTAATTTTAATTTGAGCATCAAAATAATTAATCTAGAGACCATTTGGAACATAGCTATAAGTAATTTGCAGAGTTTGGAAGCCATGACAGCTTAGAGGCAACAATACATGGATGAGACATTGCTACATTAAACATAGGTAATAAGAACTAGTTTGAGCTCTTTTAGACCATTCAAGAGATGTAAGCCATACTAAGGAAGAGAAGAAGATTACCACTGTGACTAGAAGGTACTATGACTTAGTTGCAGTCCAAATGGGTAGTCTCCACCATACTACCACAAAACTAGAGGTAATCCACTGTATCGACATCCTTACTCCCATTTTAAAGGATTTTAGGCTTGAGCAAGGTTAGATTATTCATGAAAAAACTTTTAAAATAATTGCATTCAATTCCCCATTGAAATTTGAGAGTTATTACAAGCTTCCAAAACCCTAAGTGGATTTTCCCACTATTAAGGAATGGACTAGAAAGAATGATCTAGAGACCATCCTTAGGCCATGGTTGCTCCAAGGAAGCCATGTGATTTGAGACCCTGATGGCAACATCCTAGTTACCTAATTTAGAGAGGGGGTTAGGGTAATTATGACCCTATTGAATAGAATATCTGGAACCCCTTCAACCTTTTATGTCAACAAGAGTTGGGTGTCTTAAATTTAATTTATTATAGAGAAAGGGCTCACTCATCCAATTAGGGAGATGAGAAGCATATATCTAGAAAGACAATTCATATTTATAAAGAATAAGATCAACACCTAATTTTTCATGATGTATTATTTGTTGGATGCCTTATTATTCTCTACCTAGATCCCTCATTTCAAAAATTAGTCACTAGATGTAAGATTTATAGTTTCCCACCACTATTAAAAACTCCATGTATTCAAATATAGGCATAACATCTAATTCATCTATGATGATGTGTATCCAACCCTGGTAGAAGCCATCATAGGGATCCCTATGCCCAGGGTAAACCCTCTAATCAAAAAATATGTGGAACTAATGGGAGACATCTAGTTGTATCCAGATTATACAATAATCAAAATTGAAGCTATTTTTGATCCAACCTTATAGATTGTTAGTTTATGTTCCCATCATGTTGGTAGAACAAGAGATTGCATACCAAATTCTTAATGGTATGGACATAGTGTGCAAAGATAAGAAGAAAGGCCTCCTCCATCCCTTTCCTTTGACCATTGGTAGAAATATGATATAGAATTTGGATTAGGTGAATACTATGGATAGGCATAGGGATTCATTCAAATTGTAACTTGATCAACTGAAGACGTGAGACCCCAGTGGCATGGTCTCTAGACACTTAAAATCGAAGCAATTACCCAAGCCAGTGTATGTGTACCAATTCAGTGTCCATGACGCCATATATATCAAAGAAAATAATTTAAAATAAATATTGGCTAGACTCTAGGGACATAACATTAAACTTGAGCATAGACTAACTAGTGATGATAATCCCCTAGGTGACATATGGAAAATGGGACATCTTTAATACCATTTGTTTCTTGAACCTTTAAGGCCACCTAAAGAGAAATCACAATTGGAAGGGAAACAAGACCAAGAACAAATTACATAAGGTCTTATTAAAGATAAGATGGAAGAGAGACCTGGTGAGGGCCCATCATCTTTAATCCCCACCCAAAGACCAACATTTCTAGTGGAATACTTGGATATGATTGCCTTGGAGCTAAATGAAATAGTGGAGGATGCCCTCAGGGTCCTTACTAAGGCATATGGTTATGATAAAGAAGAGGATCATGACTAAGAATAACAAGCCCAAGTAAAGGAGGATAAGAAAGAAAAAGGAAAATAAGTTGCCCTAGATCTTGTCCTAGTGACACCATCAAGGAAGAGAAAGGTAGAATTAGCAATGGTCCCAGTTGGATCAAAGAAGCCAAAGTTGAATTTCATTCACCCAATGAGTGAGGTTAAATTATTTAGTGATGAGTAACCTATCTATGGACCAATCATCCCTGATTGGGTCATCTATGGAAAAATATAGAAAATCCCTAGATGACACCACTCATGGGCCTTGACCAAAGTTGTTAACTTTGATGTACATGATGGTATCAAGCCATGGATAAGGGCTTTGATGAAGGAGGAGGAATAAATAAGAATAGTGACCACTAAAGGGTTAGATAACAAGTAGATGGATGCTCTAAGATCATCAAGTAGTACTCTATGGAGGCTCTTGAACCTCCAAAGTATAATGAATCAACTACTACTATGCAATTCAATCTAGAGATAACTATATTAGAGAGAGTAATAACTATAAAGGCCATGGTGGGGACTAAATATTTCACATTCCAAAAGGTTGAGCCATTTGCAATATTAAATCAAGTTAGGGGATAACATCCTGGTGAACTACCCATCCATAAAAAGGACATTTAAAGCCTAGCTAAGGTTCATTTCACTCAGGTTAGAGTTGGCATCAAGGGGATGAAATAAAGAATATCTAACCTAAAAAAGGAAAATGAGGATTTGAAGGCAAAAACTATATTATCAATACCTAAGGTGATGGTCAAATTATTGGATGAATCCTTCTATGATATGTTTGAGGCCTTAAAATCAATAAAGCTAATGAAAAGTGCATTGTCACAACAAAACATAGTGGCAAAGGTTCTAATAACCCAATGGAAAGATTCAAGGGATCAAATAACATGGATGATCAACATTTAAGTTGGAAGGTAGATTCATGGTTTCAAAACTATAAGTTTATGACATTTTAATGCAATTTTAGGAATTGTTGTTGACAAGGTCCAAGGTTTAAGTGCATGGTCCTAAGAACTAGAGAGACTCCTAAAGGATGATGAGGAGCTAGTAGTTAAAATTGAAAAACTCCTTGAAACCATATTACTAACCTTGCACAACCCACTATCCTAGGTACCATAAAATATGATGAGTTCAAACATAGGGCCACCTTGGTGATGCAGGAAATAAGAAATAAGAGTCAGGGCCAGTCTAGATAAGACAATAATAGGATCTTAGGCATGATCTTTAATGCAAGAGAAAGAATAGAAGAGGCCAAGAGAATCAAAGAGGCCATGATAAAGAATGACAATAAATTGAATGAGCTTGATGACAAAGAAGAAGAGTATCTTTTGAAACTAGCTATGAAATTAGAGCTAGTTAATGAGCAACACCAAAAGGCTATAAACATCCTCCTCTAAAAACAAGAAAGTTTTCAAGAGTAGGGCCCACCAACCAAGTAGTTGAATGGCATTATATTTGTAAAAACTTTGTAATAATTTAAAATAGAATATTCTTTTGTAAAGGCACGTGCTAGTTTGTTAGCATGTTGCCTCTAGGTCAGTTTAGTTTCGAAAAGCAAGTGTATTCTAGAAATTTCTAAAAAAGGACAACTATCCTTATCTTTTGTACATTTATATCTTATAACTGATTGGTATACTACCTTTATTCTTATAAAATGAAATACTACCATGTTGTAAAGGAGAAAATTTTTTAAGCAAAATTTGTATACTTTAGGTAGTTAATACAATCAAGGAATTCTAAAAGGATTGTCCAAATTTGTTTGTGCCAATTACTACATGGCTTTTCTCTCAATTTCTAGTATTAAGTCTTAAATTTGAATAGTTTCTATGAATTTTGAGTTGCATATTTTATTATAGGGTTGCTAATTTGTGCTTATTCTAGATTAGTTGAATGATATTGAGTTCATTTTATTTGCTTTGCATTAGAATGTGCTAATTCCATTGAGTGTGGTAGCAGATATTTAAAGTAAATTTAATTCTTACTTGTACTTCTTTATATCATCCTTGGAGGTTTTACTGGTGTGTAGTGAGATTTGACCTTATTCTATTTTTCACTATATTTTGGTTAAATGTATACTTAGTTTTAATTGAAACTTTGTCATAATGTTTGAGGCTAAGATCAACAATCACTTATTCTCTTTTTGCCTTACCCTTATATTTTTCTTCTTTTTTAACCAGATCACTTTAATTTAGATTTCATTATAAATGTCTATTTATATCAGTCTATAGTTTAAGATTTGATCATAATTCACTAGTATTAGCATAGATACTTACACTTTGAAATGATTTGGTCTATGATGGCTCCTAACCATCAATTAATATAAATTTTATGGAAAAGTTAAACATTGATCTATTGCTATTTCACCATAGGTAACATAAGTTGATAAAACCTACTACTCATGCTCTAGATTCCTAAAATTCTAAAATGAGAAGTGTTCTTTGAACACTAAGGACACCTATGATACATTTAGAGGCATCAACAAGTCCCACTAGCACTAGAAGGATGCCCTTCTTTGTGAATTTATTGGATATTTGCTTATCTTAGTGTTTTGATCTAAGATTGATGTTATATTTGTACTTTTGGTGTAAATATCATTGATCTTTATGGTTTGTGACATATCTTTGTACTTATTTTAGACAAATATCAAGGTTCTTTGAAGTTTGATGCTTAATTTGGGTAAAAATAGCTTAAGATTTGAAGATATGTAGTATTTGAGGTTAAAATAGCTTATTTTAATTAAAAATTGGTATATATTTGATAAATATAAGTTCGTTTGAGCTTAGAGTTATAAATATACATCATATTTGCATAATCAGACACATATTTGAACTAGCTTAGTCAAAGATTGACGTCCATTACTATTTTTATACAATATTTGTAAAATTAGCTTAATGTGTAGGTTTAATCCTTGGTCTTTATAAAGATTAACTTGACACATCATATTTTAAATAGGATCTTTAATATTCAAGTTTTAATTGCCAAGGATTTGAACAAGATCACATTTAAAGATAATAGAACCTCTGCTTGAGCTTGAAGTCCATAGAATATCCAATCAAGATAAATGTAGGCATAGACATTCCAAATCTATGCCAACCTCACCTCTTCAAGGTACCTTTGCCTTTGACCTTCATCTAGGTATGGCTTAGTTGGGAGATTATTTAATCAACATAATAGGTGTGGTACACAATCTCCCAAGTAATCTTGAAAATTACTTGCCAACATTTAGTCCAAATGGTATTATAACTACTAAAGAACATATTAAATATTTTAAGGATGCTTTAAGTTTAATAAATTTTGTACATATACCCAGCTAACTATCTAACTTGTTAACCCACTTAAACGCTAGGCCCAACTACCTATCTGTCAACCCTAGGCCCAATTTCATTTATTTCAACTCTAGGCCCCATGCTCTATATCTTAAAATCTAGGCCCCATGGCCTATATCTCACACCCTCAAATCCATGACATATGTTTTAAGCCCTAGGTCCCATGACCTATTTCAACCTACCTTATCCTATCCACTTTTCTTAAAAAATTTTAAACCATACCTCACCCTTTTTACCTAAACACTATTAGAACTACATTGGCTTGAGGCCCTCACCCAGGCTATGTAAGTAGCATTTAGGTGACATGGGGTCTTCTGAGGCTAGCTCAGCCATTTGTCTCATCAACTAACTCAATTGGGGATCCAAAATTAGCCTTGTCTTCCTATTTGGGGTTTTTCAAGGTAATCAATATCAGTCTTATATGCCAATATTGGTGCTTGGTGTCAACCAACATCGATGTCAGTGTCAGCCAATGTTGGTTAGCCCCATCAACATCGATGACTAGTTTAGCCCTAGGGCTAAATAAATCACCTTCAAAACTTAGGTTTTTAGCTAAAAACTACCCCCAACCCCTCCCAAATTCACCCAAACATACCCTTACCCAATTTACTACCCCTTTAATTTCACTCTCTCCCCCCAAACTTCAATTTTAGACCAAATAAAAAATTAACTACTCTAAGTCAACATTCAACTCAAAGAGCATCTTACCTCATCTCTTTATATCCTCTAAGATAGAATGGCTGGAACTTATGGTGGTGCACCTCTAGCTGGGTCCCTTCCTACCTCTTCCATCTCTACCCACACCAACACTCTCTTGATCACACTATGGCCCACCAATGCTCAATCTAACCCTCACCCTCACACACTCTTTTCAACCACTTCTTTCTCACCAACTCACCACAAATAAATAGGCTAGAGCTATCCTATGCCCCATAACACTCAAAGTTCTTTTTATCCAAATAAATATCATAAATGAGTTTTGGTGGGATACCAAACCCCTTTTTGTCAAATTTGGTCACCCAACGATGTTGGCAATATTAACCTAAGGCACTGATGTTGGCAATACTTCTTACCAACATCAGTGACATAACCAACATCAATAACCCTAAATTTATAGTTTTCAACCCAACCACCAACCACTAACCTTTAGACTACACCCTCTATCTAAGGTAACTTGGAGATCACATATATATCCCTGACCATGACAACAAACCTTAGAGATCACATATATCTCCCCAACCATGACAACCAACTTTGGAGATCACTTAAATCTCCATCCATGATGACTCTAACCAGAGATCATGAATATCTCCTTGACCATTGACCCTTTTTGAACCAACCTTGCATTACTTGTCTTGACTACTTATCCTACCTCATTATAGTTGGCTATTGTAAACACACATTTGTATATCAGGTGTTTTATATCATGATGAAGCCAGTCCTATCACCTACAACATTTTGTGTTTACCAGGAACACTTTATACTATAGATACCTAGAACACATGGACCATTGGAGCTACAAATTTTATCATTTTAACCTTATCATCTATCACTTATAAGATATGATTTGGTTATTTCTATCCAAGTCCTCCTCACCTTTATCTATTATTGATTGTGTCAATTATTACTCATAGTAGTATACATACAAGAAATGATGTTACCACATTCTCACTCAAAATCCACCAACCTAATTAAGTCCTTATCAAACTGGTACCCAATTTTAAATTCTCATTCATCAGTTCCCATTTTGAGGGGGGATACCTCATCCCATACCTAGAGCATCCAAATCCTACTTTTGTCTTGTAACTTATTAGTATAAATTATAGGATAAAAAGGGCAAAATGTAGACACCAAAATTATGTCACACACATGCATAACTCCCTATGTCAAAACCCCCCTCAATCCCCTTTTAATGATTATCCTTCCTAACCCATGTTTCTACGCTTCAAACATTTAATTAATTTAAAAATATTTAATTAAGTTAATTAAAAACTACTTATGCCACCTTGTCCAACCACCTCATCCTAGGACTAATTCTTACCCTCTGAGTCACCTCAAGACTTAGTCACTTAATATCAACTACCCATGACTTGTTCTCACCCCAGACATAAATTCTTAACTAACTACATTCTACTTAACCTCACATTTCTACCATTTTTAAACATATACCACACTTGGAAAAAGGAGGAACAAAAATAGGCTAAGAATAACCCTTTTACCTATTCTCATACCACTGACATTGGTCAACCCATGGATGATGTCAGTTGGATTTTTGATGTCAGTTAATTAAGCTAAATTCCAAGCTAATATTTAGATCACCAAAAAAAATCAATCATTCACATATAGGGTTTGACATCCGAATTTCTACATCTAGGGTTACCATTACTCTACAAAAATTAGTCTGGATTAGGAATTGATATACTACATAGATATTGGATTCTTCTAAACTAGTAACACATGCTTGTCTTTCCTATTCACCTATTTATTTAACACACCTTATTAGAGCCATCTATCTGACACTCATGGTTCATCCATCTCACTAGCTAAGTATATCTCTATGTTTTGTAATTCCTTTAAATAGTCATTTTATAATTACTTTATGTTATATTGTTTATCATTTTATAAACATATTGACTCTCCCTATGAAAGATTTATAAAACTCCTTCACCTATTTCCCACTACTTCAAATTTACCAACCATCTATATAGACCCACTTGAGTTTTACCCACTCCCTTATGACTCTTCCCAACCTCACAATCTTGACCAACATTTACCTCCCAACTCAGAAAAGACTCCTACAACCTCCTAAGAACCTACTACCCCTAATAACATCAATCACATAATTGACATCTGTCATATCTCTTTATCGACATCGATAACCTAACCAACATCAGTGACTATGTATTTCCACCAACTTCTCTAAGCCTACCTAAACAACCTCCAAAAACACCAATAACCCACATTACCTACACAATATCACTCTCTATTTCACTTAGATGATAATAATGTTACAAATATATCTCTCTTACTCTCTCTTTCATTTTGTTACTCATTACCATTTTATTTCAAAAAGTGGATTATCATCCCTAAAAAAGTTTGACACTTCAAAGAACAAGCACATAGCTTGGTAGCCCACTCATATATCTACTAATAAATATTTTTGGTGGTAATACTTTATTATTCATAGGTAGTCATCCCTAGCCAAAGAGGAGTGCTCAACATCATTTGGATATGGCATGCAACCAATCTGGGTTCTCTCTAATCTCTAATCCCTACCCTTCATCTCTGTTTCTCCTTGAACATCAAAATTTAGTGAAACACTTCATTATCCAAGGCTTATTCTAAAGTAATGATCATCAATGATCAAATGCAATCCTAGGGACAAATGGATTACTCTATCCCAAAAATCAACCCATATTTGCCCATTCTAAACATATACTACCAGTTTACCATCATTAGGAGGGATGCAAGTGAGCCCATAAGTCCCTTTAATTCTAGGTTCTAAAAATTGTATAACAAGATCATAGAACCTTATAAACTTGATGAGGTTTTAGCTCTAAAAATATACAAGAATACAATAGATAATAACTTCATGTAGACACCAAAATTATGTCACACACATGCGTAAATCCCTATGTCAAAACCCCCCTTGAGCTCCTTTTAATGATTATCCTTCCTAACCCATGTTTCCACCCTTCACACATTAAATTAATTTAAGAATATTTAATTAAGCTATTAAAATACTACTTATGCCACCTTACCTGACCACCTCATCTTAGGACTAATTCTTACCCTCTGAGTCACCTCAAGACTTAATCCCCTAATCCTAACTACCCATGACTTGTTCTCACCCCAAACATAAATTCTTAACTAACTACATTCTTCTTAACCTCACATTTCTACCATTTTCTAATGGATACGACACTTGGCAAAAGGAGGAATAGAAAATAGGCTAAAAATAATCATTTTACCTATTCTCATTCTATCAACATTAGTTAACCGATGACTGACATCGATGGGATCACCGACATCGATTACTTAATCCAAATTCCAAGTTAATATTTAGGTCAGTAGAAATAAAAAAATCAATCATTCACGTACAAGGTTTGGCATTCAACTTTCTACATCTAGACTTACTGTTACTCTACACAAATTAGTCTAAATAAAGAATTGATATACTACACAGAGCTTGGATTCTTCTGAATTGGTAGCACACCCTTGTCTTTCCTGTTCACCTATTACTTCAACACACCTCATCAGAGCCATCTATCTAACACTCATAGTTCATCCATTTCACCAGCTAAGTATATCTCTATGTTTTATAATTCCTTTAAATAATCATTTTATAATTAATTTACATTATACTATTTATCATTTTATGAACATCCTAACTCTCCCTATGAAGGAGTTGTAAAACTCATTCGCATGTTTCCCTCTACTTCAAACTTACCAACCCTTTATTTATACCCACCTGAGTCTTACCCACTCCCTTATGTCTCTTTCCAACCTCACAAACCTGACCAACATCTACCTCCTAGCTTAGAAAAGACTCCTAAAACCTCTTGAGAATGTACTACCCCTATTGACATCGATCACATAACCAACATAGGTCATATTTATTTACTAACATCAATAGCCTAACTGATGTTAGTGACTATGTATTTCCACCAACTTCTCTAAGCCTGCCTAAACAACCTCCAAAAACACTAATAACCCACATTACCTGCACTGTATCACTCTCTACTACACTCAAAATATAAGAATGGTACAAATATCTCTCTCTTTCAATTTGTTATTCATCACCATTTTGTTTCAAACAGTGGACTATCATCTCTAAGGAAGTTTGACACTTCCAAAAACAAGCGTGTAGCTTAGCAACCCACTCATATATCTACTAACAAATATTTTTGGTGGTAATGATTTATTATTCATAGGTAGTCCTCCCTAGACAAAGAGGAGTGATCAACATTATCTAGATATGGTGTGTGACCAATTTAGGTTCTCTATAATCTCTAATCCCTACCCTTCATCTCTATTTCTCCTTAAACATCAAAATTTAGTGAAACATTTCTAGCATGCCTGGTGGGACCCTAGAGTTTTCCTTGGGTTCATTGCTTGTTTTAAGCATTCATATAGGTGAATTATAGTGAAAATTTCATTCTTTGTACTTTCTCCCTCTCTTTTTCCTCAAAATAAAATATTGAACATTTTATTTTCTATTTAAAGGCAATAAACTAAAAATTTCTTCTTCCTTGCCACTCTTCTCTTTCTTTTTCCTCTAAAAGATATTTATCATTTTTCTTGCAAGTTAAAAAGAATCTCTTCTTTATCTCTTTATTTCATGTGCATTAGGATAGTGAAATTCATTCTCTTCTCCTATTTCATCATTGTTTTCATTTGAATCAAAACACTCCAGATTTGGGTTTAAAACTTATTGCACTTCATTGTTTGCTTACTACATATTATCTCACCTAGTTAATTACAAGAATTATGAATGAATAGTAGTACAACCATGTTACACTACAAAATCACACTCACAAAAACAAACATCTAAACTCACTTGAGACAAGGCCCATCAGGATGTCATCACCTGGTGGATCACCTTACCCTACCTGACTATTCTACTTAGATTTTACCACCAAAGGGAGAACCCACTCCATTCTCTGATAGAGTATAAACTCTAGATAGAAGGCATATTCTAGCTAAGTGGCCTAGCTTGGCTTTAGGTCTATGAAGTGTGGGGAGAAATATTCTATAATAATCCATGTACTTGGTCTAACACAAATCTCCTTTTGAGCACCAAAACTAACCTAAAACTAGCTCTAGATTAATTTCTAGTACCTTCGGTAACCAAATTCTCATCTCACTATCTAATTAAGGCATAAGCCAAAATGAGACTAAAATTAATCTCTAAGAGCTAATAATTAGTGGTTGTATGCTCTTTTTTTATTTTCTATTGCTTTTTATGTTTTAGAGTTCATAAGGATGTTTTTCTATTGATTTACAAAATCAACACTATTCATAATACTCAGGTTGTATAACCTATTATATTAGGTTTTCTAAGTGTTCATCTTCCTTATATGGACCTCTTGCATCCTCTATTTTTCCTCTATATTTCTAAAACATTATATTTTTAATCTCATGGGACTCCATAATGACTGACATCAATTAAATCCACTGACATCAAAAAACTTTAACTTATCAACATCGGTCAAGTGATCGACATCAATGGTTATGTAAATTAGTTATTTTTAGTTTACTCAGAATAACAAGCTAAAAAAACCTACCTACCTGCACCCAAACCTAGTTTTTTCTCACTCTATCACTAATATATAGTTCTAAGACTATTTATACTCCTTACATGATATTGACGTGAAGCCAAGTCAAAATTCTTGCTGATTACGTAAGTTGGAAACCACTTCCACTTTCCCCTCTTGTTGCTAATTCTATCATGGAGCATATTTTAGATATAGAGCATACTCCCAACCCAAACCAAATTCCCATTGTACCTAAAAGAGATCAAGATTTTGCTAGATTTTTTGATCATAATGTGGCAGCCCTTCAGAATTACCTTGCCATGAGCCAAACGTATAATTCTTTGGGTGACCCACTATATGGTATGCCAACTTCTCTGATGGAAAAAAATTTAGTTTCAATTGTCTCCACTATGTTCCCCATGGTTAATCAAACCAACACTTTAATAAGTAACCCAACCATAAAAAATGTCCAAAGTTCAACATCACCAACTGCCCAGTCCCACCTAACCCCTATCGTGACTTCCCTACCTTCATAACCATAAGTAGTTCATTCAAGTCTAACCCTATTTTAGAATTTTTTGGTACCCATCCTATCTACTCTTTCACCTATAATTACATGATTTATGACTCACCCTTCACCTAGTATAACCATGACAACAACCCAACCTACAATAACCACATTCAACCAAAGCATTGTCTTTAACCCAGTGGGACAAACCCCTTTCATTTCCCTCCCCCTAGCCTATGACTCGTTGCCCCTATGTTGCATCAACACAACCGCAACAAACTATGTCATAAACTATCTCTACTTCTTATCAAGCTCCCTATAACTTAGGGGGTATATCCCAAACCAATCCTCCTCTAGACCTCATTAAGATGTTAATGGATAAGATGTCTAATCTATATACATCCATGTTGGGTTCAAAGAATGTGTTATCTTATGATCAGATATGCAATGAGCCCATCCATCCTTTTGTTCCCATTCACCCTTATCCAATTCAATGGGAACTCCCAAAAATTACTCGCATCTAGAATAAAGAGGACACACAATAGCATTTACAAGCATTTAGACATGCTTGTTATTTAATAGGGCACGATGATGCGTTACTACTTCACACCTTCCCTATGTCTCTTTTGGGTACTTCTTAGGATTGGTATAGCTCTATAACTTAGCACTCCCTTTTCTCATTTACACAACTTGCACAATTATTTTTAGACCATTTCTCTATCAACATTTCTAAACGGGTTTCTATTATAGACCTTTATTCTATTAAATAATTTGATGATGAGTCTATTGTAGATTTTGTCGCTCATTGGAGAGGCTTAATCAATCAACTTTCCTTCTCTTTACCTTATTCTGAGCTTATTTATCTCTTCTCAAGGGCATGTGTTAAGCCCATTTTATTCACACTCTGAGTATAAACTTTTTGCACATTTGATGAAGCCTTTATAATGGTGCAAAAACTTGAGATCTGGGCTATAGACAAAGATAGAGTCAAGTTGCGTAGTAAGAATGACAATTCCAAATCAAATGACTTTTCTTTTAAACCTTCTCATTCTAAAAAAAAATCTAAAGGTTCTACCAATGTGGTGGTTATTAAATTAGCTTATTCCACAACCAAAAACCAACCTAATTCCTTGAACTCACAAAATCCGATCAAGTAATTCTAGTAATGATACAAACAAAGATGTTACACTCCCATTAGGGAGTCATACACTTCCATTTTGGAAAAACTATTACAATAGGGAGCCATAAACCTTCCTCAAATTAAGACTTCTATATAGTTTGATCCCTCCCATCCTATTCCTACTTGGTAAAAGGAGGATGAGTTTTGTGGATACCATTAAGTCAAAGGCCACAATTCTAACAACTATAAAACATTCATGAACATTGTTCAAGACATGCTTGACAGGGGTGATCTTATCTTGGATAACCCTAATGCACTTGCTAATAAAAATATGGATGTGTTCAAATAGCCTTTTCCTAACCATTCACCCAATCAAAATAATGTTTAGACCATGACTGATAACTCAAGTGATCATAATATCCATACAGTCAATATGGTCTTTCCTTTACTTTTAGTCCAACCTATCCCACAATAAGAGGCACCCATTTTATCTACTCCTCCCCAAGAATAAATGGAGTTTGTTTTTCCCATTCTTCCTTGGGTATAAGAGCCTACTTCACCCATTCCACTCCCATGTGAGGAAGGGCCTCCTTTACCTCTCCTTTCGAAATAAGAGGAGCCTACATTACCAGTTCCTTTTGCACCCATTTTACCTATCCTCTTACCACTTAAGGACCATGCCTTACTCGTTCTTCAAATACATGTTGACAAGAACATCATTCCTATGTTATACCCTCTTGAGGAACCTTCTTCACCTACCTTTCCTCCATCGATGGAAGGTATTACCCCATCCACTCCTCCTTCAAACTTAGAGGAGCTAGTGTTATCTACCCCTACATTAGACAAGAGACTTATTGTACCTAATCCAATTCAACCATTTTTACCACTTATTTTACCTATGGAAGATCATACTTTACCTATTCCTCACCCACATGTTGAGGGAGTAATTATACCTATGCTTTTCACCCTTGAGGATCCTTCTTCGCCTACCTCTCCCCCACCCATGGAAGACCATGCCTCTTCTCCTATCTCTATCAAAGAAGACCCTGTTGTGACTCTTTCTTGTCTTTGGCGCAAGGTAGTAGAGGCCAATAATTTCCCTCTTTCTAAATCACCTAAGCCTTCTAAAGAAGCAACTGTAAGGCCTATGTCAACTTTATTTAAACCCTTCTCACGGTTAGTGGGAAATCTAGAATTTCTTAACTCCATGAAGCTAGATCATGAGGCATTTTGGGACTGACTTAAAACTCCTTATCCTATATAACAAGTGTCATCCTCTACTATCAGTCCTCTCACTTCCCTTTATCCTAAGGTCCTTTACAAAGTCAAAGATTATTCATTAAAATCACTAGAAGTTCATCCTTTTATGTCAAAGCCCTCACCTTTATAGGCATCTACCACATTAAAGTAGATAAGGTCTTTAGGATTTCACCTGATCTCTAATATAATTCATCCGTAGGTGAAATTAGATCTAACTTTCCAACCACAAGTTAGAGTTCCATGGCCTAAACTAAGGAAGAATGTTAAACTTCCTAGATCTCATTTATCCTTCCCTCTTCCACCCTTAAATTTGCCTTCAATTTTGGGACCATATCCCTCTACTTTAGTTGGGGTTTCACTGATCTAAGAAATACCAAAGGCTAAGTTACCTCCATTACTACCTCTACCACCTAGTAGGACTTTCACATCTGGCATGATGACACCTACCACCAGGAAAGTGTTAGCAAAACATGTGGCTCCACCACCACCTAAAAAGGTGGCACACAAAATCACCCAAACCAAAGAAGGTGTCTACTCCTATTACAACATCAAGTGCTAGCCCACTCGTATGCTCTTAGATCTTTTTATTTCACTAGTTTTTGAAATCCTCCATAATAGTCCTTCCTCCCATTAAGCCTTATAACCCTCTTGGACCAAAGATATCTTGGTTTGATGATACACAAGTGTGTCTATATCATCATTCACCTAGACATGATACTGAGAGTTATAAATCTCTCATAATATTCATTTGACAACACTTTGATATCAACACCCTCTTTGTTAATACTCCCATTAACCTTCTTGTTGTTCCACCTATGGCATCCATAATGCCTCATACCATTCCACCTAAATTCAAACCCAAAGATGTTGTCGTACCCCATTTTCCACCTCCTTCACCTATGTTCTAGATCAACATGGTTAATGTGGTCACATGATCATAAAAAAGGAAAGGAAAAGGTCACTACCCCTTGGGATCATCCCTTCTCAAAAGACACTCCTCTGAATCCAAGGATTTCCATCTTGGGTGTCCCAAAACCAACATCTTTAGAAGTTATTCAAAACTCAATAGTGAAATAACTTCACCAAACCCCTATGAAAATGTCATTATATGAGTTAATCCAAAACTCACCCCAACACTTCCAACCTTTTATTAGTGCCTTGTAAGTGGTTGAGGTACAACCTGATAATCCCCAGCCTCTTTTAGGTTTGGTCAGCTCTCTTAACACCATCTCCCTGATTTCCTTTAGTGATTTAGAAATACCACTTCAACACCCTAAAGATCAAGATTTTGCCATTTTTATCACCACATATATCAATAAAACTCATTTTAAAAGAGTCATGATTGATGGAGGAGCTAGTATTAATATTATCTCCACCCATGCCTACAAACATCTAGCCATTGTCGATAATTACATGTCTCAAACCAATGTGGTGTTCTACTCCTTTAACGATACTACATCTACTACAATGGGTATTATTGTCTTACATATCCATGCGGATCCTCACATAATTCCTAAGCTCTTCTATGTTGTAGAATGGGAGTTCCAATATAACATACTGCTTAGATGACCTTGGATATGTGTTATGGCATGTGTGCCCTCAACTTTGCACTGCTACATCAAGTTTGAGCATAATGGGCAAGTTCATGTTATTCTCTCCAACCCACCTCTTTTCAAAACATGCAACATGACTTATATCCCCAATGATGTTATCATTCGATTAAAGACATCATCTCCTCTAAATAATAATTTTTAAGCTTTCACAAACTCCACTACCCCAGTTACACAAATACTAGCAACACAAATTCTTGACAAAGACCCCATGGAGGAAACTTTCAAGTGTCTACCACTAAGAGAATATCATTTTTTGACACTCGACATGTTCCATATTCTACAAGAGTATGAAAAGCTTCATATGCACCCCAATTATGATCCCCATATTGGGATGATCATATTGTATGGTCCTCCTAACCTTAAAACTAATTTCATATATGGGGGAATTGATCAAGCTCCCACTGTCGATAGTCTATCCTCTTTGCCACAACCATTTACCTATGAATTCTCTTTCCTAGGTAAGCTTAGATTCAATCACACCTATCTTTATAGATGTGCTTGGAAAGGATTTGGTTTGGGTCATTATGATTAGGGTGTTTATACGCTCATTAAATATCCCACTAATAAAACCATTAGAAATGTCAAAAAATGACATGGAATTTGTTTTGATGAACCAACTAAGCTCACCAAAGCTTATCATATACCAATTATCAAAGAGCTAGTCTCTCCTTCTCCATCCTCTCCTCTACCATCACCTACTAAATTAGAGGTATCTATACCTCTTAGTTTTTTTAATAAATTCCATCTATTTGGGCCCACTCACCTATCACCTATGTAAGAAAACAAGGTCCTTTCCTCTCATTCATCTTGAAATGATTTATGAAGACTCTCCTACTGTCAACACTATCTAATATAAATATGATGGTGTTATTCTCACATACAGGGGTGCAGATGATTATTATATCTAATGATCACTCCCATCTAAAACATAAGCTATATTAAATGAATCAACCATTGACATCAATTTGCCCTCTCATGATAACCCCCGTGTCCTTCAGATTGGCCAATATTTGGATTCCTCTAATCAAGCACATTATGCCACATTTATTATGACCATAGTAAAGCCTTCACTTAGTCTTATAATGACATGCTTGGTATCGACCTATCTATCATCACCCACAACATTGTCACCAATTGAGATACTAAACCTATTAAGTAGAAGCTTCACAAAATGCATCCTCATATTTCTCTCCTTGTCAAAGAAGATCTCCAATGCCTCTTTTCTGTTAACATTATTCAACCCAGCAACTACCCACAATGGGTTTCCAATATTTTTCTTATCACCAAAGCGATAGGGGGAATCTATATCTACATCAACTATCATGACCTAAACCTCACTTATCCAAAAGATGACTTTCCTTTGCCAATTATCAACCAAATTATTGATCTAACAACTAGCATGAGATGCTATCACTTATGGATGGGTTCTCAGGTTATAATCAAATATTGGTTTCTCTTAAGGATCAACACAAGATAACTTTCATTACCCCATGGGGGACTTTCTATTATTAGGTCATGCCTTTTGGTCTAAAAAATGCTGGTGTTACTTATCAATGTGCCATGAATTACATCTTCCATGATCTCCTACACAAAATTATGGAAGACTACGTGGATGACTTACTCAAAAAGTCTAAACTTTGGCAAGATCACTTGATGAAATACATCTTTGGTGTCCTTTTTGGTAAGCTATTAGGCTTTATAATTTCTCTTTGTGGTATTAAATTTAACCCTACTAAAGTTTGAGCAATACTAGACATGCCTCCACCTACCAATATCAAATAACTATGCAGCCTAATAGGCAAGCTTCAGTCAATCCACCACTTTATCTCCCATTTTTTAGATCATTTCCAACACTTTCACCATATCCTCAAAAAATATGTCTCCTTCTATTAGAATATAGATTGCTAAGAATCCTTTGACGCACTCAAATGATATCTCCTTTCCCCACCAGTTCTTATTCCACCTAAGGAAAACTAGCCTTTCTACCTTCACATATCTACAACATACCATTCTCTAGGTGCTATGATTTCACATCGAGATGATCACCATCGAGAATAAGTAGTTTACTACATAAGCCACACACTTATTGATTATGAAACTTGATATAACCATACCAAAAATATTTATCTTGCATTGGTCTTTGTAGATTCCAAGCTCCATCATTACCTCTTAAATCACAAAACCTACATCATCACCCATATTGATCTCCTCAAATACATTCATTCTAAGCCATATCACAACCAAAATTTAGCTCGATGGCTCATGATCTTTGCTCAATTTGACTTAGAATTTATTCAACAAAAGACTATCAAGGGGAAAATGGTCACTAACCAATTAGCTACCACTCCTTTACCTGACAACCAACCTTCAAACCTTGAATTCCCTAATGAATATATCATAACACTCTCCATCAATGATATCTCCTATCAAAATATGATGTTTTATGATGGGTCTAAATGTCAGCATGATGGGGATATGGGGGTCATCCTCATCCTTCTTAATGGTGAGCCTATGCCTTTATCATTTAAACTAGATTTCGAATATACTAACAGTATGGCTGAATATGAAGATTTGATATTAGGGATTTAAATGGTTATTTTCTTAGGTGTCAAATCAATAACCATTTTTGGTGACTCCCAACTAATAGTTAATCAGGTTAATGGTTACTACCTATGCAAAAATGAAATTATGTAATGATATAAACATCATGTAGATACACTATTGGAAATATTCGACTCCTACCTTTGCAAACTATTCCTTGATCTACAAACAAGTTTACTGACATAATGGCTTCTCTTGCTTCATACATACCCTCTTCATCCTCTTCCTTGAAAATCTATCATTGTACATTGATTAAAATTGACCTCCTGTGTATCAACTAACATCCTTTTCATAGGCAATGTAACACATAACCCACATGACTTATGGTACATGCAACTCATGCATTACCTCTCTTTTTCTATTACCCCTTCTAACCTCTCCAATAATGGGAGATGTGCCTTCATGAAATGTGCCACTCATTACACTATGCCATGGGGACTTCGCTACAAGTGAGGTTTTAATGGTTTCTTTGTTAGATGCCTCACCAGTACTGAGATCCCCTTTTCCATTAAGGAATTCCATGATGAGATTTGTGGTGGACATTTCAATGGTAACATAGTTGCCAAATATATCCTTTAACTTGGCTACTATTGGCCAACACTCCATCAAGACTGTAGTGATTACGTTCAATGTTGCATCAAATCTCAACAACATGCTAACCTCCTTCATGTTCCAAGTCATACCTTACAATTCACCAAAGACTTTTGGGCCTTTTCCCAATGGGGTTTGGATCTAATCAGTGAGATTAACCCTCATTCATCTCTTTGTCACTGTTCTATCATTACTGCTACTGAATACTTCACCAAGTGGGTTGAGGCCATTCTTTTCATCTTCACTAAGGTTGAAAAAATTATTAACTTTATCAACCATCACATTATCTATCATTTTTGTGTCCCCCATAAAATTATAATAAACAATGGAAAATCTTTCAAAAACAAGACTATCCAAAAGCTTTGTGACACTTTTGGAATGAAATTAAGCTTCTCATCACCATATTATATGTAAATAAATGGATAGGAAAAAACTTCTAACAAAAATTTAACTAAAATCCTCATGAAGGTGGTTAATGATACTGGCAAGGATTGGCACATACACATTCCCTTTGCTTTATGGGCTTACTACACTAGTATTCAAACCCATACAAGTGTTGTGCCTTTTTCCTTAGTCTATGGGATGGAATCTATTTTACCTCTTGAGGTCTAGATTTATTCTCTTCACATCTCTCTACAAGATATACTTACTAATGAGGACATTCACCAAGAATGTTTGGCTCAACTCGAGTTACTTGATGAACGTCATCTCATATCCCTCAACCACCTCCAAATCTATCAATATTGTATCAAACATGCTTACAACAAAAACCTCAAAGAGAAATATTTTAATATCAGAGATATTGTCTTAAAGGAAAATCAACATGTGATGAATATGGAGAAAATAAAATGGGGTAAGTTTACTCCTTATTGACTTGGACCCTACATCATAACTCACAAGTATGGCTTAGGAACTTATCAATTGTATTCTCTCAAAGGAAGGATAGAACTTGAGCCTTTAAATGCTTTACACCTATGACCATTATTTTTTTAATCAAGTGATGATTCACCTTGTGTTTAACTTGAGATCATCCCTTGAGCAACCCTATTACATTCATCTCCCTTCCTCTTAACCCTTATTCCTACACACTTAGTTAACCTATGAAGTACTATGGTTTTACCCTCAAAGTCAAAAACCTCTAAGCCTCTATAGTCCTATCTATGACTAAAGTTAAAAAAAATAAAAATAAAAAAATGGGATACATAGACAAGTTATAATCTCTCAGGTCATGATTCTCAAGGTAGACTGCTCCTTTGAAGGACATCTATGTAACTTCTCCTTGATACTATAAATATACTGATTCCTTGAAGGATATCTATTAAAAATAAAAAACAAAATCTTAGACCACTCCCTTGAAGGATGGCTAAGCCAAGCTTTGTTATCAAGGGAAATTATGACTTAGAATATTCTCATATTGATCAGCTTCATATGACCTCAACAAAAACAAAATCCCATTGTAAGCTTCTCGCATTGATCAACATACACAAAAAAAACTTTAAGTCATGAACTTGCCCATAGTAACTCTTGATTCACCCATAAAAGGGGTATACCATCCCCACTAAGAAGGTTATGCTACCCAAACACTCTCATTCCTTTTACCTTTTCCCCTCATACTCTTTCAAGGGAATTTAAACTCACTTGACACAAGGTGAGTATGATGCTTCTCTAAAAAACAAATGGTCAAATGATGCAAAACATGAAAGAGGCTCATAATCTTGAGCCTATTTATGTTGTGATTATGATCTTTGTCAACACATGATCATCATGCCTCTTTCTTTCCCATCCCAATAAAATGTCAATTTCTCTTCTAAGATCGCATTTTATAACAAGATTCAGTCTCCTTCTCGCCTTTGTACCAATATTTCTTGATTCTTAGAGTAATGTTTTTAACAAATATTATCACTCACATATCCATCTCAAGCAAAGATACTCAAATATCTACCCAAAAACCATACTAAAACTAACAAACCTTTGCCCACTAATCCATTTCATATAATCATAGGTGAAATCCACCAAGCATGTAACCATAGTTTCTCTAAACAATAATAAATAGGAAAAATATCAAGCCTACACCATTTATTTTAAGCATACACCATCACAAATATAGAAAAATTCTGAAATAAAAAGACATACCCAACCCATTCATTTTAAGCATACACCATCACAAATATGGAAAATTGCTAAGATGAGGATAACCAATCAACTATCTATATACCATCACACATACGGGAAATGCTAGTCTAACTCAACTAACATGCTCAAAATTAACATAACATTAACATAACATAATTATCCACATCATTATAATAGCTTCAACATTATCACCATCACATAAACACATCTCAAAATAACAAACTCTCATATGTACGTATGTATGTATGTGTACACACACACACACACACATACATACATATGAGAGTTTGTTATTTTGAGATGTGTTTATGTATGTATGTATGTATATATATATATATATATATATATATATATATATATATATATATATATATATATATATGTTGAACATGAATGTACATCAATGGATCATATCAGTATCATCTCTCTCAATAGTTACATCTCTCATCTTTATATCATATGCCGGTGTGTGGACAACATATATAAAAACATCAAAAATATCATCTAGCCCTCAATATACTCAAGGCTGTAGTCATGGTCATGAGGAAGAAATATCATCACCACTCTTTGCCTATCTATGTCTATGTGAGTATTCTCTCTTGCTCTCTAAACTCAAAATACCTCTAGATCTATGGGATCTCCCTAATGGATCTCTCATAGTAGGCAATCTCATCTAAAGTAGTGTTGTACCTCACTAGAGATATAGTCTATGATAGACCCATCAAACATACTGTAGGACCTTGTACTAGTCCTTATGGTGGTGGAAGAGGAGTAGCCTATCCTATTACTCTCAAACTATCTCTCTCTACTGTCAGTGTAGTAACTTGGCCCTGTAATGCCCTGACCTATCCCTAGAATGTCATAACCTACCCCTATAAGACTAATAACTATGCTTGTGTTGCATCTTGGGCCTATACTAGTATATCTTAGGCTTATACCACTACATCTTGGGCCTATATGGCTATATCTCTCGATCATCACTCCCTATAAATTTGGTGGTGGCCTCCTAACCTGAACCATGGGATGCAAACCTATCCACCATGTAAGATAAGTCACTATGCATCTAAGATATACCACACTTAGGCCTACTAGTAGCTCCTCAAACTCTAGCCCATCTATCTCTTCGGGCAAAGGTAGGGGTGCCTCTATATCATCACTCCTATATAGAGGAAAGGTAGGAGGTATATCTTGTAACAAGCCAAACTATCTCTTGACTTGTGCCATGGGTATCATTTGTAACTCTCTATCTCATCTCCTTTTGACCCATAACATGCTCTATAAATCGATAAGCTGCTCTACCTATCCTCTGAATGTAGGGTATGTCAAGTAGGGCCTCCAAATAATATCTATGAGAATCAATCCATATATCATATGCCTATAATAGTCAATGTCTTACACTATGCCATCTACTTATGTTTGGGCCATAGCCTCTCTCCACCATCTAAACCCAGCCCTAAAACTAGCTATAATCATGGTGGGTAGCCCCAATGGCTATGTCACCACAATATGTTCATATGCCTAAAAATGGAGTAAATTCCCAACACATAAACTATATCATCACTGTAGCATAAAACCCCACAACTCTCTATATAAATGTGCCAAAAAAGTTGGTCCCCATGCATACACTATTCGCTATCAACCATCTATGCCAACACACCTATCAATGCAATTGGAAATCTCCCTCCATCTATATCTAGTAATGTATATACTATAATCCCTATCATCATTAGGGTACTCAACTGGTATTCCTCCTCATTAGCAGTGTACAATGGCTCATATACAAAGCTCATCAAGTGATAAGTCACCTTACTAACATGCTCTCCAAATAATGTATCCATATATATATATATCTATGTTAGATATGAATGTACATCAATGGATCATATCAGTATCATCTCTCTCAATAGTTACATCTTTCAGCTTCAAATCATATGCTGATATGTATACAACATATATAACAACATCAAAAATATCATTTGGCCCTAAATATACTGAAGGCTATAGTCATGGTTGTGAAGAAGCAATATCATCACCACTCTCTACCTATCTGTGTCTATGTGAGCTAGAAGCCATGGCATGTGTCACTATTATCTCTTGCTCTCTAAACTCAAAATACCTCTAAATCTATGGGAACTCCCTAATGTATCTCTCATAGTATACATTCTCATCTAAAGTAGTGTTGTACCTCACTAGAGATATAGTCTATGATAGACCCATCAAACCTACTGTAGGACCTTGTATTAGTCCTTATGGTGGTGGAGGAGGATTAGCCTATCCTACTACTCTCATACTATTTCTCTCTACTATTAGTGTAGTAACTTGGCCCTGTAATGCCCTGACCTATCCCTACAATGTCATAACCTGCCCTTGTAAGACCAATAACTATGCTTGTGTTGCATCTTGGGCCTATACTACTATATCTTATGCCTATGCCACTACATCTTGGGCCTATATGGCTACATCTCTCTCTCATCACTCCCTATAAATCTAGTGGTGACCTCTTGACTTGAACCATGGGATGCAAACCTATCTACCATGTAAGATAAGTCACTGTGCATCCAAGTTCTACCACACCTATGCCTACTAGCAACTCCTCAAAATCTAGCCCATAAATCTCTTGGGGAAAAGGTAGGGGTGCCTTTATATCATCCCTCCTATATAGAGGAAAGGTAGGAGGCATGTCTTGTAACAAGTCAAACTATCTCCTGATCCGTGCCATCGGTATCATATGTAACTCTCCATCTCATCTCCTTCTGACCCATAACATGTTCTATAAATCGATAAGCTGCTCTACCTATACTCTAAATGTAGGGTATGTCAATTAGGGCCTCCAAATAATATCTTTTAGAATCAATCCATCTATCATAAGCCTATAATAGTCAATGTCTTGCACTATGACATCTACTTGTGTCTGGGCCATAGCCTCTCTCCACCATCTAAACCTAGCCCTAAAACTAGATATAATCATGATGGGTAGCCCCAATGGCTATGTCACCACAATATACTCATATGCCTAACAATGGAGTAAATTTCCAACACATAAACTATATCATCACTGTAACCTAAAACCCCACAACTCTCTATATAAATGTGCCAAAAAGTTGGTCCCCATGCATACACTATTCGCTATCAACCATCTATGCCAACACACCTATCAATGCAATAAGAAATATCCCCCCATCTACATCTAGTAATGTATATACTATAATCCCTATCATCATTAGGGTACTTAACTGCTACTCCTCATCAACAGTGTACAATGGCTCATATGCAAAGCTCATCAAGTGATAGGTCACCTTGCTAACATGCTCTCCAAATAATGTAGACATGAAAATATCATGCTCCTCTCTTGAACATGAGAAGAGCTCCTCACCCTATAATGACAATTGTAAAATATTGTAAACATCCTTTTGCTTCATTATCAACTCTCTGGTAGGCAAATGGAAAGTGTTTGTGGTGTGATCCCACCTTTGTATTAAAGCTATCATCAAGCTAACATCACATGTAACCTAGAAATATCATCACACTCCTCCTAACCCTATAATTTCAATGTGATCTTACTCATCCATGGTGACATCCCTCCTCATCCTCACAAAGTAAATAGTCGATCTTGTAATGTCAAATCCTACCTATCCTAAATCCACACACACAAACCTCAAGTCACATACTTTCTAATATAAAACTCCACCCTTTTTTCCCTTCTCTTTGGGATAACTACATTGGCTTGAGGCCCTCATCTAGGTTATGTAGGCAATAGTTAGTCAACATGGGGTCTTCTAAGGTTAGCTCAGTCATATACCCACCTAACTATCTAACTTGTTAACCCACTTAAACCCTAGGCCCAACTACCTATCTATCAACCCTAGGCCCAATTGCATATCTTTCAACTCTAGGCCCCATCCTCTATATCTTAAAATCTAGGCCCCATGGCCTATATCTCACACCCTCAACCCCATGACATATGTTTTAAGCCGTAGGTCCCATGACCTATTTCAACCTACCTTATCCTATCCACTTTTCTTAAAAAATTTTAAACCATACCTCACCCTTTTTACCTAAACACTATTAGAACTACATTGGATTGAGGCCCTCACCTAGGATATGTAAGTAACACTTAGGCGACATGGGGTCTTTTGAGGCTAGCTCAACCATTTGGCTCATCAACTGACTCAACTGGGGATCCAAAATTAGCCTTGTCTTCCTATTTGGGGTTTTTCAAGGTAATAAATATCAGTCTTATATGCCAATATTGGTGCTTGGTGTCAACCAACGTCGATGTCAGTGTCAGCCAATGTTGGTTAGCCCCATCAACATTGATGACTAGTTTATCCCTAGGGCTAAATAAATCACCTTCAAAACTTAGGTTTTTAGCTAAAAACTACCCCCAACCCCTCCCAAATTCACCCAAACATACCCTTACCCAATTTACTACCCCTTTAATTACACTCTCTCCCCCCAAACTTCAATTTTAGACCAAATAAAAAATTAACTACTCTAAGTCAACATTCAACTCAAAGAGCATCTTACCTCATCTCTTTATCTCCTCTAGGCTAGAATGGCTGGAACTTATGGTGGTGCACCTCTAGCTAGGTCCCTTCCTACCTGTACCATCTCTACCCACACCAACACTCTCTCAATCACACTATGGCCCACCAAATGCTCAATCTAACCCTCACTCTCACACACTCTTTTCAACCACTTCTTTCTCACCAACTCACCACAAATAAATAGGCTAGAGCTATCCTATGACCCATAACACTCAAAGTTATTTTTATCCAAATAACTATCATAAATGAGTTTTGGTGGGATACCAAACCCCTTTTTGTCAAATTTGGTCACCCATCGATGTTGACAATCTTGACCTAAGGCACCGATGATGGCAATACTTCTTACCAACATTAGTGACATAACCAACATCAACAACCTTAAATTTATAGTTGTCAACCCAACCATGAACCACTAACCTTTAGACTACACCCTCTATCTAAGGTAACTTGGAGATCACATATATATCCCTGACCATGACAACAAACCTTAGAGATCACATATATCTCCCCAACCATGACAACAAACTTTGGAGATCACTTAAATCTCCATCCATGATGACTCTAACCAGAGATCATGAATATCTCCTCAACCATTGACCCTTTTTAAACCAACCTTGCATTACTTGTCTTGACTAATTATCCTACCTCATTATATTTGGCTATTGTAAACACACATGTGTATATCAGGTGTTTTAGATCATGATGAAGCCAGTCCTGTCACCTACAACATTTTGTGTTTACCAGGAGCACTTTATACTATAGATACCTAGAAAACATGGACCATTGGAGCTACAAATTTTACCATTTTAACCTTATCATCTATCAAATATAAGCTATGATTTGGTTATTTCTATCCAAGTCCTCCTCACCTTTATCTGTTATTGATTGTGTCAATTATTACTCATAGCAGTATACATACAAGAAATGATGTTACCACATTCTCACTCAACATCCACCAACCTAATTAAGTCCTTATCAAACTGGTACCCAATTTTAAATTCTCATCCATCGGTTCCCATTTTGAGGGGGGATACCTCATCCCATACCTAGAGCATCCAAATCCTATTTTTGTCTTGTAACTTATTAGTATAAATTATAGGATAAAAAGGGGAAAATGTAGACACCAAAATTATGTCACACACATGCATAACTCCCTATGTCAAAACCCCCCTCAATCCCCTTTTAATGATTAGCCTTCCTAATCCATGTTTATACCCTTCAAAAATTTAATTAATTTAAAAATATTTAATTAAGTTAATTAAAAACTACTTATGCCACCTTGCCCAGCCACCTCATCCTAGGACTAATTCTTACCCTCTGAGTCACCTCAAGACTTAGTCACTTAATATTAACTATCCATGACTTTTTCTCACCCCAAACATAAATTCTTAACTAACTACATTCTTCTTAACCTCACATTTCTACCATTTTAAAATATATACCACACTTGGCAAAAGGAGGAACAAAAAATAGGCTAAGAATAACCCTTTTACCTATTCTCATACCACTGACATTGGTCAACCCATGGATGATGTCAGTTGGATTTCTGTTTTCAGTTAATTAAGCTAAATTACAAGATAATATTTAGATCACCAAAAATTAGAAAAATCAATCATTCACATATAGGGTTTGACATTCGAATTTCTACATCTAGGCTTATCATTACTCTGCAAAAATTAGTCTAGATTAGGAATTGATATACTAAATAGATATTGGGTTCTTCTAAACTAGGAACACATGCTTGTATTTCCTATTCACCTATTTATTTAACACACCTTATTAGATCCATCTATCTGACACTCATGGTTCATCCATCTCACTAGCTAAGTATATCTCTATGTTTTGTAATTCCTTTAAATAGTCATTTTATAATTACTTTATGTTATACTATTTATCATTTTATAAACATATTGGCTCTCCCGATGAAAGAGTTATAAAACTCCTTCACCTATTTTCCACTACTTCAAACTTACCAACCATCTGTATAGACCCACTTGAGTTTTACCCACTCCCTTATGACTCTTCCCAACCTCACAATCTTGAGCAACATTTGTCTCCCAACTCAAAAAAGACTCCTACAACCTCCTAAGAACCTACTACCCCTACTAACATCAATCACATAATTCACATCGGTCATATCTCCTTATCGACATCGATAACCTAACCAACATCAGTGACTATGTATTTCCACCAACTTCTCTAAGCCTACCTAAACAACCTCCAAAAACACCAATAACCCACATTACCTACACAATATCACTCTCTATTTCACTTAGATCATAAGAATTTTACAAATATATCTCTCTTAATCTCTCTTTCATTTTGTTACTCATTACCATTTTGTTTCAAAAAGTGGATTATCATCCCTAAAGAAGTTTGACACTTGGAAGAACAAGCACATAGCTTGGTAGCCCACTCAGATATCTACTAATAAATATTTTTGGTGGTAATACTTTATAATTCATAGGTAGTCATCCCTAGCCAAAGAGGAGTGCTCAACATCATTTGGATATGGCATGCAACCAATCTGGGTTCTCTCTAATCTCTAATCCCTACCCTTCATCTCCATTTCTCCTTAAACATCAGAATTTAGTGAAACACTTCATTATCCAAGGCTTATTCTGAAGTAATGATCATCAATAATCAAATGCAATCCTAGGGACAAATGGATTACTCTATCCCAAAAATCAACGCATATTTTCCCATTCTAAACATCTTCCCCAACAATATTTAGAATGTTCCAACCTTGAATCAACTCCCAAGTTTGAATTAATTACATTTGTGTCATGTTACTCCCAATCAAAACTTATGATTCTTACGTCATCCTACTATTAATGGATTCAATGGAAGTGATCAAAGATCTTTAATACCAATTGTTGGTACTAAAAATAACTAGGTGCATAATTTTTAAACTACCAATAATGAGAATGAATCTATCTTAAAAATGGTTAAAAGTTAAGCACTAATTTTATTTAACTACAAAAATAAGTTGGAAATACTGGAGAAAGGTTAGGTAGGAAATTCTCATTCCAAAGGTTTAATAGGCCTAAAAATAGGTTTTATAATGATAGTTTCTACAATAATAAGAATAATGAGCCATCTTCTAAAAAGAGGACTATGGACATTAATCTTACTGACATTGCTTTCCATGATTATTATAGAGTGCATTGTATAACTAAGCATGGTTAAATTGATTGTATTTATTTTTGTAAGGATTTTAAATATTTATAATAGGTTTTTGATACATTTTAAGTGGTACCTAACAAAGATAGTGGTGCAAGTACTTCAATATCTAAGCTTACTGATCAAACTTTGATGGTGAAGATGTTTGAGTTCCCTTTTCAAGAGGATAATGAACCTAATGATGTCCCTAAAGAAATCTAGGCTTTCTAACAATTCCTAAATAAGACTTATCCTTTGAGGAATTGAGATTAGATGAAGACCTTGAATACCTTAATGCCTCCAAATAACTTTAGAATTCCTCTAGACACTTCTTCAAGCAATGATCTAGAACCACCCAAATGGAATACCTCTAAGCATAATGTTAATGTTTCTAGTTCTTCAAATAAAACTAGTTATAATATTATTAAAGACATGAAGATGATAAAATATAACATCATATTGCATGAATTAACTTAGATCATGGAATAAAGGGACCTCTTAATGGAATCATTGTCAAATAAATCTAAAAAACCACCGAAAGTTGACAATGCTAATGCCACTATGCATAAAGCTAATGCATAATATCTTCCTTCCTTTCTCATAGTTAGGATGTTCAATAAGAATTTTCATAATTATCTATTGGATTGTAGTTCATCCACCAATATCATGACAATAGGTATTTTCAAATAACTTAGCTTGACACCTATTTAGTCTGATAGAGTTTTTACTCAATTATATAAATCTAGAGTCAAGGTGATTGGGGAATTATTAAATGTTCATATGTAATTGGCTTCTGAGCCTAGAGTACAATAGTTTATTGATATCCAAGTTATTGTAATTCTTGATGTTTTTGGGATCTTGTTAAGAAATTAATGAACCAAAGCTTTGAATGGCTACATGTCCACATATTGTTCATATTTATGGCTACCTTGGAAAGGAGTTCCAAACTAGATCAAGGTTGAAAAAGAGCCAAGGATGAAGCACATGATCACTGAGTATAATGATATGAATGAAAGGGTTAACATAATTTACTTAGACTTAGGGGTTTTTACCCTAGAGGTTGCAAAGGTATACGATTCTAAGAGTACTCATGTTATGCCTGGGCTATGGAAGCTACATTTTGATTGTGCTAGTTGTAAGGCTAGATCTGGGATATGTATTGTCCTTACTGACCTTGTTGGTAAGAAATATCATGATTACTATAGGTTATAATTCCCTTGAACCAATAACATTGATGAATATGAGGCCCTTATTCTAGGTTTACAATTTACTATAAAAAATACGGTTAAGGAACTACTAGTCTATGGTGATTCACTACTAGTAGTCAACTAGGTGATTGGCAAATATCAATTCAAATTATCATACCTCAAGAGGTATAAGTTTAGGTTATAGGATATAATTGAGTCATTTTATGATTTAATTATTGTTTCCATTATAAGAGAGGAGAACTAAGCTACTGATTAGTTGGCATCTATTGTAGCCAACCTCATTTCCAACTAAGACTCCCCTAACTTCAGCATTGAGTTGATACCTTATCCTTTGATCCCTGGTAATGTAAATCATTTTCAAGTATTCAGTGATGATCAATAGATATTATATTTCATGACTAATTATGGAGCATTTTAGGCTTACATCATTGATGAGACTGATGAAAATGCACTTAAAGAAGATAAGTTTAATGGTAAGGTCATTCAATTGAATGACAATAAAATTCCCAAAGGCATGATTACCTTAGAGATGCTATTTGATAAAGTTAAGATGGTTGAGGTTTATAAGGTTACCAAGGTAAGTAATAAGGATTAAAATGTTATTTATCTTGGCCCTCAAGATCAATCCCAACTGGTTAACATTAGGAAATCCTGCACTAACATTGAGAACAGGAAGGTTAAAGAATTGTTAACCAAGTATAAAGATGTCATAGCTTGGTCCTATGATGACTTGAAGATATTTTATCTAAGAGTCATCACCCATACTATACCCCTTAAATAAAATTTTAAACCCTTTAGGTAAAAGTAAAGACATGTGAACCCTATATTAGAACCAATGATCTTTAAAGAGGTCAAGAAATTACTAGATGCTAGAGTCATGTTTCCTATCAGGCATTCTACTTGGGTGGCTAATTTGGTGACATTTAGGAAGAAGAATGGTGAGATTATTTTATGAATTGAATTTATAAATTTGAACAAATCATATAAAAAGGATAAATATCCTCTTCCCTTTCTTGAGTAGGTGATACAATTTATTTCAAGATCAACCATGATGTCTTTTCTTGATGATTTTTCAAGATATAACTAGGTGTTGGTTGACAAAGAAGACAAGATGAAGATAAATTTCACAACTAAATGGGGGACCTTTGCATACAAGATAATTAATTTTGGATTAATAAATGTAGGAGATACTTTTCAAAGGGCCATGGACCATGCCTTCTAAGGTCTAATTGGTAAGTGGATCATTATATATATGGATGATCTAACCATTTTTTCAAAAAATAGGGAAGATTACTTTATACATTTACAATAAGTATTTGAGAGATTTAGAATGTATGGAATCTCCCTAAATCCCCAAAAAATCATATTTTGTGTTATTGAAGGAAAATTTCTGGGTCATGTCATAACTAAATATGGGATCTTTATAGATCCTAAAAGAGTGGAAGTAATATATAAGATAGAGTCTCCAAATAGTAGGAAAGAGTTAAAATCATTTTTTGGTAAGATAAACTTTGTAAAGAAGTTTATTTATAGCTTTGTAGAGATTTTCAAGCCATTAAGTGACATGATAAAGAAGGATGTCAAGGTCTAATAGAATAAAGAATGTAAAAAGGAAATCAATGACATCAAAGAATCAATTAGCCAAGCTCTAGTCTTGACTTTTTAAAGGACTTATATCTCTATTATTTTGCATCTGACCACACTATGGATGTTATTTTAACTCAAAAGGTTGATGGGTGTGATCACCCAATAAATTTCATTAGTACTAACCTTAAGAATGGTTAATTGAACTATTCATTGATTGATTACTCAAGCATATGCATTAGTTAAGGTAGTGAATAAATTTAGCACTATATCCATAGAAATAAGGTGCATGCTATTCTACCTGACCCTAACACAAAGCTCATGCTAAGCTATAATGAACTTGGAGAATGTAGAGGTAAATTGATGTTAGTTTTGCAAGAATATGACATAGAAATGAAAATGGAAAAATTGGTAAGGTGCCAAGGTATGATCCAAATAATAGCTAATACTACCCCTAAGATAATTATTATGCAAGTTGATCAGTATAAATTTCAAGATAGTGAGTGGTATGATTCCATCATTTATTTACTAATCAATGGTGCCTATCCTACAAGACTAACTAGGGAGAAAAATAGGTCTCTAAGGCTCAAGGCAACCCATTATCTGATTAAAGATGGGGTCTTGTATAGGAAAAACTTTGAAGGGGTATACTTGAGATGTGTCTTAGAAGAAGAAGCTACCCAAATCATGAGTACCTTACATGATAATTTTGGAAATGGGCACCCATATGGGAAGACTACAACCCAAAAAATCCTTAAAGTTGACTACTATTGGCCAACAATTTTCAAAGATGCTCACAAGCACATGAGGTAATGTCACCCTTATTGTATATTTAAAACCAAAGAGTCTAAGGTAGTTATGCCTTTACAACTAGTCATGGTTGATAAACCATTTGCATAATGGGGGTTAGAATTTGTAGGGGTAATCAACCCTAATTCATTTCAAGGTCAGAAGTATATCCTAATTACCAGAAATTATTGCACAAGGTGAATTGATGCTGTAGCCACCAAATAATGTAGGATGGAAGAAGTGATCAGTTTCTTAAAAGAAAACATATGTACTAGATTTGAAACTCCATTGTCTTTGGTGTGTGATAATTGATCCACATTTATATCCATAGAGATGATGGAATGGGTGCATGATATTGGCATTTGTCTCAAGTTTTTCATCTAATCACTACCCCCAAGGAAATGGAGTGTCTTAGTCTACCAATAATAACTTAGTGAAATAAATCAATAAGTCTACTATAAACAAGCCTAGAACTTGGCACAAACTTCTCAAGTATGCCCTATGGGTAGATAGGATAAGGATCAAGTAAGCCTTAAAGGCATCACTATTTTTGTTAGTGTATGGCCAAGATCCTATCTTCCATATCACTCTCATGTTTCCCATGTATAAATTCATGTAATAATATATGGAAGAAGGCCAAGAGTTTTCAAATTCAAGATTTATAGACATCATCCAAATGGAAGATGCATGAGAGGAATCCTTTGCAAGTTTTAGTAGACATCAGACCATGGTGAAGAGGTGGTTTGATAAAAGATCAAAGATTAAGGTGTTCAGAAAAGAGGACTTAGTTATCCTTTAGGACAAAACATCTGAGCCTAAGGGAAAATATGGAAATTTCACACCTTTGTGGATTAGCCCATATCATATTGTAGACACACTGGGAGATAAAACCCTTAGACTCAAATACTTACAAGGAATAGAGTTCACACTACCCACTAATGGGCAGTATCTCAAGAAATAATTCTCTACTCCTCCTGAGGTCATTATGGAGTAACTCTTTAAGATAGTTAGACTTAGATTAGGTAGGTTAGTTAGTTTCTTTTAGTTCTTTCCTTCCTATCTGTTATTTGTATATAAGCATGTATATATCTATTTTATTCCTTTTGTTTCTTGATTTATTACTTTCTGTTGTGTGTTTGTTTTTATTACCTTAGTCCTTGTTTATAATAAATCATTTTGGAAAACCCTAAGATCAAAGTTTATTTAGTTTTTTTGAACCTCTAAAGTTCAATAATGTGGGTATGAACCTAGTGTATGTGATGTCCATGGGTTGAAAATATGAGACTAATGTTATGATTTGAAAAAATTGGTAAAGACTAATTGAAGATGCCAACTATTCCATGAGAGATTGAACATTATCTTGACCTAATTTTGGTTTTAAGAATATTTGCACTTGTAGGATGAAATCTTATTCTATTGAGACACAATCATGCTTACACTTAACAAACATCCTTGCCTAGAATAATGGTTACAACTATAGGTGATTATATAAGGATCAAACACTTGACCATATCCTTAAACCTAGCTACCCTAGTTCCCAACCTTGCTGGAAGCAAAAAATATCTAAAAAATAAAAAAAATAAGAATGCAATGCAAAATCAAAATATTTAAAGCATAGGTGATTTTGGTAATCTCCACTTGGGCTATGGATGCCTAGTTGGTAGTGGATCATGGCCATGAGTGGAATCAAAAGCATCTCTTTCTAGGCTATGTATGCCTAACTAGTAGCAAAGAAATGCCCAAACCTTCCTTGAACTATAAGCATGGTTCTTAATGAATAAATAGACATGCTCCAAGTTAGTGTTAATGATTAAAGATATGAAACTTGGAAGTTTTCACCTGAATCCCATGGCAAACAGTAAGTGGAATTAAAGAAGACACAAAAAATGAATATGTCTTAATGTTTGATCCCAATTCTATAAGTGCAAGGTTTGTTTCAACCTAAAATGATCTTGATAGTGGCATTGATCAAGTGTAGTGGATGACTTAGTTGTTTGTATAAACTAGAGTATCTAAGTTCTAACATATTATTATGTTCCCCCATAAGTTACCATTTATTGAGGTCAACACACCCCCATTTTTGAAAATTAGAACCCTTGAGATAATTTAAACCTTAACCCTAAAACCATGGCATGTTTTGAACATTATTAAAATTTGAAGATCATCCACTTTGATAGAAGTAGGCTTACTAATATATGGTTTTGATTTGAACTTGCCTAATGTTACTATAACTAGTCTCCATGTCTTATAGTTGCAAGTTTCATGGAGCCCAAGCTAATGGATCATGTTCATAAGGCCCTAACATAAACCCTTGGTTCAAATTTTCATTTAGTGAGAGCATTTGGAAGAAATATTTTAAACTTATTTTTGGATAAAGCCCAATTTTTTATGTTAAGGCATGGTTGTGTTTTTAACATGACTAAACCTTAGCCTAAAAATTATGCTTATCCCCCTTTATTTTCCCATTTTGTTCCTCATATTTTTAATGTGATCTAATGTTATGCTAACAGGTTCCTTTTATTTTAGCATGGTCCCCTTTGCTAAAAACTTTAACCTAAAATTTTAACCCTAAGGCCCCATTCATATTTATCAACACAAATGAGACCTTAGTCTTAAATATTTAACCTAAGTTTCTATCTACCCGAGTGTAACTTTCATATTGGTAGGGTCCTTTTATTTTCATAATCATGGTCCCTTTATTACCTACTTAGCCTAAAGCCTTAATGTTAAGGCCCCATTCATGTTTATTAACATGAATGAGACCTTAGTCTTAATGTTTTAGCCCAATTCCTATTTCATCCTAGGTCTTAACTTAAAAACCTTGCTCCTTTGTAGATCCAATGGCCTGAGATTCATTGTAGCCTTTTAATCAAACAAAATGAAGCCAATACTAAAAGTTCAAAGGTTCATGAAGCTTTATGGAGTCAACACATGGCACTACCGCATTTGAAGTTTGATAACACATGGTCCAACATATTAAATAGAACTAATGGTGTTAAAATACTCAAATCATGATCTGAAAGCACTTGCTTCATCATGGATTTTAATTGGATGGATAAAATTGAATATGAGATCTTAGGAAGCCTTGTGAAGTAACCACATGACACTCCCACATTAGAACACATGAATTTGATGAGATTAAATATAAAATTCACATGGCCATCATTTGATGTCTATGAGGTTGTATTTGACATCTGCATGATCATAAAATTTAAGCCCACTAAAACTAAGAACTTCACAAGCCTAAATTTTATGTTTACATGACCATCATTTGATATCTATGAGGCTGTATTTGACATTTGTGTAACCATCAAATTTAATCTCATCTAACCTTTTGTTTAAGCAAAAGGGGGCATATTTTATGTCATTCAAAGGGGTCATTTGATATTATGATTCAAAAATTTAGCATAAAATGCTTTAAACTAAGTCTTTTTATGTTTATTAATATGAAATAAACTTAGCCAAAAGCATCTTTACCTAAGTCTTTTATATAGCTATGCATTGATTAAATATTTTACATCTTATAGGATTTGATGGTCCATGCTTCATTGTAGGGGATGATATAACAACATGAAATCATCTATGACTTTTAAATAGAGCTCAAAAAACCCACAGAGGTGCCAAATGGCATAATCAAAGGGCTCAACATAAAGGTGGCCAATGACATATGAGGGCTCGGATAATGATCAATGGCCCATGTCGATCCTTAGATCTTCATCAAATGGTGCAAAGAAAAAGGAATTTAAATGCTAATGACTAGTACTCAAAATAATTTATGAAAAATGCCAAAAAAAGTGATAGATCAATGCCAAATAAGCACCATGCAAGCATAAAGTGACAAAAATGAAGATCTTGTGTGCTAAAAAATGTAAGTGTATAAAGGCAAATATTAAAAATAAATCTAATAAATGCATGAGCCAAAGTCTAATTAATCTAAAAGAGAGTCTAATTATAATTCAAGCATCAAAATAATTAACCCAAAGACAATTTAGAACATAGCTATAAGAAATTTGAAAAGTTTGGAAGCCATGACAACTCAGAGGAAATAATATAGGGATGAGATAGAGTTCTATTTGTCTATAGATAATGAAGGGAGGATATTTAAAGACACAGACCTAGACATTACAACATTAAACATAGGTAATAGGAACTAGTCCAAGATCTTTTAGACCATTGAAGAGATTCAAGCCATCACTAAGGAGGATAAAAATATTTCCACCATGACCAAAAGGTATTATGACCTAGTTATAATATAGATGGCTAGTCTCCACCATGCTACCAAAAAAATAGAGGCAATCCATTGTATCGACATCCTTTTTCCCATTTTTAACGACTATAGGCTTGAGCAGGGTTGGATTATTCATGAAAGGACCTTTAAAAAAATTTCATTCATTTCCCCATTAGCCTTTGAGAGTTATTACAAGCTTCTAAAACCCCAAGTGGATTTGCCCACTATTAAGGAATAGACTAGAAAGTATGATCTAGATAGCATATTTAGGCCATAGTTGCTCAAAAGGAGCCATGTAATCTAAGACCTTGCTGAAAACATCCTAATTTCCTAATTTAGAGAGGGGGTTAGGGTAATTATGACCTTATTAAATAGACTATCTAGAGCCCCTTTAACGTATTATGTCAACAAGAGTTGGGTGTCTTGCATTTACTTTATGATGGAGAAAGGGCTCACTCCTCCAATTGGGGAGATGATCAACATATATCTAGAAAGAAAATTCACAAGCATAAGTAAGAATACCAACACCCAATTTTTAATGATGTCTTATCTGTTGGATGCTTTACTATCCTCCACCTTGATCCCTCATATCAAAAATTGGTCACCAAAGGGAAAATTTACAATCTCCCATCACTATTCAAAACTTCACATATTCAAATATAAGTATAACATCCAATTCATGTACGACGGTGTGTATCTAACCCTAGTAGAATCCATCATAGGGATCCTTATGCCTAGGGTAAGCTCTCTAATCAAAACATTTGTGGAGTTAATGGGATACACCTAGTTGTATCTAGATTATACAGTAATCAAAATTGAAGGTATTTCAATCCAACCTTATAGATTTACTATCTATGTTCCCATGAAGTTTGTAGAACAAGAGATTGCATAACAACTTCTTAATGGTGTGGATAAAGTGTACAAATACAAGAGGAAAGGCCTCATCCATCCCTTTCCTTTAACAATTGGCAAAATTATACTATAGAATTTAGATCAGGTGAATACTATGGCCAATCATAAGGATTATTTTAAATTACAACTTGATGATATGAAGATGTGAGACCCCAGTGACATGGTCTCCACACACTTGAAATCCAAACAATTTCCTAAGCTAGTGTATATGCACCAACTCAGTGTCCATGACACCATATATATCAAAGCAAATAATTTTGAAGAAATATTGGCTAGGCTCAAGGGACATAACATTAGACTTGAACATAAACTGACTAGTGATGAGAAGCCCCCAGGTGACATATGGAAAGTGAGACCTCTTCAATACCATTTGCTACCTGAACCTTTAAGGCCTCCTCAAGAGAAATCACAAGTGGAAGGGCAACAGGTCCAAGCATAGATTACATAAGGTCTTGGTAAAGATAAGATGGAAGAGAGACTCAGTGAGGGCTCATCATCCTCTATCCCTCCCCAAAGACCAACATCTACAGTGAAATACTTGGATATGATTGACTTTGAGCCAAATCAAATAGTGGACGATGCCCTCAGGGTCCTTGCTGAGGCATATGGATCTGATAAAGAAGAGGAGCATGTTGAATATATACAAGCCCAAACAAAGGAGGTTGAGAAAGAAAAAGGAAAAGAAGTTTCCCTAGATCTTGTCTCAGTGGCACCATCAAGGAAGAGAAAGATAGAATTGGCAATGGTCCTAGTTGGATCAAAGAAGCCAAAGTTGACTCTCACTCACCCCGTGAGTGAGGTTATCTTATTTAGTGATAAGTACCCCATTCATGGACCAATCATCCTTGATTGGTTCATCTATGGAAAAATTTAGAAAGTCCCCACCTGGCACCACTCATGGGCCTTGACCAAAGCTGTTAACATTGATGTACATGATGATATCAATCCATAGATAAGGGCTTTGATGAAGGGGGAGGAATAAAAAAGAATAGTGACCACTCAAGGGTCAGATAATAAGTAGATGGATGCTCTAGGAGCATCAAGTAGTACCAAGATGGAGGCTTCTAAACATCCAAAGTATACTAAATCAAATACTACTATGCACTTCAATCTAGAGATAGATCAATTAGAGAGAGTAACGACTAGAAAGGCCATGGTGGGGACTAAATAGTTCACATTACAAAAGGTTGAGCCATTTTCAAGATTAAATCTAGTTGGGGGACAATATCCTTATAAACTACCCATCTATGAAGAGGAAATTGAAAGCCTAGATGAGAATTATTTAGCTTAGGTCAGAGCTAGCATTAGGGGGATGAAACAAAGAATATCTAACCTGGAGAAAGAAAATGAGAATTTAAAGGCACATGCTATCTTATTAGTGCCAGAGTAAAAGGTAAAATTGTTGGATGAATCCTTATATGATATGTTTGAGGCTTTAAATTTAATGAAGATAAGGTAAAGTGCATTGGCATAGTAGAATATAGTGGCGAATGGTCAAATAACCCAATGGTAAGTTTCAAGGGATCAAATAATCGGGTTGATCAATATTTAGGGTAGAAGGTAGATTCCTAGTTTAAAAATGATAAGTTTATGACATTTAATACAATTCTAAGAATTGTTGTTAACAAGGTCCAAGGTTTAAGTGCATGGTCCTAGGATCTAGAGAGACACCTAAAGGATGATGTAGATCTAGTAGGGAGAATTGAAAAAATCCTTGAAACCATGCTAACTGACCCTACATAACCCACTATCCTAGGCATCATAAAAGATGATGATTTCAAACATAGGTCCACCTTGGTGATGTAAGAATTAAGAAATAAGAGTTAAGGCCAGTTTGGAGAAGATAATTTTAGGATCTTAGGCATGATCCTTAATGCAAGAGAAAGAATAACAGAGGCCAAGAACATCAAAGAGGCCGTGATCAAGAATGATAGGGAATTGAATGAGCTTGCTGACAAATAAGAAGAGTATCTTTTGAAACCAACTATGGATTTAGAGCTAGTTAGTGAGAAACACCAAAAGGATATGAACATCCTCTAACAACAATAATAAGGTTCTCAAGAGTAGGGCCCACCATCCAAGTAGTTGAATGATATTCTATTTTGTAAAAACTTTATAATAATTTAAAATAGAATATTATTTTGTAAAGACACATGCTAGTTTGTTCACATGTTGCCTCTAGGTCATTTTAGTTTAGAAAAGCAAGTGTACTCTATAATTTTTTGAAAAAGGTCAGTTGTCCTTATCATTTGTATATTTATATCTTGTAATTGACTGGTATAATACTGATTTAATATTTTTGAGAATATTGGAGTCCTATTCCTAATTTAGTTAAGGGTCTAAGTTAATTATATTGGTAAATAATATTGAAATATTTAAGATATTGATTTGTATAAATTAATTGTAATTTTAAACTTTCTATAAATAGTAATAAATGTGAAGAAAATAAGACTTAGCTAGAAACTGACTGAGATGGCTATTGTAGGGTCTGAAATTTGTTGTGCAGGACTAGGATAGTGTCACAAATTAGGATCTAGCTTTCATTTTATGAAAGGATAGGAGCACCAAAATAAGACACCTTGGGGTTCGATGTTATAGTCTTCTTTTATTGATATTGTCCAAGAGACTTGAGCTTTTTGGGTTTTATTCACTATGTCTGTGTGAGCCTGCTTATGAAATTTTGACTATTTGAGGTTTATGAAACTCCCTATAGAGAATATTTAGTCTTCAAACCCTAGAATCCATTGTGATTTCACAAAATTTGGTCAAGAAGGGGGGTTAGTGTGTGTAAGATGCACTGAACATGTATCCACACCCCTTGTGTGGGAATGCTACCTACATACCAATACTTTGAAGAGGGATCAAGCCATATGTAATTCTCCCACTTGATGTGCTTTGTGAAATGAAGATGTAGATTCTAAAATTGGGTGTGATTGAGGTGGATATGGACTAGTGTGAGGGTTTGAATAAGCTTGTAGTTGTATTGGATAGTTGTATGTAGAGAATATGGAAATATGCCTGAGTAGTATTGCTTGTATTCTTTTTTGCTTTGTGATATTTTCCAAACCCTTCTAAATGAACTATGACTAAGATTTTATATGGATTATTTTATCATGGGTCAAATATATTCATGTTAGGATAATAAGGAGGATAATAACTAAAAGGAAATAACCATTGGAGGTAAAAATATACTTGGATAGGAGCATAAAAAATAGACACCCTATAGTCCAAGTTGGGTGCTATTATCCTGAAGGAACGAGACCCAAGGGGATGGAATTCACTAGAAATGTTGTTTGGAGGAGGTGGAATCACTATCTAGATGGATATGGATGATTGGGAATCAGTGAAAAGATGACTATGAAGGTCATGAAAGTAAGCAATAGGGACCTATGGGTTAGGTGTCACGAGCCACACTCAAGTTACCAATTTTCACATTTTATATGACTATATTTGCCCCTCATTTATTCTAGTGATGCAACAAAGTGAAAAAATATGATAAAGGAAAAATAGAAAGTGTACTTGAAATTACCTACAAGGGTGAAGCTCATGAAGCTATGTAATGTTAGATATGTGTAGAGAGAGCATGTTATGAAGTGTAAATTTGCAAGAGAAAATAAAGAGTAGATAAGTTCTTACTATATACACTATATCTAAAATAAGAATGTATAAAACTAGATAAGAAACAGAGAAAGAGAAAGTAATGAATACATCTTACCAGGTACATAAACTAATACAAAACCTATTGTGGTGTTTATTGATGTTAGATAATGCTAAGTAATGTTGGGTATGTGCAGTAGTAAGAGTAATATCATGAATAGAGCTAAGTGCTCAATTTTGCAAGAGTGACTCAAGAATGTAAAGGCTAACCCTCTGGTTCCATCATTAGCCACTAAGTGAAGCTATGTGATCATGCATGTATTAATCAATGTTTGGACTATGTGTTTAATCCCTTTGAGTAGGTGGCTCAAGAATACAAAGGATAGCTAGTCCTTTAGCTCCATCATTGCCTCATGGAGTGAAGCTATAAACTAATACTAGTATAAATGTGTGTCATATGAGATGGCTCTTGAATCCCATGAATGCTCTATAATCTGAAAATGTGGCATGGATAGCTGAATGTGTACTGGAAACTAGGATAAACTTGGCCAACTCAAAAAATGTGGAGATTAGGATTGTATGAAAGCCACTCCAAAAATGAGATATAGGCTTGTGTGAAAACCACTCAAAAATGATGCTAACCACTTAAAGATGGAGTAAGGCATGTAACTATTGAGAATACCTAGGTAATGTACTAAACTTGAAAAGAAAAGAAGTCAAATGGACCATGCACATTACCCTTAATCATTGGTGTCTAAAACATGGATTATGATCTAGAAGTTATACCAACTTCCAAATCTAAAACTAGAAGTGAGAGCCATTATGCCATGCATGATTCCCCCTATATATATATTCTCTGATAAACAATTTACAAAAAAATTTTAACTGGTTTGTATGTGATAAAACTATATTTGAACCTACTTTTTTATTTATTTTTAGAAAATATATTTTTTGTTGTTGTTTGGATAGGAGTACCAAAAATAGACACCCTAATATTTGGCACTGTAGTCCAATCTTGGCACTATTGTCCTAGGATAATTCTAATGACTATTCTATAATTTTCACTATTTGCCTAGTCTATTCTACCTAGTTTGAAGTCTAGTTGCTATTATAGGTGTTTTAAAAGCTACTTTTTTTATTGTTAGAAGCTTTGATCTCTATGACAAAACCCCTGTTTGTTTCCCACTCTTTTGAGGGTAAGATTGAAGACCCTAAAATTATTTACCTTAGAAAAAAGAGCTCTACAAGTGTGTTATGCTGCAAGAATATATGATATAGTAATGATAATCAACAAGATATCTCAAGATATAACATGGTTTGTAATAGAGATTATTATATCAATAGGGGTATGCCTAAATAGATATACCAATATAATAGCATGTGTAATATAGTAAGTTGAAACTGGAAGTTTGGTTAATTTGTAGTTGTTAGTTATTAAGGAGGGATAGAGCATGATGTCCATCATGGCATCTAGGAAATCAATATAATTCATCATGTAGATCATGGCATTGTAAACTATTGAAAAGCAAACAAGCAACAAGCATATAAGACAAGAAGCAAGAAACATATAAGAGTGGCCAAAGGGCCAAAAAAATAAGGGCATGGGCACATATCACTCAAAATAGAAAGAAAGAAGACAAGTCATGTTCAAATGCCACATATACATATATTTCAAAAAAGTAAGGTTGGCATGAAATCCACAATCATATAGAAGAGTACAGACAAAGAACATTGGCAAATTTCCTAAGGTGCACACAAGAGTAGAAGCAAAGGACATTGACAAATGTCCTAAGGCACATACAGGAGATAAAACATGAAATAAGAAAAGTAATCACATCTAGCTATGCAAATCAAGAAAGGAAGGCATGTAATATACTATAAAAACAATCTCATCTAACTAATCAAAGAAAGAAGTGAAAGTATGCAAGACATGTAGTACAAGATTAGGTATATACTAAGAAATACATAAGTGCTATATACTAGTGAAATGTTGATAGAGTAATCTATGTAAGCTAGTAATTAATGTACATCAACATGATAACTAGAGTGTGTGATGTAGGAATGGCATAAATTAGATGGTGTAGTCATGTAAAATATGCCCCTAGTGGGTAAATATATCAATGCATTTCTCGAATGTATAAGTAGGATGCCCCCTCAATGGGTAGAGTGAAGTAATCAAGGGTTTGGAAGTATCTGTGCACACTCAAAGAAGATCAAGTGAAGCATGTTAATGTAGATAAATTGACAAACAATAGCATAGAATAATAAATGTTAGTATAATATGGTAGTATAAATGTAAAGCCTGGATAATGCATATAATTGAAATGTTTTTGAATTTTTGATTTTTTTTTTTGGTATTTTTCACATATTTAATTATTTTTGTATTTTGAATAAGCTATGTACAATAAATCATGAGGATACTATGTGTAATAAAAAATAAGAAACTATGTACAAGTAATTTGAAAGGAAGCTATATACAATTAATTGAATGGCAACTATATACGAGTAATTTTGAAAAATTATGTACAGTACAATGTGTGAAATAAGATGCTAGACATGGAATCTGCACAGATGCATAATATTCATTGTATTTTTGAGTTTCTTTCCTTCAAGTGAGGATAGAAAATACACTTTAGGGATAAGATTTTTAGTAATAATGTATGGACCTAGCCAATTCGGTTTGAATTTTCCTTTGGTTTCTTCTTTGTCATTGACATTGTGAAGATTTTATTTGAGAATGAGATCATTAAATTCTAATTCTCTGGTGTGAACTCATTTGTTGTAGGACCATTGTATAAATTATTGGTAGATTCTGAGATGTTTAACTACCTAAATATGTGTATGGTTTAACCACTTGAGTTGGTGTAGATGTTTTTTGTGATACTAGTCATCAGTGAGGATACCTTTAATGGATACATGGAGAGATTGGATTTCTAATTCTAATGGTAAAACTAATTCTTTGTTATAGACAAGTGAAATAAGGAGTGGATCTTGTGGGTGTATGAATACTTTTGAGATAAGCCCATAATGCAAAAACTAGTTGATTGTGCCAATCATCTCCGAATTTGGTCACTATTTTGCTCCAAATGTTATTGATAGTTTTATTGGTAGCCTCTTCTTGGCCATTTACTTATGGGTAATACAGAGTGGAGAACATGTGTTTAATATTATATGTTATGCAAAATTTATTGACAATTTTGTTCTTAAATGATGTTCCATTATCAAAAATGATAGTTGCAGGTAGGTCAAAGCATGAAATAATATGAGTCATGAGGAAGCTATAAATGTCCTCTCCTATGGTATATTGGAGTGGAATGGCTTCCACCCACTTGGTAAAATATTCTATAGTTATGATGATGAACTTTTTCCCATTAACAGATTCAAGGTTAATTTTTCCAATAAGATCAAATCCCCATAACATAAATGGCCATAGAGAGATAGTAGGTTGTAATTGTTGTGACAATGCATGTTATAAGTTATCGTGTCACTGACATTTATTGCATATCTTTGCATATTTTGAACATTCATCTTCTATGGTGGGCTAGTAGTACCCTTTTCAAATAAATTTGTGTGACGTGGCCTTTCCACTAAGGTGAACACCATACTCACTATCATGTATCTATGTAAGAGAAATTTTAGCTTCTATTGAAGTCAAACATCGAAGTAATTGTTCATCAAAAGATCATTTAAAAATGTCTCCACCAATGATTACATAATAGAGTGCTTGTTTGTGTAACTTACATTTGTCATTTCATGAAAAAGTGTTTGGTGTAATAGATTTGTTTATAAAATTTTAGATATTAGAGAACCATTCTGGATTTATGAAACTACGTGTAGTGGCTAAGACAAATAGTGTGATTAAATCCACATTAGATATTGATGGTGATTATAATCATTTAATTATGAAAATAGCTTGATCATTATTGATGTTGATAGGAATCAAAGATTTGACACTTATCATTGCATCTGCATCTCAATTATCTTTTCTTGGTATACTTTCTATAGAAAAGTAGTCAAACTGTGATGATAAACATTGTACCATATTTTGGTATGGGATAAGATGTTCTTCTTTTGTCTGATAGACATCATTAAATTGATTGACCATAAGTTAGGAATAACTGAAGACTTGAATAGATATAATTTAGAGGGACTAGGTGACAAATAGACCTAAGATAAGTGCTTCATATTCTACGGTGTTATTGGTTTAGGAGAAACTCAATCAATATGCAATAGGAACTGTGTGACTAGAAGGGTCAACAAAGATAATGCTTACCCTTGTACCAGATGCAAATCAAGAACCATCAAAGAACATTGTCCAAGTATCAGAATGAGTAGAATAAGTAGTGAAATCATCTATAAATGTGTCACTAACAGGATTAGTGTCTAGGAATGGTGTGACTACCAAATGGTCTACAATGATTTGGCACTTTATTGATTTCTAGAGAACTATTTTTAAGTCAAACTATGTTAATAACATGACCCATTTTGCGATGTGACCAAAGAGATGTGGTTTTTGCCATGAGAAACTTCAAGGGATTTAATTTTGTGATAACCTAAGTCTCATTATTTACCATGTAATTTTGAAGTTTCTATGTGGCAAAAACTAATGCTAGACATAGTTTTTATATTATGGAATAATTTTTTTCATAATCAACTAGTGTGTAATTGATGTAATAAATGGTTTGATTGGTATGTTGATCATCGTGATGTGCTAAGAGTGTACCTAATGCATGATATGTTTTTGAAATATATAGGAGGAAAGGTTTGTTAGGTATAGGTGGTACTGAAATAGGTGGATTAAAAAGATATTACTTTATTGTATCGAAGCTTTCTTGACAAGCTTGATCCTAGACAAAATTTATATCTTTATTTAATAATCGAGTAAATGACTAAGTTTAATCAACAAGTTGAGGTACAAAATAATGGATTGCTTGGATTTTTCCTTGTAAGGATTGAAGTTGCTTTAAGTTAATGGGAGGTAGCATGTTGATAATTACTATGACTTTATTAGGGTCAACTTCTATGCCACACTGAGAAATAATGAAACCTAAGAGTTTGCCTAATGTAATTCCAAACACACATTTCTTTGGGTTTAATCAAACATTCTATTACTTGAGTTTTTGAAAGATTTTTCATAAATCAATAGTGTGAGGTTTTTTTAATTTATATTTAATTAATATGTCATTAATAGTATGGTGAATCAAGTAATGAAAAATATGCATCATGGTACATTGATAAATGGCTCTGACATTTTTTAATCCAAAAGGCATGGTAATGTAACAAAATGTGCCCTAAGGTGTTGTAAAAGGTGTTTTATCTTGATCTTTTTCAATGATTTTGATTTGGTTGTATCCTAAAAAGCCATCCATAAATGATAACATTTAATATTTGGCTATGAAATCTATGATCATGTTAATTTTTGGTAAAGGAAAATCATCTTTTGGGCATGCTTTATTTAAATCTTAAGAATCATAACAACACTAAATTTGTTTGTTGGGTTTGACCATGGGGACTATATTGGAAACCCATTCAAGGTATGATACTGGTCAAATGAATCCATCATATAAGAGGTATTAGATCTCATCTTTGATTAAGAGAGCCACCTTAGGATGCATTTTGATTTTTTTTTGTTTAACTGGTTTAACATCTAACTATAAAGGAATCTAATAAACTGCTATAGATGTATCAGTTCTTAATATATCTAAGTAATACCAAGCAAAGAGTTTTAGAAAATTTGTTAAAGTTTGATGAATATCTGTGTCCTTTTCTTTGTGTAGGATAGAGACTAACAAGACAATACAAGGATCCTGATCAGTTCCAAAATTGAAATTAACTATTTCCTCATTAATGAATATGGAATGATCTAGGGTATATGGGGTTGTAGGAATAGTATCATCTAAATAAACTAGTATGTCTCGAGGAGAATCTAGATTTTATTTGAAGTATGCATGGGCATTTATGTGATGAGGAAATCTATTTTTATGATAACAAGATGGGAGGTCTTCATATGCTTTGAGAAATTGTAAGAGGGATTCGTCATTAGAGAATTCATCTAATGTGTACATATCTAGTGAAACCATATCATCAATAAGATTAGGATAGATCAATGATAATGTTAAAGTATGATTAATGGTGTAATCTATTGGTGTAGTGGGTAGACAAAACTTTACATGATTTGAAGCGGTGGAAGAAGGTTTATCATGAAGGGTAAGATGAAATCCCAGAACTTGCTTACCATGTTGTATGGATGCCTCAACAGGATTGACATTTCTTTGTTCATGCTTTCAAAGACCTTTGCCATGATATCCCATTTTATTAAGACATTTAAGAATAAAATGGGAAGTAAACTAGTGAATTGGTGTCAGTGTTATTACATAACTTGGAATTGTCTGATGTGTTACATGGTCTGAGGGTGCATTATGAGTAGTGGGTTATATAGGTATATTATTGAGATTAAAGTGTAAAATATAATTCTATGGAGATTCGATAACCTGGTAGTACTTAAAAGATTCATTATCTATTGGGAAAGTGTTGATGTAGCTTTTGTGACTAAATTTTAGAGAAGCATGAAGTGTGGAAGGACTACATGCATATCATGAATCCAAGGCTGACCAAGTAATAAATTATAATTGAGGTCATTTGACATGACTTGGCAAGTATTTGATATTTTTTTAGGTCCCAAAGTAAGATCAAGTGTTATTTAACCCATGACTTTCTATGGAATGTTATCAAAACCTCTAATGTTCATGTTAGAACGGTTTAAATCTTGAGGTTGTATATTAAGATGTTTAAGAAAAGAAATGTTGCAAAAGTTGAGTCCTAAACCATTATCAACTAGCACTCTTTTTACCCCCACATCATTGATTATTAATTGAATATATAGAGGTATATGTTATTCAATGATGTGTTGTGGGGGTAAATCCTCTTTCTCAAAAGAAATATGCTCTTTAGCCCATTGCATTGTGTTGAGGATAGAGGCAACATAAGCTAGTTCAAGTAAAATAAGAATTTTAGTATTATAAAGGGTTGTATACAATACATATTTATAAACATCTGATCATTGAAATATCTTGAGAAATGAAACTATACTAAAATGAGTGCTAAGGTAAGTGATAAAGCTATAGCCATGGGTGAAATCAACCTACTTATCTTCTTAAACTTGGGTGATAGCAAGTACTACATGATCTACTATAGGCATAGAGCTGATAATAGGTGTGGGATAAGAGCTAGATGTACCAAGTTTGAAGGGAGGAGGGATATATATAACTAATAGTGTTTTCTTATGTGCAGTAGTGATAGGGAGATACTTAAAAGTATCTAATGATTTATATGCATCTAGGTAAAAATCATGAATGTGAAATGAAATGCATGAAATTGGAGATATAAGTTATATAACAATATGTTTTTAAAGAACATTCCACATGAGAGATAATAATCAAGGGAGAGAGAGCATGAATTTTTGCATGAATGCATAAAGAAATTTGACATGTTCTATGATATTTCTAATATTTTTAGCAAGATAAACTTGAAAATTTTTCCATATGAGAGATACAAAGCAAGGAGTAGAGAGCATGAAATTGTGCATTAATGCATAATGAAATTTGACACATGCTATGATATTTCTAATAATTTTAGCAAGATAATCTTGAATTTTTTTCCATATGAAATATACAAGGCAAGTAATGAAATCTTGTATTAAAGTCAAGTAAACATTGCTTTGAAGGAGATGGATCTTATTATGTTTAACAATAATTTTCTTTTTATAATCCTATATTATAAAAATCAAGCATGAAATTCAAAGATTGAAGCTTTGTACTAACATATGGTAAACTTCATCGTTCATGTATATGATAGGATTGAGTATGGTCTCCTTATTTTTTTCAAGAAATGCAAGAAATATGTGTAAATAATTGAGATCTATTTTTGTTTTTATGTGAAACCTAATTTTAGATGTAAGGTGATACCTCAAGCAAACAAAGGGGCCTAGTATGTGCAAATAGGGTTTTAAAAATTATTTAATTATAAAATTACTAAGGAATTTTAAAAATTTAAAGTTAATTTTTGATTTAAATATTCAAGTAAAAAAAAATCAAAAAATTATTGGGAAATTCTTGATTTAAAAGGACCTAGTGTATGCAACTAGGGTTTGGAAGAAAAATATTTTTAAAAAATTAATATGGAATTTTAAAAATTTAATTTAATTTATGATTTATATATGCAATTAAAAAAATCAAAAAATTATTGTAAAAATCATCAAGGAATTTACCCTAGGGTTTCTAGGGTTTTTACATGCAAACAAAGTAAGTCAGGTTCACCAAATGATTTAATAGTTTTGGGAATATTGGAGTCCTATTCCTAATTTAGTTAAGGGTATGAGTTAATTAAAATAGTAAATAATATTTTAATATATAATCTACTAATTTGTATAGATTAATTTTTATTTTAACCTTTCTATAAATAACATTAAATGTGAATAAAATAAGACTTAGCTAGAAACTGACTGAAATGGCTATTACAGGGTCTAAAATTTGTTGTGTAGGACTGGGATGTGTCATAAATTAGGATCTAGATTTTTTTTTGAAAGGATAGGAGCACCAAAATAAGACACCCTAGGGTTTGGTGCTATAGTCCTCTTATACTGCTATTGTCCAAGAGACCTGAGTTTTTAAGGTTTTATTTGCTATGTCTATATGAGCTTGCCTATGAAATGTTAACTATTGGATATCTATTAAACTCCTTGTAGAGTTGATTTAATATTCAAACCCTAGACTCCATTTTTATTTAAAAATTTTTGGGTAAGAGGGGGGTTCAGTGTGTGTAAGATACACTAAACATGTATGAACACCCCTTATGTGGGCACGTTGCCTACATACCAATAATCTAAAGAGGGATCAAGCCATATGTAGTTATCCCACTTGATGTGCTTTGTGAAATAGTGTGTATGAATATGTACATGCTAAAACTAGGTATTTTTGAGGTGGCTAAGGATTGGTGTGAGGGTTTGAATAAGCTTGTATTTGTATTGGCTAGCTGTATTAAAGAATAGGGAAATATGCCTGAGTAGTCTTACTTGTATTCTTGATTGCTTTTTGATAGTTTCCAACCCATTCTAAATGAAATTTGATTGGGATTTTACAGGGATCTATTGGACATGGGCCAAATGTATTCATGTTAGGCTGATAAGAAGGAAGATAAGAACTGAAAGGAAATGACCATTAGAGGTAAAAATACACTTGAATAGGAGTCCCAAAAATGGACACCCTAGGGTCTGGTACTATAGTCCAAGTTGGGTGATATTGTCTTGAAGGAATGGTACTTAGAGGGATGGAATCATCATTGGAAATGCTACTTGGAGGAGGTGAAATCACTGTCTAGAAGGTTACAGATGACTAGGAATTAGTGAAAAGATGCATATGAGGTTCATGAGAGCAAGTAATAGGGAAATATGGGTTGGGTGTCATGAGCCACACTCAAGTTACTAATTGTCACATTTTATATGACTATAACTACTTTGTCCTCTTATAAAAGGTATTACTACCATGTTGTAAATGAGAGAGAATTTTGAGAAAAAATTGTATACTTTGAATAGTTAATACAATAAAGGAATTCTAAAAGGATTGTCTAAATTTATTTGCGTCAATTGTTACATGGATTTTCTCTCAATTTCCAGTCTTAAGTCTTAAATTTGAATAGTTTCCATGAATTTTGAGTTGCATCTTTGATTACAAGGTTGATAATTTGTGCTCATGCTAGATTAGTTGAAATGATTTTGAGTTTACTTCATTTTATTTGACTTACATTAGAATGTGTTAATGCCATTTGAGTGTGGTAGTAAATATTTAAAGTAATTTCAATTTTGGTTAAATGCATACTTAGCTAAAATTAAGACTTTATCATAATGTTTGAGGCTAAGATCAATAATCACTTATTCTCTTTCTACCTTACCCTTCTCTTTTTCTTCTTTTTTAACCAAATCACTTTAGTTTATATTTCATTTTAAATGTCCATTTACATTATTCTATAGTTTAATATTTGATCACAATTCACTAGTATTAGCATAGATACTTACACTTCGTAAAGATTTGGTCCATGATGGCTCCCAACCATCAATTAATATAAATTTAGTGGAACAGTTAAACATTGTTTTACTATTATTTCACCATAGGTAACATAAGTTGCCAAAACCTACTACTCATGCTCTAAATTCCAAGAATTCTAAAATGAGAAGTGTTACTTGAACACTAAGGACACCTATGATACATTTAAAGGAATCAATAAGATGATAAAGTCAATTTTGTTGATTCTAGTTGTATTTTATTAATATTGTAGTTTGATTTACCTCTTTAGAGGTTACCCTATTTCTAAATTTAATACCTATATGGTAGTAAAATTATTTAT